>JBBPDA010000037.1:16809146-16825047 GCA_037974385.1 Arnoldichthys spilopterus | reverse complement strand
ACAGGCTAATATTAGCTGGTGTTGGTGATGTTAACCTATAGACAGGCTAATATTAGCTGGTGTTGGTGATGTTAACCTATAGACAGGCTAATATTAGCTGGTGTTGGTGATGTTAACCTATAGACAGGCTAATATTAGCTGGTGTTGGGGATGTTAACCCATAGTCATGCTAATGTTAGGGAAATGTATTTAAGAGCATGAACTCTAGCTCATGCTAATGTTTTACAGTAACCTTAGTCATGCTAGCACTGGCTGGTGTAAAAAGGCCTTAATTCTGCTCATACTAACACTTTCTGGTCTTTGCTGACGTTAACCCTAATCATCCTGCCAGTTCTGCTTACACACACACACACACACACACGGCTTAGTCACACCAGCACCTTCTCTAGTGCTTTCCAATTTACACTCCCTCCATCCTACTCCTACACACACACACACATTTTTCCTCAGGCTCTCCCACCTCCTTTAACCCACTTGTATATAAAATTTCACATTTCGCTTTGCTTTCTAAACGGCCGGGACGGACGGATCGATACGCTGCTCAAGGATTTTTGCCTTTCATGGCTTCTTTACTCTCCGCGCTGGGCTGAAAGAGATGCCAATTAGCTCCTCTCAGCCAGCAAGACAGACAGACGCTCGAAGAACAACAAGGCTCTAATTGCTTGGGTCAATCTGCAAGCTAAACTGCACATACTGGAGTTCAGTGTGACGTTACTACTAGAGTTTTATGATGATCTGAAGCACTTCGCCGAGAGCCTGATGTGCAAAACAAAGCGTTAAGGCCGTGTCTGAGACGGTGAACTCCTGAATCACAGCGCGAGTAACGGGGTTTGGTGCAAAAATATAAGATTACAAGACTTATTTATTTCCAGTTCAGTTCCACCCACTAGCTAGAAATACCTCGATCACTCGATCACACCGCCAAGACTGGGAGGGTGAAGGCGAGCATTTGCTTCCTCCGAGTCACATGAAGCACCACCCCATCTGCTGCTAATGCAACGTTATTGGACAGGATAACGCGCTTGGAGGAGAAAACTGTCCGCCAATTCCGATACATCAGCTAACAGATGCCCAGGCTGGATGAGAGATGAGGGAGAGGGATTGGCTTTGCTCACCCACAGAGAGCGAAGCCAATCGTGCTTTCTTGGACTCCTGGCCACAGATGGCTGCGGCACCGCCGGGGATCGAACTCACAACCTACCGATGACAGGTCCAACACATGCACCACTTGCAAGTTCAAGACTGAAACACAGTATTTAAAGCGTTACATGATACACAACAGGCCTCATAGTTCCTAGAACCGTTGGAGTACGTTTCCCCCTTTTTTGTGTGTTCCCACTGCTGGAACCAGGAAACAATTACAGTTCACAGAATCACATTTTGAGGAACTTTTTTAGCTCCTACTTTAGGGTGGGTACTCTCTCGCACTAGAGGAACCATAAGTGACGTCAGTAAACAGTGACTAGTCCAGACAGAAGTGCGCAGTGATTGCAGCTGCCATTCTTAAATTGCGTGAAGTATTCGCTGTGTAAACAACAGCTTTTATTGCAAACATGGGGTTAAGAGCACGGACAGATTGACGGAAGTCCAGGTTTTATTGAGCTGATATGTAACAGAGGAAATGCCGTGTGCTTTTGACGTTTAATCACGCCAATCATTTACATTTACATTTACATTTATTCATTTGGCTGACGCTTTTATCCAAAGCGACTTCCAAGACGTGGAGCAGAGTAGTGGGACGGTACCTTGCTCTAGGGTACCTCAGTAGTGCCTGAGCCAGGACTTGAACCTGCGACCTTCAGGTCCCCAGTGCAATGTCCTAACCACTAGGCCTCCACTGCCAATCACAGCCTTCTTAATATCTTCCGATACGGACGCTATACCAGCCGTCGGCCGACTTACGCGTCTACCTGGACTTCCGTCAGTCTTCCTACTGGCAGTGTGAAAGCAAACTGAAAAAAAAACCCAAAATCAAACAGGTGTGTAGCTCTCAGGGAAGCTCCACAGTGGGTAGTTCCTCAGACAACATCCCTAGAACTGTTGGGAGTTGCACCGTTTCCAAAAATTATTCTATGATTCAACAACTGCAAAAATAAAAATATGGTAAAACGCAGAAATGGGAACTGGGATGGAAGCAATGTGCGTTATTTTCTACACACATGCAGTAGATATCATTTAAACATGGCGTCTTTAAACCTTGTAGTCAGTGAAGGATACGCCAAAATGTATCATGATATCAATAAACCCCTATCAGTAAATTGGCCACCCCTCAGGCTGTGACGGCCGAGAGAGCGGAGAGCTTTGGCTCCAACAGCAGCCTTATTGGTATTCCAACCTTTAGCAGCGCCTATAAATCATTAAGCCTGAACGTGGGAATGTAAGACCAGTATCAATCAAAATCCTCACATCCATCCTTCACACACACACACACACTTTCCCTCACAAACACACACACACACACACATACAAGAAAAACCCATTACGGAGATGTGAGCTGCTGTCAGACATTTCCCATTCGAGCTTATCAGCCAGGCCACTGATGTCTGGAGCAGCAAACAGGCGTGTGTAGAAAGGGCTTAAATAAAGCATGAAATCAACAGACAGGGCGGACGGGTGTGTATCTGCCCCGCAATCGCCCGCTGCCGGGCCCCCACTGCTTTCACCTTCACACCATACCACATACACACACACACATTCTCAGTATGGCCACAACTCAGAGTCCATACACACTCGCTACTTGTGACATTTTGGCTCATTTTGGTAACAAACCCACCAAGGCCAACTTTCACCAAGACCCCACCTAGGCCAACTTTCACCAAGACCCCAATAGTTCCGTGACCCCACCTGGGCCAACTTTCACCAAGACCCCAATAGTTCTGTGACCCCACCAAGGCCAACTTTCACCAAGACCCCAATAGTTCCGTGACCCCACCTAGGCTCATTTCACCAAGACCCCAATAGTTCCGTGACCCCACCTAGGCTCATTTCACCAAGACCCCAATAGTTCCATGACCCCACCTAGATCAACTTTCACCAAGACCCAAATAGTTCCGTGACCCCACCTAGGCTCATTTCACCAAGACCCCAATAGTTCCACGACCCCACCTTGGCTATTTTCACTATGACCCTTTCATGGTCTGCAACCTCACAAAGGCCCACTTTCATCATGACCCCACCTAGGCTAACTTTCACTATGAACCCACCAAGGTCAATGACCCCACCAAAGTCCACTTTCACTATGAACCCACCAAGGTCAATGATCCCACCAAAGTCCACTTTCACTATGACCCCACCAAGGTCAATGACCCCACCAAAGTCCACTTTCACTATGATCCCACCAAGGTCAATGACCCCACCAAAGTCCACTTTCACTATGATCCCACCAAGGTCTTTATCCCCACCAATGCTCACTTTCATGACCCTACTAAGGGTCCACGACCCCACCAAGGTCCATGACCCCCAAAGATCCACAAAAGGACCACTTGGTCGACAAATACAACCGCTGCACCGCAGGACTTTTCAAAGCACTGGTGGTCAGGGAGATTTTAGAAGCTAAAACACTTACTGCCCAGGTGAATGGGGTCACACAGGCTTTTGCAGAGTGGCGTATGTACAGCTGTGTGCAGTAAACTGAGTAGAAGCGCAGACAGTTTTTAAATGACGAGGCCATAGAACATCAGCAATGAGGCTTATGATGAATATAATATCCGGAATGTCTCACAAATCAAAAATGAAGCAATTAATCAATACAAATATGGTAAATAAAGATTATATCAGTCTATTATTTATCATTTAACCACTTATTACCTCCATATTCTTGCTTATGTCTGTGCATAAACTTATTTCCAAAAGAATAATATTTTTAAAAACATTTTTTTAAGGAATCCCTGTGTACACGTGTGCGTTATTTCATAGCCGTGTCCAAACTTTTGACTGGCACTGTGTTTTTCCTGCATAAACGTAACCCGGTCTGGATGAAGGCACCAAAGCGTGTGTGCATGAATTCAACAGCTGCTCCGTCACTCACTCACCGGGGAACTGGTAGCTGTAGCTGGGGGCAAATCCAGTGTATCCACGGCCGTACGTCGCAACAATGTTCGGGTAACCTGGGAAACACACAGGGAAAAAAGAGCTCAGTCGACCCTTCAGAGGAGGAAAAAGCACAACGGTCACCCTGTACAGAGCGACTCTGCAGGCCTGAAGAGGTGGGAGCGGGGGGAATCGGTGGGGGGCAGGGGGTAAAAACATCCAGCATGAGCTATTCTTACCACCACTGATCGATAGCCTGCTATTCTGAGCCAGCTAATCAACAGAGAGAGAGAGAGAGAGAGAGAGAGAGAGAGAGAGGATGAAAAAAAAGAACAAAGAAGAGCGAAAGAAGAAAAGAGGATAGACAGACAGACAGAGAGACAGACAGAGACAGACTGAAAGACAAAAAAAAAAAAAAAACCCAGAAAGACGAAGAATGAGAGACATATGAAGAGGGAAACAGTGATATGGAATGAGAAGTAGAGTGATGAGAGTGTGAGATAGGTGATTAGAGAGAGAGAGAGAGAGAGAGAGAGAGAGAGAGATAGAGGGAGCACGAGAGAGAGAGACAGAGCGAGGGAGCAAGAGAGAGAGAGAAAGTGAGAGAAAGAGAGAGAGAGCGTGAAAAAGAGAGTAAGAAAGAGAACGAGAAAGAGCGAGAGTAAGAGAGAAAAAGTGAGAGCGAGTGAAAGAGAGATAAAGGAAGAGGGAGCAAGAGAAAGAGCGCGAGAGAAAGCACGAGAAAGAGAGAGCGAGAGAAAGCGCGAGAAAGAGAGAGCGAGAGAAAGCGCGAGAAAGAGAGAGCGAGAGAAAGAGCCAAAAAGCGAGAGAAAGGGAGCGAGAGAGCTAGTGAGAGAGAGCGCGAGAAAGAGTGAGAAAAAGAGAGAGAGAGAGAGAGAGCGAGAGAATGAGAGTGAGAGAGAGAGCAAGCGCGAGAGAGCGAGAGAGAGTGAGAGAGAGCAAGCGAGAGCGAGAGAGAGAAAGAGAGAGAGAGTGAGAGAGCGAAAGTAAGCGAGAGAGAGAGTGAGAGAGAGCAAGCGAGAGCGAGAGAGAGAGAGAGAGAGAAAGAGAGAGAGAGTGAGAGAGCGAAAGTGAGCGAGAGAGAGAGAGAGAGAGCGAGAGAACACTTGGTTATCAAATATTGGCTGAGACACTGCACCATTATGAGCTTCAGCGGCTCCAAATGAAAGCGAGTATTACGACGGCATGTTTGCAAGCAAGCGCAGAAAAGCTTAAATCACAATGCGTCATGAGGGAATTTCTGTGCCATCTGCTCCCGTTCGCTGGTGCCACCGCGAGACGCACGCCGCACTGTTTTTGTTGATACTCCGGCAGATAAGTTATTCTCGGCCTGTTTTTTATATATGTGATTATTTTTATTTACATGCTTTATTGATTGTAGGTTGTCCAAAAAGAGGTGAAGCCTGAAAGCTTGGAAAAGCGCAAGCCAAAGCGGAGGAAGCGTGGAGAGAAATAATCTGGCAGACGGTCCCCGTAAAAAAAACACAGCGCTTCATAAACACGCGCCGACTCGCTGACGGGCTCCAGAATGTACAGTGGCAGGCATTCATATTCATAGAGCCACTCATACCGCCGTACACACTGCACACGCCTGGGACATAAAAAAGGCCTTCAGGGATGAATCCCTCACACTGTAATAGAGAGATCCTCCTCATACTGCACGAGAGGGGGCGGGGCTGAGGGGGCGGGGCTGAGGGGCCTCACTAATGTGAAATCAGCACATTACAATATAATATGAACCATTTCTCACTTATAATCAGCCAACATACAAACTACTGTCGTACGTCGCACAAAACACCTTTTACTATTTTCTCTAGATTTTTTAAAAGTGACTTTGTCATTGTGAACACACCCCATCCCACAAAGTTCACCACAACGAAATGTGACCTCCGCATTTAACCCATCCACACGTGCAGCAGTGGGCAGCTATCAACAACGCCTGGGGAGCAGTGTAGCGGGACGGTACCTTGGTCGGGCTGGGACTTGAACCTGCAACCTTCTGTGCACAAGGGGAGGTCCCCAACCACTAGGCCACAACTGCCCATTTGTCACTGGTGTACAGCAAAGCCAGTAGCATTGTGAGATTATATATGCACTTACTGCATGGTCACGCAGAGCTGTTACAGCAGCATGAGGGGAACCTACTCAATATTAGACAGGTGGTGTTAATGTTATGGCTGATTAGTGTGTGTGTATATGTATGAATATATGAATATATATATCTATACACACACACACACGCATATATACAGACACGTACACACACACACATATATACACACTTACACACACACACATATATACACACGCACACACACACACACACACACACACACACATACACATATATACAGACAGGTACACACACACACACACATACACATATATACAGACAGGCACACACACACACACACATATATAGACACACGTACACACATACACACATACATATATATACACGTACACACACACACATACACACACACATATATATATATAAAACTAAAGAAAATGTATAATTTTAGTTTGATATGTGAAAACTTAGTTCTCTACCAGTCTGTACAGTGTGTGTGTGTGTGTGTGTGTGTGTGAACCTGCTAAATGACTAAGTGTTAGAGGAATGGGATTCATAGTTTATGCAAAAACACAGCCGATTATATTGAATGGTGTAATCACATTTACATGGTGCACCAGAAGGACAGTAATAACGTCCAAGGCCTCGGGCTGATGCTCAGTTTCACTCTTTGTTTTCTTCTATGAAATGAACTGAGTTTTTTTTTCTCCAAGGACATGAAACTCAACGCTGCTGATGTGACCGACACATTCTTTATTTCACTGAAAGCTATTTCTGTGGTTCTTGATTTCTTTGCAGTTCGCCACCACAATAAAGTAGCTGCCTCTTACCTTCCCACTTCCTTATAAAAGCTCTGGCTCCACCCCTAAACCCCAGGGGTCCTGGTGGTGGTGGGGGGTGGTGTGGGATCACGGCTCGTCCAAGGTGTCGTGAAGAACATGCTAAAGAGTGCTGAGTGCATGTGTGCTTCTTGCCCTCAGGCTACATTCACTGACATTTCGGTGGCGCTGGCTAAGGCATGTTACAAGCCCCCCCCCCACCCCCCCACCAACCACTCCTCCTCCCAAAAGAGCAGCAGAAGGAGTGATGGCTGTGGGTGCGATTGCACTAACCTGCTGAGACAAGGCTATCTGCATAAGCCAGAGCAGATCAGTGCTAATAGGCCTCGAGGGGGGCGGAGAGCCTGTCCCTGCACGTTTAAACTCTCGGCTCCCGAGCTGCCCTTTCAGGACGGGCCTCCTCTAATCAAGGCCTGCGCCGCAATCATTAGAAAATACACCGCAACACTGGTCTCGGGTCAGCGGACGAGAGCTTCAGAGGCGGCATTAGCAGAAAGGGCAGCCCGGTCGACCCTCGGCTGCGGAGTGACTCGTCCAATCTCGGGGCAGACAAGCTGAGCCGACGCGTTCGTCTGGCCAATGAATATCAAACTCCAGTTTGCTGCCCATGACAAAGTTCAATTTAATCCCAGAGCGGGCCAGGAGAAGCTGCTCGCTGAGGGCGTGCGAGGAGGGAGGATCAGAGGGAGAGAGAGATGGAAAAGAGGAAATGTGTTCTTTTCTTAGTCGTAAACACTGAGCAGCCACAACGCTAACGCCGCTGACAGGTAAAGTGAGTGACTCTAGCTATTTCATCACAATGGCACCTGTCAGGGGCGTGGGATATATTAGGCAGCCCGTGAACGGTCAGTTCTTGAAGTTGATGTGCTGGAAGCCACTTTGACAAGGGCCTGACTCTGATAGACAGGGGTCAGAACACACAGTGCACCACAGTCAGAGCTGCTCCAGCAGCAGGAGGGACACACTCAGTATTGGTCATAATGGCATGTGGTCATAATGTTCTGGCTGAATGGTGTATGTAGCTAGTCCGAGTGTCTCCAGAACGGCAGCTCAGCTTTTCTTCTTGAGTTTTCCAGGTTTCCAGTAGGTAGTAGCTACCAAATGTGATCCAAGGAAGGACGACTGGTGAATCAGTGACAGGGTCACGGGCACCCAAGGCTCACTGATGCATGTTGGGAGTGAAGGCCAGCCTGTTAGCCGGTCCAGTCCAACAGAAAAGCTACTGACAGAAGCAGCTTGAGGGAACAACGCAGTATTAGGCAGGTGGTGTTAATGTTATGGCAGATCGTTCCATATCTAATGGCCACTGTAACAGAAACCCCTCTGCTGTAGCGCCACCTGCTGGTGTACAGTTAGAGACTGTTGGTGGTCTGTTAGACCTTCATCAGTGGTCAATTTCTGAGCTGTTCTTGGCTGGATTGTCCCAGTGGGAGGACCACTCTCGCAGCGACACTGATGAGTGTAAAAAAAAAAAAAAAAACCAGCAACACTGCTGTGCTTGATACACTCATTCCACACACACACTGCTGTGCTGAGAATGGACAACCACCTTAATAATATCTGGACAACGGTGGTCCTGTGGTCAGAAACTGAACAGTGGTGCATGGGGTGGAGAGGGGCTGATAAACTGTACAGCACCCGGTGAGCGACAGTCTGTAACTGTAGGCCTGGATGAGGGGTGCAGTCCTGGTCCTGGAGAGCTGGAGTCCAGCACAGTCCTCCCCTCACTAAACTCACTAAACCTGCCCGTTGATCCGCCTCAGCGTCGACGAACAGCTGAACCAGGAGCTCTGGAACAGGATAGAATACTGGTGTTTCCAATAAAGTGGCCAATGAGTGGACACGGGAAGTGGGTGCTTCTAACAGTAGCCGTGGGCGATATGGCAAAAAATATCATACTGCAATTTTTTTTTACAGTTAAATCACGATTTTTATGTCGATTTGTAAGTATTTATTATTTTTTTTACTATTTTGCAAAAAAAAACCCACGTTGCGCTCGGTTTCCTGATATCGCTAACTTATACTCAAGCACGCCCCCTTTTGGTGCTGCGCGGTACTGCCCGCCTCACCTCGTGCCTTTTTCACCGCCGTTCTGTGTGCGATCAGCAGAAATAAACACGTCCCACACATTCATTAGAGATATTAGCCAGGCTGTGGAAAGTCGGGGTGTATAATAAACGTGTCTGTAAACATTATACTGGCGACATACAGAGAGACAGCAACAGCGCACATCGACCCGGCGCGTGAGGTATAGCGCAGGCCGAGGCTCGCCTCACGTGAACCCCCCCCACCCCCCCTTGTGCTTAAACAGGAGAATCTGCGATTTTGACAATAAATATGACCAAAGTTGTTGGAAACAGAAAACGAGCTTTTCATGATGACTCGCTGAACAGTGAGGCCTCTGAGTATAAACACAAGCCGCTAATAGGGAAAGCGTTGAAAAAATGAACAGCGAGGGAAGACTGTCAGTAGAGGGCGCTAGAGAGAGAAGGGCCGTGGAAACCACATCGTAATCCCCTCCACAGCCCCGTTCCTTGGTGCATTGTGGGTAAATAAATCCTGTCACAGTCATTGGCTGCTGCTGTTGCTGCTGTCTGGCCCTCCTCTTCCTCGCGTTATTAATATGCATGCTAATGCACCTATTTTATGGCTCAACAGTTCTGATTCACTTTAAAATCAATTATCCATCTGGTACACCCCGAACTCCGCACCAGCTCAAATGTGTATTAATTTCAGCAAACATACATGCGGCACAGCACAATAAAGATAAATGGCTCGATTAGGAGCGGTAAACAAAGGAGCCGGGGAGGGAGTTTTAATGAGATCAGGCGTGGAAGGAAACCTACAGTTCCTTAAATAATGAGCCCTGATCTTCGGCTGCAGCCCTCCCACCCCCCACCTCCCACCCCCCACCCCCCACCCCCCTTTTTTTTTCTTCAAATGCAAATTATACTAAGTTATGTCGCACTGTCCTGCGTTTTCCAATTTCATTTAGATAAGAGCCAGAGTGGATAAGTCTGGAGTTAATATTTTCACATGAGCACTCCACAGACTCTCTTTCTCTCCCGCTCTCTCTCTCTCTCTCTCTCTCTCTCTCTCCCACTCTTCCACAGCTGAGCGTTGATCCATAAGAACTTCTGAAAAGTTCACGTGGCTTGTTAAAAGTTCAATCTGACCAGACTGCCATTTACATACGGCTGCTAGCCGCACCACTCCCTCCCAAGAATATTAATCCAGCCCCTTTCGTTTTAGGGTCACCTCCTCTGCGCGGCCAGCCACTGAACCTCAGGAGTGGGTGTGCGTCTGGGTATGCAGATGCATTTGTGTGCGTATGTGTACATGCATCTCTCTATGTGTGTGTGTGTGTGTGTGTGTGTGTAGCAGGGATGGGCATGATGAAGTGGAAGCCTCAGTCACAGCTCTGGACTTGCAGGCGGCCTGTGAGATTCCGCGGCGCTGTCATTAGCCGGAGCAAAGGTCAGGCAGATGGACTGGTGAACCCCTAATAGAACATTACCCCAATTTTCCTCTTCATTTGCGCCGGTAATGTGGACGGCACTCGGGTGGGCACGAGGCCAGAGGCGACAGGCCCGCCTCACTGGGCTCACTTCCATATGAGGTGACCCCAGTCTGAGGGCAGTCAGTGTGTAAAAGAGCCTGGTGTGTCACAGAGCCAATCAGGAAGGGCTCATGTGTCATGCGGCCAATCAGCTTCTTGTTCTATGTCTGAGACGCTGATGGGCGACACTGCTGGATGGCTTCACATACCTCCCAGCAGGTACTTAGCTAGCTAGCATGTACTTTGGGTATTTGGTACCAACAGGCTCTTAGCTAGCTAGCATGTACTTACAGGTACCTGGTACCACCATGTACTTAGCTAGCTAGCATGTACTTACAGGTAACTGGTACCACCATGTACTTAGCTAGCTAGCATGTACTTACAGGTACCTGGTACAAACATGTACTTAGCTATCTAGCAAGTACTTACAGGTACCTGGTACCACCATGTACTCAGCTATTTAGCATGTACTTACAGGTACCTGGTACCACCATGTACTCAGCTATCTAGCATGTACTTACAGGTAGGTACCTGGTACAAACATGTACTTAGCTAGCTAGCATGTACTTACAGGTACCTGGTACCACCATGTACTTAGCAAGCTAGCATGTACTTACAGGAACCTGGTACAAACATGTACTTAGCTAGCTAGCATGTACTTACAGGTACCTGGTACCACCATGTACTTAGCTAGCTAGCATGTACCTACAGGTAACTGGTACTACCATGTACTTAGCTAGCTAGCATGTACTTACAGGTAACTGGTACCACCATGTACTTAGCTAGCTAGCATGTACTTCGGATATTTGGTACCAACAGGTTCTTAGCTAGATAGCATGTACTTACAGGTACCTGGTACAAACATGTACTTAGCTAGCTAGCACGAAAGTGTTAGAATGTGCACTTTCTAAGGGGAAATTGTTATATTCTATACATAAGTGTATTAGTACATGATACATGATTTACATTTTCTCTTTAAGCTGTTTGTTGAGGTTGACTGTCCATGGTAAACAGCAAATACAGCAAAGTGGGTGGAGTGTGGGTGAATGGGCTGCTAAAGAGGCTGAGGCCTTATCCTAAGCCTAATTTGTCTCTGCCATCAATGTCTTTCAATTTTGGATGCAAAACCACTTATTCCCCTTTCTAGAGAGTCTATACAAAAAGCAACTTCCAAAAGTGACTTATTTCTTTACATATTCCAAAATGTTGAGCTGCTACACCCTGCCCAGTGAACAGGCAGAGGCCAGCTCTGCTGGATGAGTGACTGTGCTGTAAAACCGCTTAACTGCTCATAGTTAACTGTATTTACAGCATTTTTATACAGCAGACACAAATCTACAGCACAGATTTATGTGCACAACGCAGAAGGTAGACTTGCTTACGTAGTGCCTGATAACATATCTGCTACATTTACACTATAAAGTAAATTAGCATTGAGTGTTAAGTCAGTGAACCCAACACTTTAAGGCAGCACTGTATTTAGCGTTGTGAAGTCAAGTTGAGTCAATTTTATTTCTATAGCACTTTTTACAACTGATGTTACAGAATCCAGGTCTGAGCCAAGTCCAAGGCAACAGAGGTGAGGAAAAACTCCCTAAGCTGATGGGAGAAACCCTGGGAGGAACCAAGGTTCAGAAGGGAAACCCATTTACATTTACATTTATTCATTTGGCTGACGCTTTTATCCAAAGCGACTTCTAGGACAGAGGAAATAATCAAGTGTTCACACTGAATAGAGTAACACTGAGGGTGGTGCTACAAGAAGACCAACACATTTCTCGTAGTTGTAAAATAAATAACAGACGCAACTACTGTAATAAATACATATGCTAAGTGCTTACACTAACTACAGAGAACCGCTACAATGGACACATGTGCCAAGTGCTAACAAAAACTACTACAATATAACAGTTGACAAGTGCTACAGTTCTGTTCTGGTTGACACCGGAGAGCAGTGGCAACCAAAAGCAAAGAAAAAAATCTAAAAGGCGTCATCAGCTAAAATCCAAAGCTTGGAGGAAGAGATGTAGGATAACTCATCTGTAGTAGCTGAACTAGTCTGGGACTCACTATCTGGGGATAAGGAGCCCAGTGATGGGCGACCTGGTTGTAGGAGACAAGGGGCAGCAGTTCCTAGTGTACGGGTGGTGCCGCAATGACTTTAGATCAGTTCGGTGAAACGTGAGAAGTAACACAACGGTGAAAAAGTGATGGTGTCTGACAGCTGAGGCCTACGTCTGAGGAATCCTCAACAGAGTCGTTTGGCCATCTTGTTAACCAAAAGCAGAAAAGGCTCGAACAACTGCTATTTTAGGACATAAGCACCTTTTATTTGCTAGACGGGAGGGAGAAGTCGTCTAGCCATTCACTTGCAGCAGCACAAACCATTGCAAACAACTTGCTATTTCAGAAACTGTGGGGAGTGAAAAGGCTGTGAGCTTGATGGCTCAGAGTCAGAGCAGCCACTGCATTCGGACCTGTGCTTTTAAAGATTTTACATATTTATTTGTTTCTTTTTACGCATTATACGCAATGCGGGACAAACGTTGACAATGACAGTCAGACGATATGGGGGAAACATGTTTTGGGCAGTATTTTTGGTGATACTGTTGCCTGATATTAACACCACTGCCCTCTGCACTGTTCTGCAATACTGTCCCACTGAACAAGATCCAGGCAGAGTCAGCGCGACACTGTGTGATGATGCAGGTTGTTCGTCACTTACTCAGCATTCCCATCCCCAGCATGAAGGCGTCCATGGTGTAGGGGAGACCCCTAGCCCGGCCCCGCGTCCCAGGTGGAAACATCACCTCCTTTGGCTGAGCCTTCTTACACTCTACCTGTTGACACAGATGGAGAAGAGTCATCAGCAGTGGAAAAAACACGCCATCCAATGAACGCTGGACAAGTTCACAGTGTCTTACAGTGTCTTACGGTGTGCAGCACCGTTCGGCAGTTCCCCTCCTCAAACACACTCGCTACACCTGACAATGAACAGGTGAGCTGAACCAGGTGTGTCTGAGCAGGGAAAACACCAACCCGTGTTGGACACCGGCCCTCCAAGAGCGGATCTGGACCCCCTTCCTGTACGGCCATGGCTCCTGTCACCAGCACTGTACAGAAATCTGAGATGAACATTTGCCACCGTGACTGGGTTCGGATCTCAGCAGGTGCAGAAAGGTGCTTAAACACGTGGACGGCCCTGTATCAACCTGTATTACCCCGTAACCCTGTATCAGCACATGATCAGCATGTTAGCATGAACCAGAGCTAAACAGCGCCCCCTGTTGGGCCAAGGTCACAGCTTTCAGTGAACGCTACACTGGCTGACGGTGCTGCTCATCCGGGGCCCTTTACAGCTCCCGTTGTTTCAGTTTTACCGCTTCCCCATTCAGTCCGGAGGCCCACGGCCAAGCAGCGGTGACCTAGTGATGAGGGACTTGCCCATGTGACCACTGGGTCCCGGCCCAAGTAGCACCGAGGTGCCCTTGAGGAAGCTACCGTCCTGTTGCGCTGCTCCCCGGGCGCTGTTCATAGCTGCCCGCTGCTCCACGTGTGGGTGGGTTAAATGCAGAGGTCACATTTCGTTGTGGTGCACGTTGTGTGAGGGGGTGTGTTCACGATGACACGTAGTCACGTTCACTTATTCAGCCCTCGTTCTTTTCCAGTGCTGTAAACGCTCCTCGGGATGTTGCAACCGTCTTGATCCCTGTGTGCAAGTGTGTGTGTGCGCGCGTGTGTGCGCGCGTGAGTGGAAACTCTAAGTGGCCCACCAGCAGACGACACACACTGTGTCACGGAGCGACGGGGGGTGGGGGGTCTTTACTGGTGTGTGTGTGTGTTGAGATATTTCTTTCAATGAACAGAGCAGGATAGGAGATACACCCCGCTCCCCCCACCCACCCACACACACACACACACACACCCCAAAAAAGCAACCTTGTTGATATACACAGCATGCACACACCTGCTATCACGTTCAGCCAAGGAAACGTGCATGTACACACACACACACACACACACACACACACACACGCGCACACACGCGCATGGACGTCTCATCCATCCTTTGGAGTGGAGCAGCTGGGGTAAACAGAGCAGGACCTGTGTGGGAGGGGGATCACAGCAGAAATAACATTCTATTCTGACAACCTACCAAGGGTCTGAGTGTGTGTGTGTGTGTGTGTGTGTGTGAGAGAGAGAGAGAGTTGACAGGAGCGCGCTCTTTGCTAGGCCGAGCTTGTATTCGCACTCTGCTGAATCTGTCTGCTGCAGCACCGCTCTGCTGGGCTCGACCGCGCGGTGATCGACTCGTCAGCCTGCTGCCCCGGGCCTGTCCATCTGTGTATCTGTCTGCTCCTGCACTGTCTCTCTCTCTCTCTCTCTCTCTCTCTCTCTCCTTGCCCTTCCCTTCTTTCTCCTCCCTCTCTATTTTATCCCCTTTCCTCCTCTCTTCATGTTCTCCTGCCTCGTTCATCTCTCTCGCTGTTCTTTCCTTTCTCTCACATTTTCTGTTCTCTCACGTCTCTCTTCGTATTTACCTCCCTGTCTTCATCTCTTTCTCTCTCTCTCTTTCTCCCCTTCACCTCTCTCACCTTCCTTTTCCATCTCTCACCTTTTTTCTTTTCATTCGTGCTTTCTCTGTCCTTCTCAATCTCTCTTTCTCATTTTTCATCTCTTGTTCTCTCCTCTCTTTTCTCTCGCTCTCACCTCTTTCTTTCTTTTTCCCTTTCCCACCTTCCTGATTTTTTCTCTCTCCCTTCTTCTCTCTTCTCTCTGTCTTACTCTACCCCCCCTCTCTCCTATTCCTTCTCCCTTGCCCTCTGTCACTCTTTTACTCTCCCTTCTCTCTACCTCTTTCTCGTTCACCCTCCCTCTTTACTTCCATCTTTCTCTCCCTCCTTTCTTCTCCAGAACCTTCTTCACCTCCCATTGTAATTCACATGTCATCTCTGCTTGAACATCAGACAAACTCTGTACACTGCGGGCGAGAAACACACACACACACACACACACACACATTCAAACGCAGCTCTCCTGCTGACACTCATCACACCAGTGCACTCAGCATTCTCCCAGACAATCAGGGACATATTTTTAGAGTCGATCGCAGCAAAAAAGGAGGGAGAGAGAGAGAGAGGGAGAGAGAGAGGGAGAGAGAGAGGGAGAGAGAGAAGGGGGGAGCAAAAATGGAGGGAAGCAGAAAGAGAGAGGTTAAGAAAGAGGGAGAGAGAGATGGGGAGGGAGGGAGGGAGAGAGAGAGAATAAGTGAAAGAGAGAATGAGTGAAAGAGAGATAGAAGGAGAGAGAGAGAAAGAGAGAGAGAGAGAGAGAGAGAGAGAGAGAGATAGAGAGAGAGAGAGAGAGAGAGAGAGAGAG
>JBBPDA010000037.1:16764227-16775178 GCA_037974385.1 Arnoldichthys spilopterus | reverse complement strand
GTCTCTCTCTCTTTCTCTCTCTCTCTCTCTGTCTCTCTCTATTTCTCTCTCTCTCTCTTCCTTTTCTCCTCTTTTTTCTTATTCCTAATATTGAGTAGGTCCCCCTCATGCTGCCGAAACAGCATGACCAGGCGGGCCAGCCTTCACTCCCCGCATGCATCAGTGAGCCTTGGGTCCCCGTGACCCTATTGTCCTTCCTTGGGTCACGTTTGGTAGGTACTAACCACTGCACACCTGGAACACGTCACAAGACCTGCCGTTCCGGAGACGCTCTGACACTAGAACATCGCAATATGGCCCTTCTTAAAGCGGCTCAGATCCTTACGCTCCTGCTTCCAGCACATCAACTTCAAGAACTGGCTGTTCACTGCCTAATATATCCCACCCTCCTGACAGGTGCCATTGCCATTGACAGTGACTCACCTTACCATGTTGGCTCCTGTTCTGGATCATATAGACTCACGTATCATTTAAATGACTAAACTCTTGGCAATTTTCCATAAGATTTTGTGCCACCTCTGTAACACTTTTTGGATATTTCATTACATCATCATTACATCAAGGGGCCACTGGTCACGATAAAACTCTAGGCCAGCTTAGAGACCCTCCCTGATGCAATTTTTCACTCGAAAATGTCATAGTGTGGAAGACAAATGCGCTACGATCTCCTAATCCAACACTGATACAATTGAAAGGGGCCTAGTGCAGAGCTCTGAGGCACCTCAAAGCCATACTAGCAGAACAGAGCTACCTGCATTGCTCCGTTCTCCTACAATGCTACTCAGTGACCGAGCGGGCTTCGGTTTTAATGATATAACGCAACGCTTAAAGCACGAGGTGCAACTAACATTAATGGGCGTGTCCAAATCCATTTTGCTATTCTGCTGGCAACACACAGACAAAAAACAGACTTTAGACCAGCACAACTTGCAAAAAAGGTCCTATAAAGCAGAACCAGAACGGCACAACACCTCATCTGTGAAGGCAGGGGCGGAGCTATGGTGGATTGCTAACATAATGGGGCGTTTCTCCTAATCACTGCCACGGATAAATCTCTGGACACAGTTCTGTTCAACAACCGTCCGTTCAAATCACATCAGTCAAGTAAAACACTGGTTTAAAAATGGCCTCCAACTGCACCCACTAGCTAGAACTCCTCCAATCACATCATACCGTCCACATTGGGATGGTGAAGGGGGCAGCATGCATCTTTCCGGACAGCTGTTACCATCACTGGGCAGCGTACATGCTTGGAGGAGAACACTAACCTCTGGTTCTGTTAACCACCACACTGGGTTGAATTGGGCTGAGTGATGGGGGGAGAGGGAGGGCCATCCTGACCACCCAGCCAGCGCAAAGGCTATCGTGCTTTCTTGGGTTCCCAGTCCCGAATGGCTGCGGCACCAGGGATCGAACTCGCCAACGTTCCGATGACAGGGCCAATGCTTTGACGGTTGCGCCGCTCAGTCGACGTGTTTAATCGTAACCACATAAACGATGAAATGTGCCAACTTGTAGCTCCGTAAAGCACCAGTACGAGCATTTTTAAGTGGCCGCCCCCAACCGTGCCACCAGACGGGAAAGGCCCTGGGCACCAGGGCTGGCGAAGGCTCCCTCCTAGCGAGTCCATTAAGCGGCGCCGCCGCGCCAAGCTCACAAAAGGACTCTAAATGATCATCCGAGAGCTCCGAAGAGGGGATTACCAAAGACGTCCCTTCATCTTAATCGTTCTTATTCAAAATATCGTCCCACGGGATCTAATCACGGCCCGAAACAAAACAAAACCCCCCCCCCCCTCCCCCCTTTCCTCTCGACCGCGGGACGAGATAATATCCGCCGCGGCGCAATATGGCTAAACTGCATTAAAGGCTTACTTAAGTGAAGGAGCGGCGAATTCAATTACATCTGCCAAAACACACCCGCCCCCCTTCCCCATGACCCCCCCCTCCCCCTTCCAACCCGCCCACCCACCCAACCAAGCGCCTCATCCGCACTGTTTTCCCTCAGATTAAGCCCTAATCTCCTTCAAAGGCCGTTTCAATAATATGACATTTTCCATCACAATGGGAATGAATAAATGCCAGTCAAACCTTTCTTCTTCATTCCCTCGCATTACCCCCCACAACTTCGCCAAAATCCCTCCATCACCACGCCGCCCCCCTCCCCCTTCCCCCCACCAACCACGGCGCGTGTCGCTTTTGATAGCTCGTCCCTCTCTGTCAGCCACGAATGCAGGAGGCTCCAATTTGAATACAGTAACACAGCCCCCTATTTATTAAAGCTTGGATTAACATGACAGGCAGTTTTGTCTAGGGAGTCTTTAATATGGCTCAGAGAAGCGATCTGGGAGACAGTAATGGGTTCGGGCTAATATACTTGAGTGATGCCGCCGGCTCGGCGCTCCAAAGCAGAACAATGGAGGGGTACGCGGGGCGTGAACGGCAAGGTGGGACTGTGACGGCTGAGCTGGGAATACGTCTGCCTGTCTGGCCGCCTGTTGGTCTGTCTGTCTCTCTTGCCTGTCTGGCCACAACAAAAGGATCCGGCGCGTCCAGAACCCGCCGGTTCTCTCTTCTGCTCCTCTCCGCAGCCACGGACTTGAGCCTCCAGCTCTCCGAGCACCGAGTCGAAGCCTTCGGCGCCGCGGTAACAGCCCGTGGCGTCCTGCTCCTTCTCGCTTTCCCTCTGCCGCTTGGTTTCCATGCTTTCGCAGCTGCACGGTTCCCACCACAACTCGGCTAGGCAACGCTAGACGTCCGATGTTACACACAAACAGGACACAATATAACTTCACGTGAAGTGTAAACATCCATTTCACTGCTCTGGGAACACAACTCCCGACCTTCATGTGGTGTCACACAGTGTACAAACATTGATACAACTGCAAGGGGCCTAGTAGAGAGCCCTGAGGCACCTCGAAGCTGTGCTAGCACAGAAAAGAGCTACCTGCGTTGCCCTGTTCTCCTACAATGTGACTCAGACGGGCTCTATTTTGATGATCTAACGCAAAGCTTAAAGCACAAGGTGCAGCTAGCATTCATGGGCGTGTCCCAATCCATTTTGCTACTTTGACGGCAGAGAATAACAGACTTCACAGCAACACAAGGCACAAAGATGGCTGTCCTAACTCTTAACTGTTCGAAGGGGGTGTTTCATTCTTAACATGCAATAAACCAATCAGAACGGCTCATCGGCTCACCTTTAAAAGGTGGGGGCGGAGCTATGGGGGACTGCTATTATAATGGAGTGTTTATCTGGCAAACCGTGCGCCTCTCCTCGCCCCATTGAAAAAGCCCCACTCCTACGAGCGGGAAACACATGCAGAGCCATGTGCTATTTTGTAAAAGTGCCCACATGGCATGAAAATGAGGAAGGCGCTGGCGTTGCGCTGCCCTTTCCGCTAGTGTAAAATAGGGCCCGGCGTCTCTGTGCCGCTCGGTTTCGTTTCGAAGCCGGTGGGTATCCAGCTCCAATGCAACTCTATTACAACTGAAAGGGGCCTAACACACACCTCTGAGGCACCTCGCTGCTGAGCCCTGCTGAAGAACGGCCCCCTGCCTTATCCGCAAAGGCCTGTCTGGCCCCGGGGTCTGAACCACGATCAAACACACATCTGTTGCAGTTATTCGGAAGGGATGCTCCCCTCCCCAAACCCCTGGATTCCAATTAGGGCCCTCTCTTTGTCTCTGGCCGCGTGCCAGCAGGCCTGTGTGGAATGCGGCGGCACCATGGAAGGGGAGATGAAGGGAAAGAGGAGACGGAGTCAAAAGGAAGAGGCCGTGCCCGATAACCGCTGGCTCAGTGGAGACGGATCGGGGCTAGTTTGAAGCTCAGGCGCAGCTGCGATCACATTTTCTGCGTTAAACAGCGGCCCCCGTGGCTTAGGGGGGCCCCGGACTCGGCGGTCATTATCGGCCAGTTGCGCTGGTTTGCATGTGCAGAGGCGCAATGGCCGAATGAATAAATGATGCCAGCTGACAGAGAGGAGGTGTATCTCCGGTAAGGCTGGGCTCAAGCTAAGAGGCACTGACACGACGTCCAGCGGCACGGACCGAGGAGGGTCCAACTGCGGGGCGTTTGATCTACTGTGGTGTGCTCACGTGGGCTGGTTCCAGGCTACTGCTGCTTTGGGAGCTGAATCTGTTTGCAGGAAAAAATCCTTGTTTTTGTGCATTAAAACCTCGCAGCCGAGGACGACGGATGCGCAGCAGCGGGCCTGAAAGGCTGGCAGTTCTCGTTGAGGGCAAACATGGCGATTGCCATCGTTATTAGCCGGGATTAGAGACAGAAGGTGGCGCTGAGTAAGTGTGGCTTTGGGACATATGGGCCGTTTTACATCGCTGTAATGCGAGCGCACACCTCATCCCGAGCAGGCGGTGGCCTGAAAGGAAGCAGGGGGATGGGAATATCCACGCACATGCCGCGCGCACACTCGCCCTCGGACGGCAGGGAGAAAAGAAGACATGGGTTTAGCCCCAGGTCACACTCGTCTACAAGTGCGGAAGTTGAAAGAGCGAATCCCTGATGCTTCCGCCTCTAAGACTCATGCGTGCGCTTGTCTGGGCCGAGGTGAACGGTCGACGTATACAACAGCACAAAAGACGCAAACCCAAGGCAGAAAGAAGACGCTCGCCCATTCACGCCGCAGCCTGCCCTCCAGCAGTCTGCACCACAACGAAATGCAACCACTGCATTTAACCCATCACACGTGCACACGTGGAGCAGCGGGCAGCTACCAACAGGACGGTACCTTGCTCAAGGGTACCTCAGTAGTGCCCGGGCCGGGACTCGAGGCAGTGTCCTAACCACTAGGCCTCCACTGCCCACTTCCTCACATGCACCGATTCATTCAAGTGGCAGAGAGTGGGAAATCAGGCAGCAAGTGAACAGTCGGTTCATGAAACTGATGTGCTGGAAGCTGGAAAAATTGGCAAGTGTAAGGATCTAAGCCACATTGACAAAGGCCTTATTCTGATGGCGAGACGACTGAGAACAGAAGGTCTTGAGGTGAAGTGAAAGTGACTGTTTGCACAAGCACCACAACGAAATGTGACCTCTGCATTCAACCCATCACACGTGCACATGTGGAGCAGTGGGCGGGTACCAACAGCGCCCGGGGAGCAGTGTAGCGGGACGGTACCTTACTCAAGGGAACCTCAGTGGTGCCCGGGCCAGGACTCAAACCTGCGACCTTCAGGTCCCAAAGGCAGTGTCCTAACACCTAGGCCTCCACTGTCTTGTGGAGTGTTCCAGGTGTGCAGTAGTAAGTACCTGCCAAAGGTGAACTGGCTGATGGATGTCCAGGGCTCACTGATGCACATGGCGAGTGAAGGCCACTCACGTCGTTCCGCAGAAGAGCTACTGTAGCGTAAAAAGTGATGCTGCCTCTGATAGAAAGGGGTTTCACCATGAATCCCCCCCTGTGTAGTGTAGACTTGGGCTTGTCTTGGTCTTGTAGCTAGTGGTTGAAAGCAGCTACAGGTTGATGAGTGTATGTGTTGTGCGGTCAGGTGGTTGTCCGCGCGTGTCGGCGGCTCAGTCCTGGTCCTGATCCCGTGCTGTTCCGAAAGCCGCTCTGGGCTGAGCCAGATAAGCAGGTAATTCATCGCGGAGCCGAAGCTGAGCCTTATCGGCCCTTCGCAAGGATCGGACCTCAGCCTGCCGGCGCCACGTTCGCGGAGGAGTCGCCGGGGTACGGCAACCCACGCTAAGCCCACCCCCCATCCTTCTCAATTACCATGACAACACTAGACCAACCCAGACGGACCACGCTGGAGCAGACGGGATTCCGCCTGTGTGAGCCTTTGGCGGGACCTTGAGGAGAAAGGGGAACTGGGAGCTGCACAACAGCGTCAGGACTCTCGGTAAAGATGGCGAACCGTTTATAACAGTGTGGTGATCGAACGTGGACGTGTGCTTTACTCCAGTGAATGAAAAATGTGAACTGGGAAAGAAACAGACAGAGAAACAGACAGAGAAACAGACAGAGAAACAGACCAGACAGAGAAACAGACAGACAGACAGACAGACAGACAGACAGACAGACAGACAGACAGGCAGGCAGAGAGACAGAGAAACAGACAGGCAGACAGACAGGCAGAGAGACAGAGAAACAGACAGGCAGACAGAAACAGACAAACAGACAGACAGACAGACAGACAAACAGACAGACAGACTAACAGACAGGCAGACAGAGAAACAGACAGACAGACAAACAGACAGGCAGACAGACAGACAGACAGACAGACAGAGAAACAGACAGACAGACAGACAGAGAAACAGACAGACAGACAGAGAAACAGACAGGCAGGCAGAGAAACAGGCAGACAGACAGAGAAACAGGCAGACAGACAGAGAAACAGACAGACAGAGAAACAGACAGGCAGGCAGAGAAACAGACAAACAGACAGACAGACAGACAGACAGGCAGACAGGCAGGAAAGGCAAGAAAGAAGGAAACAGACAAAAGACAAAAGTAGACAGACAGACAGACAGACAGCTAGAAAGAGAAAGACGGATAAACAAGAAGATAAAGATACAACAAAAAAAGAGTGTGTGTGTGTGTGTGTGTGTGTGTGTGCGCGGGTGTTAATGTGTAGGTGGTAGTGATTGGACCGTCACGCTGTGGCTCGTTAGAGCCTGAACCTGCTGAGGTGTTGCCTGGTGGAGTCAATCAGAGAGTGCTGAACTCTGCAGCTCAGCGGGTGGGGGTGGGGCCTGCACCCAGCGGGCGGTGCTAAACCCCAGGGGGTGGGGCCCAGCAGGGCGTCCACCATGCACAACCGCGGCTCTGCCAATCACTCGCTCTAGAGCCCTCGCTCGCCCACTCCAGCACCAACGACGCACTCTCTTAGCTCCACAGCCAGGGGACGACTGCGAACGTCCGGGCCACACAAAACACAGCAGCAGAACCTCAAAAAGGAGGAGAAAACTCGGAGAAAACCACCGCCGGCCAAAGCGGACACGTGTACGAGCGCAGGAAATAGCCCCCGTCTGATCTAAAGGGCAAATATACAAGTCATTGACATTTGCTGGAAATAGCGGCCTATTCATTGATGGCGGCATTGATGAGATCTATTTGAGCGGAGCTATTTCGGAGCCTCTCCATTAGACAGGGCAGCGGGGAGAAAATGCCCTTGCTGTCGTCCGGCGGCAATCGAGCCGCAAATTGAGCCCCAGCCGGACAGTTTTGGCTTCATTTGGTCACGGCACTCCGGTTCAGCGTCGCGAATCAGCCCTACGGAGGACTGGGCATCTCTCTTCTCCCTTATTTTGCCATCTCGCGTCGCTGTGACCCTCCGAAAAAATCCAGGCCCCCCTTTAAATGAGGGAGTCAGACACACACTGCTTGTATAATCCCCATAGAAAAGCATCAACAACAGAATGGGATGCTCCACAGCAGCCATGTTTGGGCCTGAAGTCACTTTGGCCAATGTCCAGCACTGCCTGGATGGGTATAAAGCCCCCCAGCACTGGGCTGGGAAGCGGGGGACCTGCATTCTCTGATGTGATTGAGCTGGAACCAATCATCCGACATCAGTACCTGACCTCACTTATGGTCCAGTGGCTGAATATCCTCAAATCCTCACCGAAACTTCACAACAGCTAGCGTAAAGCCTTCCCAGAAGCCTAAAGGCTGCTACTGAAGGAACTGTTAAATTGTTATCCAGGACACGCCAACACAGTGTTAAACTGTTAACTTGTTATCCAGGACACGGTTCCACTGTGTTTAACTGTTAACTTGTTATCCAGGACATGGCACACAAAGTTTAATTGTTAACTTGTTATCCAGGACACAACACCCCAGTGTTTAACAGTTAACTTGTTATATAAGTGATGGCACACTGTGTTTAACTGTTAACTTGTCATCCAGGACACGCCGACACAGTGTTTAACTGTTAACTTGCTATCCAGGACACGCCACCATGGTATTTAACTGTTAACTTGTTATCCAGGACACGCCACCATGGTATTCAACTGTTAACTTGTCATCCAGGACATGCCGACACAGTGTTTAACTAACTTGTTATCCAGGACACGCCACCATAGTGTTTAACTGTTAACTTGTTATCCAGGACACGCCACCACAGTGTTTAACTGTTAACTTGTTATCCTGGACACGGCACCCCAGTGTTTAACTGTTAACTTGTTATCCAGGACACAACACCCTGGTGTTTAACTGTTAACTTGTTATCCAGGACACGGCACCCCAGTTTTTACTGTTAACCTGTTATCCAGGACACGTCAACATAGTGTTTAACTGTTAACTTGCTATCCAGGACACGACACCCAGGTGTTTAACTGTTAAGTTGTTATCCAGGACATGGTTCCACTGTGTTTAACTGTTAACTTGTTATCCAGGACACGACACCCCAGTTTTTACTGTTAACTTGTTATCCAGCACACGCCACCATGGTGTTTAACTGTTAAATCGTTATCCAGGACATACCACCACAGTTTTTTTTTTTACGTATCTGTTTTCAAGAACATTCTCCAAACACTTTAAATGCTAAGTAGACTTCCAGGATGTTCCGAAACTGTCCAGAAGTTTCTGGAATCTTTTAGAACTTTCTGGAATCTTTTAGAACTTTCCGGGACTGTCCAGAAAAGATTAAAAATGGCCTGTTTTGCCACTATAAATATAAAACGTTTGTGGACTGAGGTCATACAATCACAGTTTGTGATGAATGGAGCTGATTTTACGAATGAAGACAGACGCAGTTGGAATATAACACACGTTGTGAAACATTCTGTTGGTAAATGTGAAATATTTTTACCCGCCATCACCCGACCCCATGACAAACCTGTCCCATTGTAAATCACACCCTGGTCCCAGACACAAACAGAGGCCGGTGTGTTTAGAGCCGCGGTGTCGCGTGATTAATGACATGTTTCCCTAATAAGCTCTGATTTATCTCCACCTGACGTGCTGTACGCCTGAAACGGATCACCTTCACCCGTTCTCTGCCTCAAAACACACACACACACAGACACTGGTGCTAACACACATCTGTAGCTGGTTTGCGGCGGGGGCTGACGATGTCAGCGCTGCAACAGGGGGGAGATCAAAGGCCTCAGTGACAGAAGGAATAAACATGGAAATGAACTCGGCTCACGGTGGTGGTGAGGTTGGTGGTGGTGGGGTGGGGTGGTGTGTGTGTGTGTGTGTTAGCGTGTCACGGCCGGGGCTAGATGTCCTGTTTTGGGGGGCACACAAAGGAGGAGGAGAGAACAGAGGCTCTGGATGAGCCCGGAATAATCCAGCAGGCTTGGAATGACAAGATTCTGGATCCTGGGGTTGCCGTGACTCAGAGCACATTAAACAACCTGTCCGGGCTTTACCCTCTCTCTCTCTCTCTCTCTCTCTCTCCCTTTATCCTCTCTCTCTCCCTCCCTCTTTTGCTCCCTTTACTTTCACTCTCTTTTTCTCCCTTTACCCTCTCTATCTCTTTTTCTCCCTTTACCCTCTCTATCTCTTTTTCTCCCTTTTCCTCAATCTCTCCCTCTCTTTCTCAGTTTACTCTCTTTCTCACTCTCTCTTTGTCCCTTTACCCTCTCTCTCGCTCCATTTACCCTCTCTCTCTCTGTCCATCTCTCTTTTTATCCCTTTACCATATCTCTCTCTTTCTCTATCTTTCTCTCTTTCTCAGTTTACCCTATCTCTCTCTCTTTTTTATATCCCTTTACCCTCTCTTTCTCTCTCTCCCTTTACCCTCTCTCTCTTTTTCTCCCTTAACCCCCTCTCTCTTCCTTTACCCTCTCTCTCTCTGTCTATCTCTCTTTTTATCCCTTTATCATCTCTCTCTCTCTCTCTCTCTCTCTTTCTCCCTATATTCTCTCTCCCTTCCTCTCTCTCTGTGTCAGAGGGGGTGAATAGCTGTCAGTTGCTCCATGAAAGAAGATAACCCCCTCCCCTTCCCACACATGGACTTACCCTGAGGGAGACGACACACACACACACACATCGACCCTGCCTTCACACACACAGTCACACACGCGTGACCCCCTGCCCTCACACACATACACAGAGCATTGGGTTATACTTTACACAGGGGCTTCATAAAACCTGCACCAGGGTTTAACACTTGCAGTATCAGCGACGTGTGAGTGAACATCAATGTTCATGATGCTTTGTGGAGTGAATGACAGTGTGTGGACATAAAGGCCTGTTCTGTTTATAACACTGTTATAAAGCATCGTCCACCGGTCGAGACACTGAGAACAACGTCCCACCTGATTTCCCATCATCACCACGACCATTATCATCATCACCATCATCACCACGACCATCATCACCATCATGACCATCATCATCACCATCACCATCACCATCATCACCACGACCATCATCATCATCACCATCACCATCATCATCATCACTATCACCATCATCACCATCATCATCATCATCATCACCATCACCATCACCATCATCACCATGACCATCATCATCACCATCATCATCATCATCATCATCACCATCATCACCACGACCATCACCATCATCACCACGACCATCATCATCATCATCATCACCATCATCACCACGACCATCACCATCATCACCACGACCATCATCACCATCACCATCACCACGACCATCATCATCATCATCATCATCACTATCACCATCATCATCATCATCCTCACCATCATCACCACGGCCATCATCATCATCACCATCATCACCACGACCATCATCATCATCATCATCATCATCATCATCATCACCATCATCATCATCACCATCATCACCACGACCATCATCACCATTACCATCACCATCATCACCACGACCATCATCATCATCATCACCATCACCACGACCATCATCATCATCATCATCACTATCACCATCATCATCAACATCACCATCACCATCATCACCACGGCCATCATCATCATCACCATCATCACCACGACCATCATCATCATCATCATCATCATCATC
>JBBPDA010000037.1:16684578-16700932 GCA_037974385.1 Arnoldichthys spilopterus | reverse complement strand
CATCACTCAGTATAACTGTCCTCTCTCTCTCTCTGGGGGGGTAGGGTGGTCCTCCCTCTCCCCCATCACTCAGTATATCTGTCCTCTCTCTCTCTCTCTCTCTCTCTCTCTCTCTCTCTCTCTCTTTCTCTTTATATATATATATATATATATATATATATACATTATATTTCTCTCTCTCTCTCTCTATTATCTCTCTCTCTCTTTCTCACTCTCTCTATCTCTCTATTTATTATATCTCTCTCTTTCTCTCCTCCTCCCTCTCTCTCTCTTCCTCTCTCTCTCTCTCTCTCTCTCCCTCCCTCCCCTCCAGCGGAGTTTAAGTGCCAGCCGGGCCGATTCCAGTGCAAGACTGGTCTGTGCGCTCTGCCACCATTCATCTGCGATGGCGAGAACGATTGCGGCGATAACTCAGACGAAGCCAACTGTGGTAAGGACAAGACTGTGGGGTAAACGGATGGGCCAGCGAACGAATGAGGAAACGATGAAACGATGGCATTTTTTTTAATATGCTGTTTTACTGCCAAATGTTCAGACTCTACCCCCTCATTCCCTCCACCCTCCCTCACTAGTTTCTTCTTCTAGAATTTTCCATTCCACCTTAAATAATGCAGCAGTTTCGTTATGGCACCTGACGTTGGACTAATCACCATTCTTCCTATTGGAACTTTATGGTCCACCTTAAATGGTGTGGCAGTGACATTATGGC
Organism: Arnoldichthys spilopterus; assembly: GCA_037974385.1. Lineage (NCBI taxonomy): Eukaryota > Metazoa > Chordata > Actinopteri > Characiformes > Lepidarchidae > Arnoldichthys > Arnoldichthys spilopterus. The sequence continues at coordinate 16,700,223 of JBBPDA010000037.1, read as the reverse complement.
ACTTGAGGCTGGACTATTTGCTAGCTTCTTCTTATTGGAAGTTTCTGTTCCACCTTAAATGGTGTGGCAGTGACATTATGGTGCCTGAGGTGCCCTATTTCTTTTGATTCGATTTTTCATTCCACCTTAAATAGTGCAGCAGTTACATTATAGTGCCCGAGGTTGGACCATCCACCAGGTTCTTCTTATTGAAATCTTCCATTCCACCTTAAATGGTGCACCGTTTACCTTATTGTGCCTGAGGCTGAACTTTTCTCCAGCTTCTTCTTATTGGAATTTTTCATTCCACCTTAAATGGTGCAGCAGATACATTATGGTGCTTGAGGTCAGACTATTCGCCAGCTCCTTCTTCTGACATCTAGGACGTAATAGTCTCTATATTACTCTCTCTCTTTCACTCACTCTCTCTCTCTCTCTTTGTCTCTCTCTCTTGCCCCATCTCCCTTCCCCCTCTCCCTCCCCCTCCCAGATTCCTACATCTGTCTGTCGGGCCACTTTAAGTGCACCCGCACGCACCGGTGCATCCCGGGGAACCTGCGCTGTAATGGTCAGGACGACTGCGGGGACGGAGAGGATGAGCACGACTGCCGTAAGCCCCCCCCTTCTTCCCCACCCAAGCCGTCTCCAGTCTCTGCCCACTGGCATGGACTCCCCCAATCACACGATCCTACCAGCACTTACTGCTAGCGTTATTGGAGGGATTTGCTGTTTATATCGTTTGTCACATAAAAGGCATGCAAGAGATGTTGCAGTGGGTGGAGTTCATGGTGGCCACACCCACTGAGTGGCAGAGAAACTTTTGCTGAGTGGCAGCATTACCATTTTGCTCGAAAAGGGGTACCTGGTCCAAGACCTTCCGATCACATGGGCCTAAACGCTTGGCTATTGCTGCCCATTACTGTCCTGTGTGTGCGGGTCAGGACCATCACTGCCATCATTCTCATACCCCACGCAGCCGGTCCTGCCTACTTCACGGCATCTGAAGAACTGATTTTAGTCTTCAGAGGTTTAACGTACAGAGCAAAAGTGCCTGAGGGTGTGAGTGCCAATCAGTGTCGGGCGTTCGACCTGGGGTGTGCAGCAAGAGCCGTGCAAACCCCCGTTTGAAGCCACAGCGGGGGGCCTGATCCTCTGTCTCTCGAGAAACAGAGGCGGAGCAGAAGAAAGGAGATGAACAAATCGACTGGGTGTTGTGATGGTCTCGGAGAGAGCCGCGCTGGGGCCTGTGAGAGGATGGGTGAACAGCGTTAGCCTAGCGGGTGGTAACTGTACGGGGAGGCTAGCCTGAGGCTGAGATTAGCCAAGCAGAGGACGGGCTTAACGGGGCTAATCCCGTTAGGAGGAGGGAACTAGAGCCTGGATCTGCACCGCCACATCCCAGGGTCTCGATTTCAGCACCAGTGTAGGTCAGGGATTGGCTGGCAGAGCTTAGTCTACCTTAGCATAGATTAGGTTAGCTTAGCGGGTCCACTGTGAACGAGGAGATCAGCATAACGAAGAGCCTTGATGGAGTAGCACGATTAGCTTTCGTGGCTAATATGAACACTGTTGGTGAAAAAGAATGTGGTAGTGATGCAGCGTGTCAACTTTTGTGAACTTTGAACCTTCAAGCCACAAGATATTGGCGAGCGAAGCTCTTGATCTCTGACGTTACGCACTAGATGGCTCAACTCCACAAATGGGTCAAAATGAGCTGGAGTCATGCGCCTCCTATAGGCCAACTCGCCATAAACAGTTAGTCATTTTTGGTGAAGTGGTTGTTAAGCGATTGGCCAAAATGTGCTTTGGGCCTCACTGACTCTAGAGGGTGCCAGTAGTAAGAGACACGCCCACCTAGAGGCACAACGCTCTGTATCAGCCATGTGAAGCTACAGTCTCACCCAGTTTACTGTGGACTGGAGGAGTCTCAGTGTAGGATGTCCTCCACCAGCAATTGCCGACAAAAAAATGTGTGTGTGTGTGTGTGTGTGTGTTTGTGCTCTTTCAGCTGAAAGCACATGTTCGCCCGTCCAGTTCCAGTGCAAGACCACGAAACACTGCATCTCCAAGCTGTGGGTGTGCGACGAGGACCCAGACTGCGCCGACGGCTCGGACGAGGCCAACTGCGGTGAGCGACTCTGATGTCAACATACATCACCTCACACACACACACACACACACACACACATTACATCCGGGTGAGAAAACCTGCACGCAGTCACAGTACTGCAGGTCATACTTACATAAATACCCAGTTTCAACACCCCCCCAACACACACACACACACACACACACTGTTTCTCCACAAACCTCTTTTTCTAACCTCTTTCGCTTGCTCTCTATTTCTCAGCCTTTCTTCTTCTTCTTCTTCTTCTTCTTCTGTCTCTGTCTCTCGAACCCTCCACTACACAACACTGACATTACCATGTTATAAGCGTGTTACGACAGATGTTATAAGCCATCGTATGGTTATGTCTGTTTATATTGCCTTCACTAACACCTGCAGGCTGGTTAGCATCATGCTAATTGATGGGATATAAGCTTCTATTACTTGCTGGGTGTTTCTAACAAACTGGCCATTTTTTGGACATGCATGATGGTGTTTCCAATAAAGTGGCCAGTACATTTTGCATTTGACATTTTATTAATTTATTCATTCAGTAGGGGTAAGGGTTTCCAATTGGCCAAAGTGGCCAATTAATGGAAGCAGAGTGAAGGGGGTTATCAATAAAGTGGCCAGTGAACTGAGACACAAAGGTAGGGGTTTCCAATAAAGCGGCCAGTCAGTGGAAGCAAAGAGGAGGGGGTTTAAATAAAGTGGCCAGTGAGCTGAGACACAAAGATAGGGGTTTTTAATAAAGTGGCCAATGATATGAGACACAAAGGTAGGGGTTTCCAATAAAGTGGCCAGTGAGCTGAGACACAAAGATAGGGGGTTTCCAATAAAGCGGCCAGTCAGTGGAAGCAAAGAGGATGGGTTTTATATAAAGTGGCCAATGAGCTGAGACAGAAAGTTAGGGGTTTCCAATAAAGTGGCCAGTGAGCTGAGACACAAAGGTAGGGGGTTCCAAAAAGTGGCCAGTGATTGATAGCACAAGGTTAGGGTTTCCAATAAAGTGGCCAGTGCATGGAAGCACAAGGTGGTGATGGGAGGGCGGATATTTTTCGCTCAGCCTATTTATCCCATCAGCCTCGGATGCTGGTCTGCAGTGCCTCTTTGGGTTGAGTGAGGCAGAAACGAGGCAGAGGAAGACTGGCTCTGAACAGGCATAAAATATTCAGCAGTGATTTCAGCCTCATTACTCGTGCATGAGGAATAATCTCTGTGGCACTGACGACTTTATTAGCCTCGACTAATATCGACCGCTTTACACAACATCTATCGCCGTGAAGTGTGTGTGTGTGTGTGTGTGTGTGTACTGTATCCTGCAGGGACACAAACTGAACCACTTGTATAATTAGACGTGTGTCTTTGCTTCTCTCTCTATTGTCTCTTCCACAGTTCACGCGTAAAGGCCGATGTTCTGGAAACAATCGCACAGTAAATGTCATGTTTTGTGTTTCGTTGTATCTTTAATGATAAATTTGACTGTAAATCCATTAAACGTGCTGAATCATTGTAAAAACTTTAATGGATAAACCTGCTATAAAGGTTCCCTCACAAGTAGTTTTGTTATATGCATAGAATGAGTAGGGCAGGTGTTTCTAATAAAGCGGCCAGTGAGGGGAAGCACAAGGTGGGTATTTCTATTAAAGTGGCCTGTAAGTGGAAGCACAAGGTGCGTGTTTCCAATAAAGTGGCCAGTGAGTGGAAGCAGGAGATGAGTGTTTCCAATAATGTGGCAGCGATTTGGCATGCACAGGACTGGTGTTTCTAATAAAGTGGCAATGGCCAATAAGTGGAAGCACAAGATGGGCGTTTCCAATAAAGTGGCCAGGGAGGGGAAGACCAAGGTGGGTGTTTCTGATAAAGTAGCCAGTGAATGGAAGCACAAGATGGGTGTTTCCAATAAAGTGGCCAGTGAGGGGAAGACCAAGGTGGGTGTTTCTGATAAAGTAGCCAGTGAATGGAAGCACAAGATGGGTGTTTCCAATAAAGTGGCCAGTAAATGGAAGCACAAGATGGGTGTTTCCAATAAAGTGGCCAGTGATGGAAAAACCTTCTAATTGGGCATGTCTTTAAAGATAATTGTATTGAGCACTTCTCCTTGACTGCCATGATGCATCGCTTGACTTTAGATGGGTAGAAAGTCCAGCTTGACAGATGTGGTGACTTTACTTTGGCATTTAGGCATTTTCATTTCCGCCGCCTAAGCGTGCTGCCTTTGAAGTGGTATTTAACGTGTGGTTAGAAATCTGACGAGCTTGAAGTGTGTGTTCGCGCGTGTTTAAAGATCATGTTGGCTCTGCTTGAGTTCAATGGCAATTTTTTCAGTTTTCATTCAGCTCTCATGAGACGCTGACCTACACTGATGTGGATTCAGACTCGAGACTGGAGCTCTGGTTTGGTGCCGTTTGTTTTTCGAAGTTTGTTTTCCAGTGAGCATGAGGTGTATGTTTCTGATAAAGTGGCCAATGAGTGGAAGCACAAGATGGGTGTTTCCAATAAAGTGGCCAATGAGTGGAAGCACAAGGTGGGTGTTTCTAATAAAGTGGCCAGTGAGTGGAAGCATAAGATGGGTGTTTTCAATAATGTGGCCAGCAAGAGAAAATACTGGTTGAGTGTTTCCAATAATGTGGCAGCAATTTGCGATGCACAGGACTGGTGTTTCTAATAAAGTGACCAGTGAGAGGAAGCACAAGGTCAGTGTTTCTAATAAAGTGGCCAGTGAGAGGAAGCACAAGGTCAGTGTTTCTAATAAAGTGGCCAATGAGAGGAAGCACGAGATGAATGTTTCCAGTAAAGTGGCCAGTAATTGGAAGCAGGAGATGGGTGTTTCCAATAAAGTGGCCAGCAAGAGGAAACACTGGCTGAGTGTTTCCGATAAAGTGGCAGCCCATTGGGAGGCAAGTGAGTGGAAGACTCTCCAAAAATCTCTCTCTCTCTCCTCACTGATGCTTTGACCCCTGGACATTTATGCAACAACAACAATATTTGTTGTTGAATATTTCTCTGCAGTCTCATCATTCCATCAGGGTTAGCATTCTCTCCCTATCGTCTAAGTCTAAGAATTAGCTCTTCAGTGCAGTGCTATGATCTTCAGCTAATCACGCCTGCTCTTGTGGCTCTGCATTATGAAGCCAGGACAATGGGCCTACAGGAGCAGCATTGGGAGGTTGGGATTAGAGTCAGGGGGCAGACATGAACTAAGGAACTGATTTTGTATTGTTCTAAAATCTTGGCCTAAGACATTATACTGTCAACATTAGGGCTGTGAGCTGCCCTAGGCGAGAGGCGACAATGTGATACTATCACAATATTTGGGCCACGAGACAATATTATTGCGATTTTTCCACTTGAAGGCAGACGGTGGTTACATGTAGGAGGCTCTGCAGCCATCTCACCACTCTGACTTCCTTTCCAATTTCAAGGGATCTTGCATCACCTTGTGGACTTCAGAAGCCCAGTGTGGGTGTTTCCAATAAAGTGGTCAGTGAGTGGAAGCCCAGCGTGGGTGTTTCCAATAAAGTGGTCAGTGAGTGGAAGCCCAGCGTGGGTGTTTCCAATAAGCTGGCCAGTGAGAGGAAGAACAAGATGGGTGTTTCCAATAAAGTGGCCACTGAGAGGAAGAACAACATGGGGGTTTCTAATTAAGTGGCCAGTCAGTGAGTGGAAGCCCATAAAGTGGCCAGTCAGTGAGTGGAAGCCCAAGGTGGGTGTTTCTAATAAAGTGGCCAGTCAGTGAGTGGAAGCCCAAGTTGAATGTTTCTAATAAATGTTCAGTGAGTGGAATCCTACAAAGGGTGTTTCTAATAAAGTGGCCAGTGAGTGGAAGCGCAAGGTGGGTGTCTCCAATAAAGAATAAAGAACAGGAATAAGTGCATTATTTGACAAGGACTGGTTTCAAGAGAGACGTTCCCTGCCAGTATGTAACCAAATTTACCCCTTCGAAACAGTGGCCAGTGAGCGGAAGAAGAGGATAGTTGTTTTATACTCCCCTCCTTTCCTTCCCTCCTTTCAAGTCCCTCTTTTTGAGCTCCCTAGGTCCCTCCTCCCTCATGGCCTGGTTCTTTCCTCTGTTGCCCTCACATGCTCTGTCTACCATACCACATTCTCCCCAGTAGCCACACCCCTTGTCTCATTCTCTGTACTTTCCTGTGTTTGATTGGTCTGTGTCTTCCCTGACCCCACATGCCTCATGTTCTCACTCGCCCCCTTTTTCCAACCTCATTAGTGTTCCCAGGTGTGCGTCTTCCCCCAGTGTATCGTTACCTTCCCATTTCCCAGTGTCCCTGTCGGAGCATTGCCCCTTCATCAGTGTCGTTGCTCTTGAGTTATGCATGTTGATTTTTCCCACCAAGCCAGTTCTGTTTTCTGAACCTTGCTCTAGTTTCTGCTGCGTTTAATGAATTGTTTGAGTGTTGCAATTTGTTTGAGCGCTTAACGGAAGTATTGCTATGGAACCTGCTCACTCTGGTGTCTCACCCACATGCGCACAACATGACACGGTGTTGTTCATTTCAGAGCTGAACGCATGCAGCTGAGAAACGCACCCTCGCTGTTTATTGCGCAGCTCTGTATAAGAAAAAAAAATGATTTTGCCAACTATTAGAGCATATTTGACATGCCTAATCACAGCAGTGGCAATAGAGCAAAGCCAATAAACAAGCCACTTTCACCCCTTCAGGCGTAGAACATTGGCGCGGTGTCAAAAAGAAAAAACTCAAGCAGCAACGAGTTTAACTGTTAAAAAATCCCCTCACTGAAGGGTTAAAGCCACCATGCTTGTAGACCTTCGTAGAAGTGATTTCCATCTGCTGCTGAAAGTCAGTTGGTACGTTTCTACTCATTACTTCAATGGTGGCAGTTTGTATGTTTATGTGCAATTATACTGTGTAAACCCACCTGAACACACCCAGACACTGAACATTCAGACTTATACGGGCCCTCGGGTGGAGAGGCCTTTATTGAATATTGACTGCGTTATTGGAGAGTCGGTGCATGCTGAGATATTAAAAGCGCTGTGTGAAGTTATTGGTGTTTGTTTGCTCAGATGAGAAGACGTGTGGACCTCATGAGTTTCACTGCAGGAACAATAACTGCATCCCCGAGCACTGGAGGTGTGACGGCCAGAGTGACTGTGGAGACAATTCAGACGAGGAGAACTGCAGTGAGTACCACCTTCATCGTCACCATCCCGCCAACAGCATCAGCATCAATAGCTGCATCATCATCATCATCATCATCACCATTATAATTACTATAGCTGCATCATCATCATCATCATCATCACATCATCATCATCATCATCATCACATCATCATCATCATCATCATCATCATCATCATCATCATCGTCATCGTCACCATCATAATTACTATAGCTGCATCATCATCATCACCATCATCATCATCATCATCACCATCATCACCATCACCATCATCACCATCATCACCATCATCATCATCATAATTATTATTAACACATCAGCATCAATAGCTGCATCATCATCACCATCATCATCATCATTATCATCATCATCATCATCATCATCATCATCATTATCATCATCATCATCATCATCATTATCATCATCATCATAATTATTATTAACACATCAGCATCAATAGCTGCATCATCACCACCATCATCATCATCATCATCACCACCATCATCATCATCATAATTATTATTAACACATCACCATCATTAGCTGCATCATCATCATCATCATCATCATCATCATTACCATCATAATTACTATAGCTGCATCACCACCACCATCATCATCATCCTTCTCCTTCTCCTCCTCCTCATCATCATCATAATTATTATTAACACATCACCTTCATCATCATTATTATTATTAACACATCACCTTCGTCATCATCATCATCATCATCATCATTATTATTAAAAACATATCACCATCATTGGCTGCATCATTATCACCATCATCACCATCACCATCATCAGCATCATAATTACTATAGCTGCATCACCACCACCACCACCTTCATCATCAGCATCATCATAATTACTGTACCTGCATCATCATCATTGTCATCACCACCAAAACCATCATAACAAACATCATCATCATTATCACTATGTTATCAGAACCATCATTAATAGCTGCATCATAACTATCATCATAATTAACATTATCACCACTATCATCACTTGCGTCCTGATTTTCATCACCACCACCACCATCATTAATAGCTGTATCATCATCATCATCATCATCATCATCATCACCATCACCATCATTAATAGCTGTATCATCATCATCATCATCATCATCACCATCACCATCATTAATAGCTGTATCATCATCATCATCATCATCACAATCACCATCATTAATAGCTGCATCATCATCATCATCACCATCATTATCATCATAACCATTCTGCCTTGGTGCTTTTCTATGTTCCTCTCTCTCTCTCTCTCTCTCTCTCTCTCTCTGTCTGTATGTGTGTGTGTGTGTGTGTGTGTGTGTGTGTGTGTGTGTGTAAAGTGACATTGAGCGTGTGAACTGTGGGACAGGTTGTCTGGCTGACTGCTGAGTCATGTTGCTAATTGCTGTGCCAGTCTGAGTGGAGTGTGTAAGGTAAACACTGCTGATGGGTTTTGTTATGTGTGTCTTACTCTGACCTGACACCGTCTTACGTGATCACCACAGACTCTTCAATATCTACTGATCTACAACAATTAAACTTAATCCTTTCATTGACAGTCCACTGCTGACTTTCTACACATGCTCAGATTAGTAAATATGCATCAGTCCACACTGATACCAAATAATCCACAGTAAACTGAATCATAATTCATGGTGGGTACTGAATTATTCATTGTAGATTCAGAATAATTCTTAGTGGATATGGGATAATCCATACACTGTAAGCCAGGATACATTGAATGTATGTGTAATGTGTAATTAAAACTTGAGTGAATTTAACTTAAAAACTTGAGTGACACTTGTTGTGGAGTGATAAGGTGGCTAAGTTGGCTTACAGGTGACTAGCAGGTAAAACTTTTCCGTCAAACTGGTTAAAACATCGTTTTTCACTGCTAACAGGTGATAAGGTGGCTAAGTTAACTTACAGGTGACTAGTGTAACGTATCACGCCCCTTGTGGTTTTGTTTGCCATGTGCTTATGTCCTCGTGTTCGTTGTCTAGCCACGCCCTAGCCCCGCCTAACAGCTGTTTCTTGTTTTTTGTCATCACGTCCCATGTCAGCTGTCCCTCGTTGTGTTTCATTATTTAGTCTTGTGTGTTTCCCTCAGTCCTCGTCAGTTATTGTAGTCCTTCATGTCGTCTTCCGTGTGCTCTTTCGTGTTTTCCCTTAGTTCTGTCTTTTTTCTCCCTGCCGTGTTCCCGTTTCCTAGTTCTCATTTGTTTTTCTTAATTGTTTGTCATTTTTGTTTAAATAAACCCCTTTCATATTTAACTTGCTGTACTTGCTTCCTACAAACACCACTAAATTGTGACAACTAGTATGTAAAAATTTTCATAGAACTGGTCAAAACATCATTTTTCACTGCTAACAAAACAGGCCGCTGACTAATAAGGTATCTAAGTTAGCTTACAGGTGACTTGCAGGTAAAAATTTCCATAAAACTGGTTAAAATATCATTTTAGCTGGCTCACAGACAGCCCACAGAGTGATAAGCTGGCTAAGTTAGCTTACATGCGACTAGCAGGTAAACATTTTCATCAAACTGGTTAAAACATCATTTTTCACTGCTAACAAAACAGCCCACTGACTAATAAGGTGGCTAAGTTAGCTTACAGGTGAGTATCAGGTAAAGATTTCTGTCAGACTGGCTAAAACATTGTTTTTCACTGCTAACAAACAGCCTACGGAGTGATATGGTGGCTAAGTTAGCTTACAGGTGACTAGCGTTCTCCACCTGGCAGGAGTTTAAACGTGGGGCTGTGTCTGCCGACAGCGCCCGTTGGTGTTCCCTGTTCATGTGAGGAAAGTAGCTATCATAACTAACAAGTGAAAATAACTGATGTTTCTATGTCTTGCCTCTCGAGGGAGGCGATCAAGGATAATAGAATAACAGGCTGAAAACGTCTGTTTTTTCAGACTCTGAAACAGGTAAAATAATGTTCATGTTCACTCTCCCATCGTGGATTGAAACAGCCAATCAGCAGCCTCAAATTCGGTCTCTATGGTGACAATGGGGTGTGGTCATAATTCAACTCAAGTCTGTATGAATAATCTTAAGATAAATGGGTTAAAATTAGGAATTTTAGAGTTGTACTACAGATGTAGATGACTGTAAAGTACCTACAGTAGTGTTACTGTTGTGTAGGGTGTAGTTACAGTAAAAACGCTGCTGTTTATTGTCTGGGGTTCTGCGCTGGGAATGTAGCCTGTTCCGATCAACGTCCTCCTGCAGCTAAACTGAAAGACACTGCACGACAGTTGAACTTCCACTGCTTTTTGACGCTGATTGGGTTTAGTTTTGTATATTTATTGTGTTTACAAGGCTGTGCTGATGGCAAGGCAGTGTATTTAATAGCCACAGTCATGTAACTACACCTTCACTCGGTGGTCCATAATAACATTGCCTCTGCATTATTACCGTGTGTGTGTGTGTGTGTATGTTTTGAGCTGTGGGATAATGGTTGTTTGCTGCTGTGGTTTGAGTACCGACCATTTATTTAATGGTTTATCGAGTTTTATGGGGTTATTAATGAAATATTCACATCAATTCAAGGCCAAACACACACATTCACACACTCACACACACACACACAACCTCCACTACACACCAGTACTGGCCTCTTTTCTCCATAATTGATCATGTTTGGTTAAACGTGGAGCAAATATCAACCAATCAACCGCCACTGTTCCACTCGTCCTTTCTGCTCAGGCTCTCACTGATACCATCTATATATTTTTACATTTTTTATTTCTCTAAATGTACGTGTTTAAGATGTAAACAGAGTGGTTCAGAGTGGGAGTCAGAACTGTTCACAGTGGTGGTGAATAGAACCAGACGCCTGGTTACTCTAAAAGCTCCTCACCGACATGAAATGGTGACGAAGACGCTGCCTGATCCCTCAGACTTCATTTCACCAGTGTTTCCAGAAGCTTCTGGGCCTAAAGCTTAACCCATTCGTGGTGGAGGAATACATGCAGGGTGTTACGAGGCAAAATAGTCCAACCTAAAAAAAAAAGAAAAGAAAATCCTGCTAAATAGTTAAGTCCGCGATACAACTGAATAAGGTGTGGGAACTTATAATTAAGTTGTGGCTGCAACTTAGTAAAGTTTGGAACCCTGATCATTACGTTATAGCCATAACAGTGAACCATGGGGATGAGGTAATTAAGTTGTAGCCACAACTTATTAAAGCAGGGGAGCAAGACAATTAATTTGTGGCCACAGTTTAGTAAGGCATTGCAACCAGAACTCAGAAGACATGGAGCTTCTCTGGGGGGCTGGAGAGGGTATGAAATGGCTCCATTTGTGTGGGAGACGTGACGTCTGGTTCCATTCACCCCCATTGTAAAGAAATCTCAGTCTGCACCATTTCATACCAAACCCACTCTGGAGGAGTGTGTGTGTGTGTATGTGTGTGTAGGGGGGGGCTTAGCACCTGTCCACTTGACACTGGTCATGTGTGAGTTTATTTAATATAGTGTGTCTGTGTGTGTGTGTGTGTGTGTGTGTGTGTGTGTGTGTCTGTATGTGTGTCTGTGTGTGTGCGCGCCCTTGTTCTCCCCAGAGCCGGTGACGTGCAGCTGGAAGGACTTTGTATGTGCTAGCGGCGAGTGCATCTCTGCGCGCTTTCGCTGCGACGGAGACTTCGATTGCGCTGACCATTCAGACGAGGTGCGTGAGAGCCAGCTTCTGATTGGTTGCCTTTGTCCTATTTGGGTTGATGTTTGGGGGATGTGAGGGAACAACTCAGTATATATATATATATATATATATATATATAGTGTTATATATAATGTGTGTGTGTGTGCAGAGAGGCTGCGAGAGCCGCTGTGCTGAGGGTCAGTATCAGTGTCAGAATCACCTGTGTATTTCGATGAAGTGGCTGTGTGACGGACAGGAGGACTGCAAAAACGGGGAGGACGAACAACACTGTCAGCCAGCTAACACAGCTCTGATAGGTACATACTCGCGCACACACACACACACACACAAACATTAAAGTGCATTATAAGGTGCCGTATCACCCCCTACACTTCCTGTGGTGTATAACAGTGTCAGAATTTACTGTTTGGATCATATGAACATAATAAAGCATTATAGAGCATCATATCGCCCCCTACCTTTCCTTTAGTGTATTACAGTCTGTCACAATGGCTGTGTGGATTATATGAGCATTATAGGGCTCCATATCACCCCTTACACTTCCTGTAGCGCATTATAGTCTGTCAAATTGACTGTGTGGATTATATGAATATTAAAGTATGTTACAGAGCGCAGTGCTGCCCCCTATGCTTTCTGTGATGTATTACAGTAAGTTAGAATTGCTTTGAGGATCATTTGAACATAATAGAGCATTAAAGAGCACTGTATTGCCCCCTACACTGCCTATTGTGTATTACAGTCTGTCAGAATGACCGTGTAGATCTTATGGATATTATAGAGCATTATAAAGCACTATATCACCCCTACACTTCCTGCAGTGTATTACAGTCTGTCAGAATGACCGTGTAGATCTTATGGATATTATAGAGCATTATAAAGCACTATATCGCCCCCTACACTTCCTGCAGTGTATTACAGTCTGTCAGAATGACATTGTAGATCATATGGATATTATAGAGCATTAAAGCACCATATCGCCCCCTACACTTCCTGCAGTGTATTACAATCTGTCAGAATGACCTTGTAGATCATATGGATATTATAGAGCATTATAAAGCGCTATATCGCCCCCTACACGTCCTTTAGTGTATTACAGTCTGTCAGAATGACCATGTAGATCATATGGATATTATAGAGCATTATAGAGCACTATATCGCCCCCTACATGTCCTTTAGTATGTTACAATCTGTCACAATGACCATGTAGATCATATGAATATTATAGAGCATTATAAAGCACCATATTGCCCCCTACACTTCCTGTAGTGTATTACAGTCTGTCAGAATGACAGTGTAGATCACTGGTTTGAATATAGTCCACACACACACACACACACACACAAACGCAGAACATGAAACGGCCTTTAGATCTAGCTCAGTTTACACAACTAATGTGCTACAATAAGACAATACTCTCACAGTTTTAACCATGTTTGTGTGTGTGTGTGTGTGTGTGTGTGTGTGCGTGTGTGTTTGTGTGTAGCTGGTCCGTCCTGTGGTGTGAATGAGTATGTGTGTGTAGGGGGCGGCTGTGTGTCGGCCAGTTCACGCTGTGACGGAAAGAACGACTGCGTGGATGGATCCGACGAGGTACACACACACACACACACACCAAGCAGCACTTTCCAATGTATGTGTGTATAATGTGAGCGTGAGAGACTGAGTGAAGTGAAGGGCTGTCAAATTAAAGCTCTTGTCCCCTTTAGCAATGACCTCTGACCTTTGGCCGCTGCCAAAATTGCTTTTAATATCCCACGTCGGTGCAGTGGTCAGAAAGGAGCCTCTATTTTAATGGCTGTTATTAAAGCAAAGGGAGAGGGAGCTGGAGGCCTGTGTGTGTGTGTGTGTGTTTGTGTGTGTGTGTGCGTGTGTGTGTAATTAATGCAGGAGAACTCTTGGGAAAACCGGGCAGCTCTATAGAGATCTCCGGAAATGTGCGACGTGGAAGGTGACCTCCTATAACACACATCTGCTTACCGGTCAAGCTCTTTTATCTTGTGTGTGTGTGTGTGTGTGTGTGTGTGTGTGTGTAGGTGGACTGCGTGCGTGAGTGTAAGCAGGAGGAGTTTGTTTGCCGTAACCGAGCTCACTGTGTGCCCTCCGGGTGGCGCTGTGACGGAGTCGACGACTGTCTGGACCAGAGTGATGAGGAGAACTGTGAAAACGGTATGCTGACACTCACTGTCCGGCCGCTAGAGGGCGCTCCTGAGAGAGAGCGCAAAATGAATGGGTTTCTATGGATCTATCCTACAGCCCACAAACCCATCTGCTGTAAGGCGTGGGTGAACATCTGTTTAGCAGTAGCATCACACTCCATATGGTTTACAGAAAAATGGTCAGAAATAGTATATTACATTTGTGTAATAGCTGTGTAATAGCACATAAATAATGCATGTAATAGCGTTATTACGACTTTATTGGCTGTTACAGCTCGATTTCAGCTGTGGAGCTTATGTCATTGTGTATTTATTGACTTTTGCTACTCTAATTCAGCTGTAATAGTGAAAACAGTAGTATTACAATGTTAGTACATGCATTATTAATGTGTTACGACCCAGTTATTACACAAACTTCGTGGAAAGTGGTAAAACGCTTGTGTGCCACTGCTCAAGTGGCATATTTTTAATGTTCTAAGTCTAAATATGTTGTCGTATATAGAAACATACTCATTTACAAATTAAAAAATCATGTTTTGAACTTATTGGGGGAAAATTTATTTAATTTATGTTAAATTATTTTAATACAAAATAAATCAGAACTATGCACAAAATATCAAAATAAAAGGTCAAATTTAGATGTGCTTTCTGATAGAGGGTGTGTTTTCATGCACACAGTGCCTCACACACACACACACAGGTAAAAGGGCTAATTTGCTAAATATTTATGAAGATTGCCCATGCAGACGACCTCTCTCTCTCACACACACACACACACAAGTGGAAGTGTGAGAGGCATCATTTGCGGAGAATTTGCGCAAATTGTAGAGATGAAAGGGTTCCGCTCTGTATCACACGCTTCCACATGAAAGGTGTGAATGTTTGGTAAAATTGCTCTCTTGTGTGTGTGTGTGTATGCTCTTGTTGCCACACACCTGCGACTCACTGGGGCTGTTTTGCATCAGAACCGAAGTGTGAGGTCAGTGTGGGACTGGAAGAGCTCGATTCTTCAAATGAGACCATCAGTATCTAAACACGGTCGTAAAACGAGGAAAAAGCACCTGTACAGTAATGCTAATTTCTGCTAGCGTCCCTTTGGGATTCTAGTTGCAAGTTAGCGCTAAGCTAATTAGACTGCTCATTAGCTTATTCTGTTTACCATCTGATGCACTGGTTAGACTGCTGCTAAGATTCACATTCAGGGACATCTCTAGAGTCTCTAGAATGATTACAGTGATGTTCCCTCACAAAAGAACTGGGCCCACCTACAATGGGATTGGGAAGGTAGTTTGTTGAGCATTGGGTTTGTCAATTTAGGACATTTTTGTTTTGTTGATGTGTGGTTTTGTTTTGTTGATGGATGGTTTTGTTTTGTTGATTGTGTTTTGTTGATGGTGGTTTTGTTTAATTGATGGGTGGTTTTGTTTTTTTGATAATGTGTTTTTGTTTTGTTGATATGTGCTTTTGTTTTGTTGATGTGTGCTTTTGTTTTGTTGATGGATGGTTTTGTTTTGTTGATTGTGTTTTGTTGATGGTGGTTTTGTTTAATTGATGGGTGGT
>JBBPDA010000037.1:16653153-16663309 GCA_037974385.1 Arnoldichthys spilopterus | reverse complement strand
TCTCTCTCTCTCTCTCTCTCTCTCTCTCTCTCTCTCTCTCTCTCTCTCTCTCTCTCTCTATCTCTCTCTCTCTCTCATTTATTGTTTTATCTATCTCTCTCTCTCTTTTATTTTCTGTTTCCTCTCTCTCGCTCTTTCATTTATTGTTTCCTCTCTCTCTCTCTCTCTTTCTATTTTCTGTTCTCTCTCTCTCTTTCTTTCTTTCCCTCTTTCTCCCTTATTTTTTTCCTACCCCCACTTTTCCCTTCCCCCTCCCTCCCTCCTTCTCTCTTGTCTCTTTCTCTCTCCCCGCTCACTCTGTTTTGTTTTTCTTTCTCTCTTTCTCATTGTATTCCTCCCCCTTTCCTTTCCTCTTTTTCCCTTATTTTTTTCCTTCCCCCACTTTTCCGCCCCCTCCCTCCTTCTCTCTCTCTCATTCTCTCTCTCTCTTTCTTTCCAGATGTGGACAACAGCAGCATATCTCTCCTCTTTGTTAGTTGCTGAGAAGCTAATGCTGCCATTACTCCTTGCTTTGGAAAACACTCACGCACACACACACACACACACACACACGCACACAAGCACACACACACACAAAATAAACAAACACGACTAGCAAACATCTCCACACGCACCTGAGGAGTACACATCCTTCTTGAAGGCCTAAAAACAGGCCTGCAGACATGCCTTCCCTTTCCACTGACACTGCACTTCCCCTCAGGATAAACAGCCACAGATAAAGTGTGTGTGTGTGTGTGTGTGTGTGTGTGTGTGTGTACACACGTCTTTGTAAGTCGCTCTGGATAAGAGAGCCTGATGAATGACTAAAGGTAAATATCCGAACGTGCACTGGAGCTAGAAATACGAGTCTGATCCCAACAGAACCGGCTCGGGTTCGGCCGTCGTGTCCACATGATCTGTTCATCTGTGATTTAGCGACTGCTGCTAGTGTCACTGTGCATAACCGGTGCACTCTCGTCGGTTGGGATCCACGTTGGATCAGGGATCAACATCCAGGTCCACTGCTCCACAGCCCAACGCTGAAGGGCTTTATACTCTATACTGCTTCACACTGGGCATCGCTCGTGTGCGGCTCCAGAGCACCACATCCTACTTCCACACCCATCCTCTCTGATCGCTCATGGAGTGTGTAGGCCAGACTGGAGGTGGGCAATATGATGATATTTACAGTTATTGTGATAAACTGTGGTCGCAATAGGCTTTTATGTGTAAATGTCGATATCGTAAGTACTACACTGTCAAACTTAATGTTTAAAATATAAAATAAAAAAGAATATATAAAATAATAATATAAATATTATATATAGAATATAAATTCCCCTGTTATGCAATACATCATGTTATATATGTGTAAAAAAATAAAATATATATATATATAATATGTATATATTATTATACAATATTAATATTATATATATATAATAATTATTATTATTATTATTTTTAAATACATATTGTGATATATCGCATATCAGGGAAATTTCTCACAATATCGTGATGAGATATTTTTGCCATATCGCCCACCCCTAGGCCAGATGTGGACTGCGGGGCAACTAACTGGCCTTGTCAGCTGAACGGTCTTGTCCGAAAGCACCTGAGGTCTGCAGAAACGTCCTCACCTTCAGCAACGACCGTCCACCTGCACCAGACGTGGTTTTAGACTCTAGACGGAAAACACACACGCAATAAGCACAGAGATCCCCGCGCCGGCCCCGGCCGACTGTCGCCGTAATCCGCGCCGCGGCACCTCCACAAGTGTAATTGATTTCTCTTGTTTGTTCTTCTCTTTCAGCGTGAGCCGCTTTATCTTTCGTTACATCATCTGATTAATGAACGGCGCCTGGGGAAAGGAGAGCGAGGGGAAGGAGGAATAAAGAATCGATTCTCAAGTGAAGGTTTAATACTGTACTACATAAACAACAGGCGAGAAGAAGACGACGCACTCATCCCTTATTAATTCATCACATGCCCGTACCCGGCGTACACACACCCCTGTTACTGCTGACTGCTATTGCCATGGCGACCTTTTCAACAGAGCGCATGCACTTGATGCCCTTGAAGGCGGCGGTTACACCCACTGAGTGGCAAAAAGACTTTTACTGAGTGGCAGTGTTACCACTCAGGTAGATGTGCAGAAAACAATTCAGTTTTGTTTCTATAGCTCGTTTTACAACCGACGTTGTCACGAAGCTGATTTACAAAGTCCGGGTCCGAGGAGAAACTCCCAAAGCTGGAGGAAGAAACCTTGGGAGGAACCAAGGCTCAGTAGGAAAACTCATCCTCCTCTGGTCGGCACAGTTAAAATATGAGGAGCAGTCTCAGTTTATGAAGACGGCTCTAGTTAAGGTTCATAAGGTTCATGGCTAAGGTGTGAGCAGGAACGAAGGAAGCCCCACATTGGGGTATCAAGGGTAAAAACTGTCTGGAACGCCGGTCAGAATAGAAGGCAGAACGTCAGAATAGAGGGGAGTGGGGCAGATCCTATAGTCCATAACATAACATCTACAATGGGGAAAACACACTCTGCAATTGACTGTACCAATTCAAGAAAAGGGTGAGACATGAAGTCCCTGTTTGTACGAGCACAGCACAAAACGTGCCACGACCCCAACATGAGCTGAAAATGAGCTTCAGTGTAATGCTTAGTCTACTAAGACTGCAAACTGCACTTAGTCCCTCCCACTACCCGAGGCTCATCACATCCCTACGTGTTTTCAACTTCAACACCCGGTTTAAAGTGAAGAATCAACAGGAACCAAGCAAAATATGTAGCCATGTGTAAAATCTCCACCCAAAGCTTAGCAAGCATATTTCACTACAGTCCTGATGAAAGGAACCAAGGGTCATGATATCTAGAACCCGGTTTCTCAACCACTGGGCTGTGAACGCCATCATATGGGCAGCAACACTAATATGGGGAGGGTATTTGGTCCATACAGGATGCACAATTTGGGCAGTAGATATAATATATCTTTTACCATTATTATAAAAGAAAAATAAATGAATAATATCATTATTAATATTAATATTAATTATTTACTAATAATATTATTCTTAACAATAGATTATTAATATTATTATTAATATTGTTATTAATTATTTAACATTATTATTATTACTATTATTAATAGATTATTAATAATGTTATTAATTATTTAATAATAATATTATTCTTAATAATAGATTATTAATATTATTATTAATATTATTATAACATAATTGAAAGATTTTCAAGAGAATTTTTAAAAATGAGTAAAATATTTGACTTAAAACTGCAAACAGTAAAAAAAGTTAAAAATGAAAAAAGAAACTGCTTCCTAAGGCCAACGTCATTGATATGAGCCAGCGTAGCCGATACGGTAATGTGATGGTGGGCAGTTTGACGAGACCGGGAGACGTTTCTGAAGTGCAAAGAAAAGATGAACAAAATGTCTAAAACTTTTACAAATATTCGGAATTCATGAAAACTTGGATTCTGTGTCTGAATGTAAAATTGTGTTTTTGTGCCAAAGACCTGTTTTGAATCATGAGTAGTTGGTTATTAAATACCATCTACCGTGGCCCAGTGGGCCCTGACCACACGCAGTGGGCCCTGACCACACGCAGTGGGCCCTGACCACACGCAGTGGGCCTTAATGTGGAGAAGGCTGAGAACCGTGATGTTTAGAACACAAATACAGCCCTTAACTATACAAACCCACCAGAGAACCTACACAAGTCCATTGAGTATGATATGTGAGGTTGATGATGACACACACACACACACAAACACACACACACACACACGCACGCACGCACATATACACTGATGAATGTATATGAATATACATGTATAGACACTATAATAGTGTAAATGCCCTCCTGACTGTGCGAAGCTGGTGTGGGAGTGTTCAGGCTCCTCCGTCTTCATTGTGTGTTTAAATTTCCTCTCTGGTGCTGCGTTTGCCCGACGCCTCTCTTGACGGGCTGTCGGTGCGTTTAAAGAGCCGAGCGTTTAAATCCGCGAGCAGGCCGCGAGTGTGTGCTGTGATGAGCCATAGATCAACATTAATTCATTGCCTTCACTGAGCAATTAATCTTTGCCACGTTAGCCGAAAGCACAGCACTTAGCAAGGCAGCGGATCCCCGGCGCCGGCCTTAAAGAACGCTTCACTTCCAGGCCTCGTCCACGCCAGCGTGACTTATGTCCACCGCTTGCATCATAGAGCTTTCAGGGTCACGGACAAAGGTCAGTGTGTGTGGTTTTCTTCGTGGCCGTTTCTGTGTTGATATTTTAGACCGAATGCGGTTCAAATGTTCTTCCGAATATGTTGATTGGTTGTGTTATTGTTATTATTAATTATTATTAGAAATATTGTCAGGCATCGCGGCACAATTACATTTATTATTATTATTATTATTTCTATCATTATATAAAAATTTTTTATAATAATATTATTAAAATATTTTTGTTTCACCTCATAATTACATTATTAATATTATATATTATTATTATCATTATTAATTATATTTACTGTCATGATAACATGAGTAATTACAAATATTACAACAATAATAATCATAATAATAAAGCTCAATTTTATGTACTGATTTTTATTATCTACTGACCAATCTGGCAACCCTGAGCAGACTGCGGGCTTTGCTCGAACAGCAATCACTACACTCACTTCCTCTACACTAGTTTCATTAATGTAGATATACCTCACCCTGCTGTGCACCCTGCTCGTTGGAGGCTCCTCCTCATAGAACATTACAGACCCAACGGGCAAATGAAATTTGTTGCCAACTATTTTTACAATCCAATCTGAGCAAAATCCTGACTTTGTTGTAGCAGCTGTAACGTTTTGGGTAAATTGTGCCTGATAACGGACAGGACCATACAAATGTGGCTCAGGCTAAAACACACCAGAGTTTGCCTTTAAGATTCACAGCCCTTTAAGATGAATAAATCTTTTTACATCTACAGTACTTCTATTCCTAGGCCATTAATGTATAAAACCATGTAGCCGCTGTTGCATGCCCAGCTGGGACAAAACAGCACAGGGGAACATGGCAAACCATGTATGGCAAGTGTGGCAGCATCCACCTGTCCACAGTGTGGCAAAGCTCTACCATCATGTCAGAAAGAGTGGCAGATGTTGTCTGAAGCTGACGTAGGATCAGATTTCCCATCCTCAAACAGTCGAACCGATATGCGATCTACGACTCAGGCACTCAGGGGGGACAGTGAAGCATGAGGAGCTGAAATCGAATGACCGAGCAGGAGAATACGGGCGTCAGCGTGGACAGAAAAGTGCTGGGGACAACGCGGGACTATATACCGTATATATCGGGGGTGGATTTGTCGGATGGGGGGGGTGGCGAATGAATTTGGGGGGGTGGATTTGTCAACTGGGGAAGCCATGATCGAATTTGTCGACGGCTGATCTTGGTGAAAGCGAAGGTGAAAGTGGCGGGCGGTGGCGAGGACGAAATGTCCATCAAAATGAGCGGTGGGGACATGTCCCCTGCGTCCCCAGGGAGAGGGAATAGGGTTGGGGGGATTTGGGGGAAGGATTTGTCAACTGCTGAGGCCACGACTGATGTATGATTGTGGTGAAAGTGAGGGTGAGCGTGGTGGGGACAAAATGACCCCCAAAATGAAGCGGTGGGGACATGTCCCCTGCGTCCCCAAGCGTTATAGATGCCCAAGAGCAAAAGCTGTTTGTTTAAAACACAGCTCAGACTGGACAGTTTCCAAGGCCGTGGTGTGAAATGTGTGCACACGCAGCGCATGTGTGAGCGCTCATCTGTCTGCGACCCACGTTCCAGGGACCCTCAACCAGTAGCTTAATGAGATCGCCCCCTATCCTCGCTCCCACTTTTCCCTCCATTACGTCACTAATGGTTGTTTAATAGCCAGCGTGCTCGAGGTTCCCAAAAACGCCACCTATTAAGATCGCTGCTGGACCTCACACCGTCAGCACAGGCCTCCATTTTCAGCCTCAGCAACTCCAGTCTGAACCGGCAAACTCATCTGTGCATTTACGGGGGGCAGAAAACACAGCCCCCCGGTCTAACAAGGTGTTAAATACGAACACATGCTCCACAGCAAACACACCTCTGCACATTTTAATGCACGTTTACTGGTTATTTGCTGAACGTATAGGGAAAAAACACATAAAATGTAACCTGTGCAAAAGTTATCACACCCTTACCGACAAGCATTACACTGATCAGCCATAACATTAAGACCACCTGCCCAATAGTAAGTAGGTCCCTCCTGCTGCTGGAACAGCCCTGACTGTGGTGCACTGTGAGTTCCACAGTAGCTCTTCTGTGGGATCAGACCAGACAGGCTAGCCTCTCGCATGCATCACTCAGACTTGGGTGCCCCAATGACCACACCTGGAACGCTCCACACGAGTTGTGGAGACGCTCTGACTCGTCTAGCCGTCACAACAAGGCCCTTGTAGCTACTAGACACTAGTTGTTGTGTTGTTGTTGTGGTTGTTGTTGTTTACAGGTTCTGTCATAGGTCTAAGTCTGTTTTTATGACCCACGCAGTCGTTCGGTGTCTAAAGTTACTGCTGATACCCACCGCTGTAACAATGGCGAGTCACGCTGCCTGCCCCTACTCTGCGTACCTTTTTGTGTGCATGTGCACATCCTCTTTAACTATTTTTACCCTCTATTTAGCAGTTCTTTTCAATACAACTCAAGCCCCGTGCACACACATGCACACACCCATTGACAGCTGAATGCACACACAACAGCTTCCACCCACAGGAGAAAAAGAAGGGTGAAAAAAAAAGAAGGAAAAGCAAAATTAAAGCGACTAAATAAAGCCTTCCAAATTACAGTTTTCCACACCATGGGCTGAAATAGCATACTCAATTTAGCTTTTTCTGTCTCATTGTCTTATCCAATAGAACCGCTCATCCTTCCATTGCAGTGGGGAAAAGGGAGCTTTTCCGGATCTCCGGTTCTCTGTGCTGGGAGCAGCTGAAAATGCCAAGCTCTGAACGATTTTGCACACCAGTTCACCTGTACGGTCACATAGCAACACATACACACATGTGCCATGTGTCTTTTTACGGGACAGTGATCCTCAGCACACTAACAAACCCACCGAGAGTGGCTGGAAAACGAAGAAAAGAGAAACGCCGGCCTAAAGCACCGAGATATCGGATTTGACCGGTATCGCCGCCGGGCCGGACCGCAGAGGACTTGGAACGGGCTGAAGGAAAACACGGTAAATGATGATTGCAGCCATAGGTCAAGCTGCTCTTGCTCAAAGTGCGCATCAATAACAAAGAACGGCGAAAGGTCAGTTCAAGGCCTTTTTAACGCGTGTATCAGCATGTGCATTAAAGCGTTTCTCCCTCTCTCCCTCGTTCACTCCCTCCCTCTCTAGGGCTCCCTTCCTCCATCGCTCGTCCGCTCTCTCGCTCGCTCGCTCTCTCTCTCTCTTTCTCTCTCAGTAAAAACAATGAGAGGGATGCAGTCATCAATCAGTGAAGGAGAATTTCTCTGCCCTTCTGCACCCTCCATCAGCTATTAGAGCGAGTCAGCCCGAGAGAGAGGGAGGGAGAGAGAGAAAATGAGAGAGAGAGAGAGAGAGAGAGAGAGAGAGAGAGAGAGAGAACATAAATGTATAAAGAAAGTACACACATACACACACACACACACACACACACACACACACACTGTGTATATGTACACATATAAGAGAAAGAAAGAAAGAGAAGGAGAAGAAAGAGAGGGAGCGAGACAGAGAGAGAAAGGGAAAGAGAAAGAGAAAGAGACAGAGAGAGAAAGGGAAAGAGAAAGAGAGAGAGGGAGAGAGAGAGAGAGGTAAAGAGAGAGAGAGAAAGAGACAGAGAGAGCGGTTAATGTTGTTACTGACTGCTGCCCACAAGGGTGGAGTCCTTCGGAGGCTGAATTTGGAGGCGGGACACGGGTGAGGCCCCTCCCCCTCCCTCCCGGTTTCCTAGCCGAGCGCTCACTTTCACTCCATTCCAGACAGACGGACTGACTCCCCGCGCGGCTGCCGCTCCCTCAAAAAGCCGCAGCCCCTGTGGCCTCATCCAGCATCAAAACAGCTCTGTCGGATACAAATAATTGGCCCGTTTTCCCCCCTCGCTCATGTTTTGTCGTTTCCAATTGCTTCCAGGTCCTTATCGCATCCTGTTCTGGCGCGGGCAGTTAGGAGCTACTGCCCTGGTTTATTCCCCTCGCTTTCCCACCCACTCGCCACTCCTGCCTCTCTCTTCTGCAGCTCGGGTGCCCCTTTGGAACCCATCCAGAAAAGCCGGGCTGGTTCTATGGAGGGCTGACAACATACTGAGGTCAGCTGTAGGATGAACAATGAAGAACAAGGGATGGGCGATATAGACTTGAGATAATATCGCAATACTAATGAAAAAAATGATATTATGAAGGAAAAATAATAAATAAAATAATTTAAAAAAAACATCACATACCAAACCACACCAGTTAGCGACGATAACGTGCAGCACAGGAATTTTATTAAAAAATGTAAGTTTCAGTAAAAAAATGCAAACACAACACGTCATGGCCTAAAGCCTGGGAAAACGCATGGGAGGGTTGTAAAAACGTTTCTCCTGTAAACGTAAATGACGATTAAATGGTGAAACGGTGTGAGATGGTGAGACGCCCGCACTGACGTGAGGATGTGAACACAGTGATATCGTCAGTATCGCAATACGACAATCGCGGTGAGAAACAGCGCTGGCTTATCATAGAGAATGGGCGCGGCCACGTGAAAAACATCGTCCACACAAAACCATTCAAATATTGAAGTGAAAGCGACAGTTTGTCATCGTGAACACACTCAAGCACCACAACCAAATGTGACCTCTGCATTTAACCCATCACACAGCAGCTACCAACGGCGCCCGGGGAGCAGTGTGGTGGGACGGTACCTTGCTCAAGGGAACCTCAGTGGTGCCCAGGGACTCGAACCTGCGACCTTCAGGTCTCAAAGGCACGGCCTACATCGGCAGAGCAACCGCAGGCGAGTGGACTACTGAACTGCTTTGCATTGTATTGCTCTGAATTACCGAAGGTACGATATACAGATGAGCTTCCGAGGAAGCACTACGCTGTGCAGCAGTGGTCGCCGGTTCACAGCCCGGCCTGGGCACTACTGAGGTAGCAGGGCACGGTCCCGCTACACCGGGCGCTGTTGGTAGCTGCCCGCTGCTCCACGTGTGCACGTGTGATGGGTTAAACACAGAGGTCACATTTCATTGTGGTGCTTGAGTGTGTTCACAATGACAAACGGTCACTTTCACTTCTGAGCACCCTACGTGTCACATGATCTTGTTATTCAAGGGTCCTGCTGCACAGGGCCATACAGAGGCCTTTAGAGAGGCAGGTTCTCCACTGAGGGGGGAGGGGGGTGTGGCAGATGGTGATGGACAACACTGTGTTAGTGGGACGGTGGGCGAGCCAAAATGTTTGTCAAGAAAAATGTGTTCAAGGGGGGGCCGTGTTGGTGTGTGGTTGTGATAGGTGAGTGTCAAGGGGGGTCCGAAAATGTAGGTGGTGGGACAAGGAACCAAGTGTTTCTACCAAGTGTGGCACAAACTTTGCCAAACGAGCATCTAAAGCCCCTCTCTGCACCTAAGCAGGCGCTCACGACCTTGTGGTCCAGCTTATTTCCAGCCTGGCCGCCGCCGTCCCGTAACGTCCGGCCTCCCTCTGCCCAACTCTGCCGTGATGTAAAAGTGACTGTTTGTCATTGTGAACACACTCGAGCATCACAAGGAAAAGTGACCTCTGCATTTAACCCATCACACGTGCTCAAGGGAACCTCGGCGGTGCCCGGGCTGGAACTTGAACCTGCGACCTTCTGGTCCCAAGGGAAATGTCCTAACCACTAGGCCATGCGCTAGCAGTGCTTTCAAGTCCAGTGGCTCCTCCCCTCAGCCCACATGGCAAAGTCCTTGTCCCGTTCCCTGCAGTGTCCCTAAGAGCTGATTACAGTGCTCACTCCTAAACACTGCACAGCCCCAGCTGCTTTCAGCTGGGAGGAGATGAGGACGGCTCGCTCTCTCTCTATCTCTCCCTCCCTCTCTCTCTCTCTCTCTCTCTCTCTCTCTCTCTCTCTCTCTCTCTCTCCCTCTCTCTCTCCCTCTCTCTCTCTCTC
>JBBPDA010000037.1:16641578-16653053 GCA_037974385.1 Arnoldichthys spilopterus | reverse complement strand
CTCGATCTCTCTTTCTCTCTCTCTCTCTCTCCCTACCTCTCTCTCTCCCTCTCTCCCTCCCTCTCTCTCTCCCTCTCTCTCTCTCCCTCTCTCTCTCCCTCCCTCTCTCTCAGCTCAGTGAGACGTATCAGAAGAAAAGACAAAAAAAGGAGGCCATCTGTCATGCATTATTCAAACTTCAAAGCAACGACAAAGCGAAATGACTGTGCGGGTTAGGTTAGATTTAATTACTGGGGACCAGCTTTGCGTCCGTCATGCATGCGGGAGCGCTCCGCCACCTGCACACCTGTAGAAATGGCTGGACGATGTGCGTTGGCAGGTTGAAATATCTCGATTGAACACACGATAGTTCAAACTGGAAATTTACAGACCATCGTAAATCAGGCTTTACGTTTACTTAACATTGCTGAAGCTCTGCTGCGTCAGAGTTAGAGACCAATTAACCATGACCAGAAGAAAAAGTGCTGATGTTCTGGATCTTCTCATGAGCTCTGCAGGCACAGCCGCTAACGCTTCCAGCATCATCACTGAGGAAGCAAGGTGTATGGACAAAGACAATACCGCAACCACCGCTAGGGATGTGCGATAATATCGGAATTATATCCGTATCGGCAACAACAACATCCACTGCCATTAAACAAATGTGCAGATCTGACCCATATTTCACACCGATATTTGATATTTTGCATTTATTGTGCTATGGAAGAGCAGAATGTTTCCAGAAATTTCAGTTATATGCAAGTTACATTTTTTTTCGCAGGTAGATGTAATCCCCAGTTCTACATTTTTAACCCTTTAATGCTCTTTAAATGAACTTACCCTGACTGTGCCATCTCTACCACTTGGTTTAGGTCAGTTATGGTCAAACAATCCACTGGATCTCACAGTGTCATTGGACCTTTTCATTGAGCTTCCTCACCAGAAGTTAGAAAAAGTTGCAAGTGGTTCAACTTCAAGGATGTTTTATGGATTTCTTTAAAAACTTTAAAGAGGATCCAGGATTTTTATATGATTTTTACCAATTTATATGTTTTTAGGGTTTTTAGTAACAGAAATCTTGAAATACTTAAACATTATTGTTATAATAAGATTTTTTTCATTGCTTTTTTCTTGGTGTGGCCATTAAAAGATTAAAAATGTATATTTGTATATGATATTTCATAACATTATCGGCCGATATGTATTTGAAAAATATCAAATATTGACCTTGGCCCACAAATCCCAGATTGGTGCACACCTACTCTGCGACTGGGATCTTCTTCTATTGTTTAGTGGAGGACGATCTCCTGCCTTAACTTCCTCCACTTGAGCTGAAAGTAGATTTAAAAAGTGTTTACACACCGCAAACAAACCAAACCGTGGTTCAGTTTGGTCTGGATTGAGACCAACTCCTTTGGTCGCACCAAATTTTGGCCGTGATCCACAGCACCTTTCACACCTTCTATTACGGACCAATGTAGGTGCTAAAGCATCCTTGGTTGCATAGAAATAACGACAAAACGTGCAACAGGTTTTCAGGCCGGTTGTAAACAACTTTTACTGTCATGCCGGGTTGTTGCTGTGGTAACATGGTTGATCGCCACGGAGTCTATAGGCCTAAATTTATTCCCTGCAGTGGCCGACTGTATATGAGAATGACTCATGAATGACATGCCTGCACAGTCAGACTGCAAATTTCTCAGCACAACAGTACATCAGTGGTAGAGGTGGAACTGCTTCTATGCTATGCTAAGGCAACAGCAGAAAAAAATATCTTTTATAACAAAATGTATTTAATTGAATTTGAGGTTAGAAAGAGAACAAATGCATACAGAAAAAATAGCCTGGAACACAGAAAAAATAATAATAATAATAATAATAATAATAATTTAAAAATTATTACAATTAAATACATTAAATTAAATAAAAAATATATGTAAAATAAATTAAATATAATTGTATAATACATTAGAAATAAATCACAAATCTGAAAAAGGACCAATCCAGATTCAAAATGTGAAAAGTAAAAGAGTACGAGTAAAATAAATAAATAAAAATAATTTTAAAAATTGTATAATACATTAGAAATAAATGTGAAAAGTAAAATAGTAAAAGTAAAATAAATAAATAAAAATAATAAATAAAAATAAAAATATTGTGTCTTACACCTGTCCAACATACTATTTTTACAATCCTGTAGCACAGCGGTTCCCAACCTGGTCCTGGAGTACCCCCTTCCTGGCACATTATTGTGTCTACACACCTACTTCAACTCAAAAACAGCTGGGTAATGAAGGAATTAGCTGGATTGGGGTTGTTTGGAGCAGGGAAATCACTAAAATGTGCAGGACAGGGGGTGCTCCAGGACCAGAGCTGGGAACCACTGCTGTAACAAATCTATCCTGAGACAGATCACACTCACGCTATGTGATGTCATGTTGTGAGCTGCGTATTCCTTCCCGTGGGACAGCGTCACATCGTCGTATCGCGCAGCGAGGCCTCGTCTGCTGAATCCGAACTGCTTGTGTACACAACCTACGGTGGTGCTGAGCACAATGTGTGCAAACTGCCAAAATCACATGTAGCCTTCCAGGAAAAGGGCCCCCATTTATAGCAGCACAATACGTGGCACAAGATGCTAAATCACCATTTGCATTCGCTGGGCTCAATATCCGGCTCCACGCACAATCGCATTTTCTGCTACATCCTCCGGGTTCCTGTTCCGCCATTGTCTTCGGCTCGTCTCCCCGGCTTCGCGGAAAATCTCCGCGTGTAACAGCGGACAGCGGCGGCGCAGGCAGGCCTAATCTCCGACTACAATCTCTGGCAAAGCATGAAAGGCCGCTCGGATGGCTGCGGAGGCTGAGAACAGCGAAAGAGGAGTTAAGGACATGCTGATGCCTCAGCCCAGACGTGTTGAACCACACGCAGAAAGCGGCGTGAGGTAAAGATGGCCGACCCGGCCCAAAGAGAGACGTCCTCGACGGCCTGTTGTACTCTGAGACACGGGGGCTTGGAGCGGAGTTGGGTAGATCGTTTGCCGCGCAACGTGAAGCCTCCCGTTCTTGGAATACGGGATGAGCAGGAAGCCAGTGATTCTAATTCATCAGTGGAGCTAATTGATTTAATTAGGCCGGCGATTAAGTCTGAACACCAAACCTCACGCTTAAGGCGCCGAAAAGAAGAACAGAAAGGAGGTGCAGCCGTTCGTCTGAGGAAGGAAAGAGTTGGGATGCAGGCAGTGGCCTCCTCAGCGAGTAAATAAACACGGCGTTCGTCTCGAAAATAGACGGCAATCGAAGGCTCGGCACACAAGAGCTTCCTTCCTGAAGGCCTTGCTCTGCTTCCTCGCTGCGACCCTGAAGACTGGACGCGGCTCGTTTACCGGCCTGTTCGTCTTAAGCGCCAGCTAACTACTTTCTCAAAGAGAGCAACTTCCTCAACAGAGCGTGTGTCGCCGCTTCCTGCACTTTACTTGCTCGTCCGGGCTTCCCTCAGGGTCGTCCAGCGCTCACCATAGAGGCTGACCATTGGACCAGCCAGGGACAGCCACCAACATGCGAAGAAGGCAAAGGAACCAAGCTCACAGCAGATCTGGTGAGAGATCTGAAGCTGGTGAGTGGGAACAGAAGCTCGAGATCACTCAGTGGTGCAGTGGAGGCCTAGTGGTTAGGACGCTGCCCTCGTGAACTGAAGGTCGCAGGTTCAAGTCCCGGCCCGGGCACCACTGAGGTTCCCTTGAGCAAGGTACCGTCCCACTACACTGCTGTTGATAGCGGCCCGCTGCTCCATGTGTGCACGTGTGATGGGTTAAATGCTGAGGTCACATTTCGTTGTGGTGCTTGAGTGTGTTCACAATGACAAAGTGTCACTTTACCTTTTACTAAAGCCGCATAAACTGTGATGATACCTCACTGGCGGCACCATGCAGCCATGTAAACCTTGCTATTCCTGCATTGCTGTGGGAAAATGGGGTTTTATTGATAAAAATAATTTGAACATACATGGAGGTGTGCACGAACAGGCATTGGGCATGCAGGTCTCTGAACAAAAGTTTCTCTGGCTTAACATCTGGTTTATTCTGCTGCAAGTTACAAAAGCTAAGCCCCTGAAGGATATCTCCGCTGACCGCTGTAGTACACTGCCTTTGCCACTGACAGAACTTTCCGCCGCCGCCGCTGCTTTGAAGATGCCGTGGAATATCAAGTTACTGTTGTCCATCTGTTGCCCAAAAAGAAATGTTACACCCCAAACTACTTAAACACACCCTCAACGTGGTCTTCAAGGTCCAACTGTGCAACTTAAATCAGAGTTAAAGGAACTTTACATCCACTTCCCCATCATAAAGGGGCACAATTGTAACTTTTCTTACCACGACACAAGATAAAAAGCCTGGAAATGAAAGGAAACATCACTAAATTCACCATCACTGTATGTTTTCTTCTGTTGCCTCTATAATGGTGCTATAATGGTGGGCATTAAACATTTCACGATGTCCCCTAAGTACCTGTGGATAGGGGAATGTCTTGTCTGGATTCCAGGCATTTTTTAAAATGTAATTATCCAGTAAGGGGACAATATCACAGCCCATACAAGATTAATTAATTATTAATGATCACTATTATTACAAACACATACATTATAAAATACATTGTATATTTAGAATATATTTTAAATATAATCAGTCAAATATTTGCTGCGTTCATATACTGTAGTACATCTTTTAAATATATTTATATATTTAAATTACATTAATATTGAATTAAAAACAATATATTTGATTTTTAATATATTTGGCAACAGCTGTGTATTTTTATGGGACAATATGTAAATTTTAAAATATATGAATGTATCTTATATATATATGTTAGAAATATATTTTATGTGAATATACTGTATAAGATCTATTTTTAAATATTGTCCATTTTAACAACATAAATTACGATGTACTGTAATATGTCTTTCCATATGGGAGTTTACTCCAAAAACCATTAGCACTAGCAGTGGTAGAAGTCATGTTGTGGCACCATAGCATTGACACTATGGAGGAAATTCGTACTAAATACCACAATAGTATTCGCTCCCACACTGTACACCTCCCACCCCAGTCCCACAGAAGTGAGTTCCACCTTGACGTAGGTCAGTGAAGCAACAAATACATGCATAACGGGAACTGATACGGCTTTTACAATCAGTAACAGCTCACGGGGGCCACAGATATTCACCTAGAGGCTCTGCAGGTTTCAGACGGGAGTGGAGAAGGAAGTTGCTAAAGTGATGCAGCCTGGGGCCAACCCCCAGCCCAACTCCCACCCTTTGGCGAGCTCTGGTGTTCCGAAAGTCTCACAGATTAAGAGGGCATGTGACGCGAGGAGAAACGGGACAAAATATTTAATAAGCCATGAATTCCTGACGTTGGAAAAAAAATAATGAAAGATCCGACAGGGCGGCTCTGAAGGGGGGGGGGAACGGGGGAGGGAGTTTAAGGAGGTACCGAGAGAGAGTGGTAGGAGTATGAAGACGAGAAGTGAAATTCCTGACAGAGGAAGTGTGTTTTGCGGCCCTTTGCTAGGTCCCCGCTTGCTGCTCTTAGTTCAGGTGCATCGTTATGTACCGTATCTTCTGAGCTAAATATTATAGGTGGGTAACGAAAAAAAAATCAATATGGCAATATATCATGACAGGCCCTCTGGTTATACGCTACCCAGCGTCAAAATAAGCTTTTTTATTAAATGTGCAGGTTCTTTAAATGGATTTCTCTGCATTATTGTGCTACCAGTGGGGCAGCCCTACTTTATTCCGCCTCAAGGGGGCTGCGGTGAAGCCAGGGGTGAACAAAAGTCAGCTCGCTTATGGTAATAGGATTTTGCATCAAACTTGAAAGAGACCACGCGAACCAACCAACCAACAGGGAATTTAAGAAACAAAAGGCAGCGGCAGCTACGGTGACCAGGAAAACGGCTGTTTTACTCCGCCGTCACATCCAGGGGTGAACAAAAACGTCCTGAATCTGAAATGTTCATCCATACAGACACGTTTCTTCAGTGTCAGCAGGCCAAGGTCACGAAGGAGCCAAAATATTTACATTTACATTTATTCATTTGGCGGACGCTTTTATCCAAAGCGACTTCCATGGGCGTGGAGCAGAGTAGTGGGGTGGTACCTTGCTCAAGGGTACCTCAGTAGTGCCTGAGCCGGGACTTGAACCTGCAACCTTCAGGTCCCCAGCACAGTGCCCTAACCACTAGGCCACCACTGCCCACATGGCCCCAAATATGGAAGAACTGAGATGATAAGGCCAGAAATTGCTGAATGTGGTAGTTGAGCTGCTTTGGCAGCAGGAGCTCAGGGTTTGAGTAGCCGATGTGGACCCGTCGTAGACTTACACACCTCATGGCAGGGGAAGCTGCTCGTACGCATCCTTCCATTTGGACTGCCAAGACCTTGTCTAGACGATCCAGCGGCGTTTGGGAAGAAAATGGCAACAGGACAAAAAATCAGGTTTGTAATTTGGAAAGTTCTGGTTTACCACGGTGCAATTTGGGAAAACGCCATTCATTTCTCTCACGGAGAAGCCCAGCTCAGAGTGGGAAGGTCTGAGCTACGCTGGAGGCGGGTTGGACATGCGCCCACCAACTTTTGTTGGGGGCCACTTTGTCGCCGCTACTTTTCGAAAGATCAATCCACCGTTCTATCAACACCACTTTCAACACACAATGCCTCCATCCTGTCGACAAGCATCTCCAACACCATTTGTTTTCTACTGCTACACTTTTCCCTCCAGCTGCCAACGCTCTGATCCCATACACAGCGAAGGTAACAATTGTACATAGTTCCCTTGTACGGCATCATCAGGATGTGCTGAAAACTGCTAATGCTAACTCTAAGTGGAGTGAAAGTGACTACTTGCCATTGTGAACATGCTCAAGCGCCACAACGAAATGTGACCTCTGCATTTAACCCATCACACGTTCACACGTGGAGCAGCGGGCAGCTACCAACCGCCCCCGAGGAGCAGTGTAGCGGGATGGCACCTTACTCAAGAGGCGCCCGGGCTGGGACTTGAACCTGCGACCTTCAGGTCCCAAAGGCAGCGTCCTAAACACTAGGCCTCCACTGCCACTCTAGAACGATCGTGAGCGTCGTGCTGTGATATCATCACATCACCAGTTCCCACACATACCACCCTTACCAAACAACCTCCCCCACGTGACCCCTCGGGGGCAAAATCCAAACTCCCAGATATCAAAATCTGCCGGAAAAAAGAATTGAAGAGAGGCACTGTTTCTGGTCCCGGATGTCTTCCCTTATTGCAAGCCTTATTATTTATTTTTTTTGCCTGTTTCTTTTCCTCCCGACACTCATTCGGTATTGATCGTGATGTAATTGCCTCTAAAACGCTGGTGTACCGAGGTGCTTCCACTGTCGATGGCGTGCGAGGCATACTGGGATTCTTGCACGGAGCGCAAATAAAGGCGCCCGTCCCGGCCGTTATTAAAAGCGAGCGCCGGGGTAAAACCGGCGGCAGTGCTTTTCTACAGTAATTCCACTTGCAGGGGCATTTCATCAGAAAGTGGGCCAGACCGGAGCCTAGTTCACACACATACACACACTCGCACACATGCTAGACTTTTACTAAGACTAAGTGGGACAGGCGCACAGCACTCACAGGGGAGACACCCTGTCTGGAATTAACTGCGCGGCTTTCATTAAAAAAAAAAAAAAAAAAAAGAAAGGAAGAAAAAAAAAGAAAGAAATTAGCTCTTAAATGAGCAATGGAGGCATTAATAGCCAACAGAGGATGATTTAGTGGAGAATTAGCCCCTTTTACAGCCAGCGCTTCTTCAAAGGCCTTGAGGCAGGCTCGAGCGTGGCCGCCAGGTACAGAAAATCCTGCTCGTGCAACCTTCAAAAGCCTCAAGGTAAAGGCATCGGAAAAGCTAATACACTTAGAGAGACACTTAGCACCAGAATATGATACCCAGTGACCTAGCAACTATCCAATCCCCTCATAACACTCTACAGAAGAGGGCCAGAGCAGAGCCAGGGAGGATTTTAAAGGACAACTCTCAGACTGTGCCATTGGTCTCAGCAAATAATTTAGTCTAACTGACTTTAAACACATATCTTTGCTGTCGGGAGCAAAGTTTGGTCTTTTTTCCATAAATCAATGCTATTGGTCACCCTTTATGTCTGTCTGTGCTCTACAAATATTCAAACAGTGAAAAGTATTATCGCTAAATGTTTTTAGCCTTTGCAAACCGATTAAATCACTGCAGTGTATGTGTTTATCAGATTTTGCCTTGATGTTAACATTGTGATTATAGAAAGTGTTCACTTGTTCACTTGGTTATTTACTACATAATGGTCGGGTATCACACCAGCGAGGTTACAGGGCATGGGTAGTGTATAAATGTTATTAAAAAAGCCTTTTAGAGCGAAGTTCTGCTGATTCATATATAAAGGCTGTAATCTGCTGATTCATATTTAAAAGCTGCAATCTGCTGATTCATATTTAAAAGCTGGAATCTGCTGATTCATATTTAAAAGCTGCAATCTGCTGATTCATATTTAAAAGCTGTAATCTGCTGATTCATACTTAAAGACAGGAATCTGTTGATTTATTTAAAAAAGCTGGAATCTGCTGATTCATATTTAAGGCCTGGAATCTGATGATTCATATTTAAAAGCAGGAATTTGCTGATTCATATTTAAAGGCTGTAATCTGCTGATTCATATTTAAAAGCTGGAATCTGCTGATTCATATTTAAGGCCTGGAATCTGATGATTCATATTTAAAAGCAGGAATTTGCTGATTCATATTTAAAGGCTGTAATCTGCTGATTCATATTTAAAAGCAGGAATTTGCTGATTTATATTTAAAGGCTGGAATCTGCTGATTAATTTTAAAAGGCTGGAATATGCTGATTAATATTCAAGGACTGGATTCAAGGACTCATATTTAAAGGTTTAAAGTGCTTTAAGCAAAATCGTTATTTTTTTTTTACCACTGGTAACTAATCATATTCCTGCCTCATCATAACTCACCTCCTTACTGCCTGCATGATGCCTCCATGCTCATCGTTTTCACTTTGTCCACAGAACCAATGTTGGCAAGCACAAGCATTTGGACTCTTGGTCTTAACTTGGTCATGACTAGACCAGGCCTTTGACTCCACAAAGATGGTGTTGACTACAGCACCGCGATTCACACAGGGCTTTCTCTTTATGAGCAACCTTTAGGCCACAGCTTGTGTATATATACCCGTGTTTGCTCTTGTTGACTGACTGGTCTCTGTCGTACTCATGCCATTTCTCCCGTCTGTGATCTCTCTCTGCTCTCCATTTCTCTTGGATTATGGTTTTATGTATCTACATTTTTCTTGTTTTGTTTCTGCTTGTAGTGATGGCCAAATAAGGCTCTGAAGTGAGTAGTGATTATGAGTGGGCTTGACCGATAAAGGTGTGCATCCATTTGCAGAAAACCATGTGACCAAAGACAAAAGAGATGTTGGTTGTGATTTACTAAAAGGTTTATTACTCCAACTTTCATTGGAACACCTACTGCTAAAAAATATATACAGCATGTTTTAATGTCTACATAATGATTATTATTATTATTATTATATAATAAGCCACGAGCCCAGTCCTCTAACCTTTAGGCTATGGCTTCCTCTAACAGTGTTTTACCACATTGTGTTATTGATTGCATATACTTTGTACACTATTCCATTTTAAAATAACTCTTGCGAAAAAATTTTATGTGCCAAGACACACTGTCCTCCGGGTGCTGTGGATAGTTTCCTGTTGTTCTGCATGTGGATGGGTTACATGTAGAGGTCACATTTCGTTCTGGTGCACTTGGTGTGATTGGGTGTGTTCACAATGACAAAAATAGGCACTTTCACTATGTGCCTGTTCTTGTCTTTTAGTCTTTTTCTGTGTTTGACTTTGCTAAATAAACATGCTAACCGCTAAAGCTAGCAATTACGTCCCGCAAACCCAACGCCTAAAAGCACCTGGCCAGAGGAACCGAACTAAGTTTGGTTTGATTCAAACACACGAAAAGGCAGCGTCACGCACGTTCACCTGTAATTATTTTGGATATTACACACTATCATACAGTAAAACCTGTTCTGCATGTAAACTGATGTCAAAACAAAAAGTCCTGGTAGATGTATAATGGCATCTGTTGCCTTATGTGCCGTTTTTCCTGTTTCGATCATATTATGCCAGGAGGCTGCACTGCTGACACTTCAATCGTCTATTCACTTTCCAGAGTCGCAAAGTTGTTGGTCAGCCATGTTGTTTGTTTATGTCTGGCATCGCGCACCTGTAGAGCTTGCAGGTCGGAAACTGGACGTTTCAACTGAGAAACTTAATAAAAACGCAGTACAAACCTGAACATTTCATCCAAGTCAGTTGTGTAAAATCATCTTTTAGTGAAATAAAATCATTGTACCTTTTCCTCACGCAGTTGGCAAGTAAGCTAAGCTCAAAAACAACATGCTAGCCTCTCCACATGCAGCAGCACATTAGGCTTACCTTAGCATGCCATAACAAGCGCACCTTGGTAGCTAGCTGTATCACACTAAAAATAAACTTCCCAAAGAGTCCTCAAATGCAGCAGTTCATGGAAAAGGTTGTGAACTTATTTTTAGCGAGTGAGGTGAAAGTTCAGCAGTGTGCCTGGCAGCGCTCTTAGCGAACTAGCTGCTGTCATTTGTGGAGAAAAGCTTGTCGGCTTGACTAAGCTAAGCTAAGCCAAACAGTCCCTAAACTACCACACTTTCGCAGGCAGAGAGAAACAGTGTTGATAAATGCATAATATTCCTAATAACTTGGAAAAATGTTTAATTATCCCTTTAAATTCTGTTTGAGGTACGAGGGAGGACCAAGTTAATCTCTCCCTCTCCCTCCCGCTCTCTTTCTCTCTCCCTCTGTCTCCCTCACCCCCCGTCTCTCCCTCTCCCTCTCCCTCTCTCCCGCTCTCCTTTCCGCTCTCTGTCTTTCTCTCTCTCTCTCTCTCTCTCTCTCTCTCTCTCTCTCTCTCTCTCTCTCTCCTTCTCTCTCCCTCCCGCTCTCTGTCTCTCTTTCTCTCTCTCCTTCTCCCGCTCTCTCCCTCCCGCTCTCTCTCTCTCTCTCTCTCTGACAGTACAGAAAAAAACTCATCTAAATTTAGCATCAGATTTATCAGGCTGTGGCAAAATGAGAAAGAGGGAGAGTGTGTGTGTGTGTGTGTGTGTGTGTGTGTGTGTAAGAGGCAGAGGGGTAAGTGAGGCAGGCGGCTCAGGGGTGGGCGTCGACAGAGGGGAACTGTTCGTCATGAGTCACGTTCAGACAGAACCAAAATATATCTCCGCCAGGCTTGAAAATAGCACAGTGCACTGACGCTGGCCTGGTGCGCCACACACACACACGCACACACGCACGCACGCGCACACACACACACACACACACACACACACACACACACACACACACACACACACACAC
>JBBPDA010000037.1:16601994-16618901 GCA_037974385.1 Arnoldichthys spilopterus | reverse complement strand
TAGATAGATAGATAGATAGATAGATAGATAGATAGATAGATAGATAGATAGATAGATAGATAGATAGATAGATAAACTGACTGACAGATAGACAGACAGACACAACCTGCTGCGCTGCATCGTTCTAATGATATGCCTATTCAGGCCCAAACTCTACAGCGTAGTAGTTAATCACTCCCTCAAACCTTCAAGAGCTTCAAGAACTGACTGTTCACTTGCCTAATATATCCCACCCCCGACAGGTGCCACTGTAATGAAATAACCAGATACTCAATGTTATTCAATTCACCTGTCAGTGGTGTTAATGTTATGGCTGATCGGTGTGTATGTGAGGACGCCTGGTTCCATTGGCAGAAAGATCAGAGACTCTACACAGCGGATCGAAAACCGGTGGACGTCCCCTTTAAGGTTTGACAGGCGAGCCGTAACAATCCCACGAAACACGAAAAAACGAAACAGATGTGACGGTGAGAAATGCAAACATCCTGCAGCGACTCATGAGACGTGATGAGCTCTGTCGTCCCACGGGCTGCTGCGTTTCTACGGCGATAAATCACACATGAATCACGGCGAAATCTGCACACGCGGCGCCTCAATCAATAATCGGTTACACTTTGCGAGCCGATATTAATGCAACGGACAGAAATTGACAGTCGCAGATTTAAGTAACTCTTTAAAAGGCGCCGCTGCAGACGAGAGGCCTCGCTTTCTAAGAAGGACGGGCCATTAGAGGAGGAAAACTGAACCAGTGCATCGCTTCCTCTGCCTGTTTTTATCTGCTCTGGCAGGGCTTTTCCTGCTCTGTCTCCCAGGGCCTGCTCAGCGAGAGACTGGGGTGGTATCAGGGCAGAAGCCAATTGCTTTACATCCCGTACAGCTCAGATCTTCCTATGGATTCTGTTCATTATTAGAGCTTCCGGGGGACGGCTCTGCTCCCTCTCGCTGCAGATCCGCCCTGACAGCTGCAGTTAGCGGGCATCTGAAAGACATAATGGAGCTGGTTGAAACGGAAAAGGCGGCACATCGGTGCCACGTTAACCCTCGGAATCCTCGTCAGGGAAAACAGCAGCGTGGTGCAATTGCTTAGGAGTTATTTCCTCCCGCGTGGCTCACCGGAGCAACTGTACGGAGACATTGGTGTTTGTCATTGTGAACACACTCAAGCGACACAACGAAACGTCACCTCTGCATTTAACCCTTCACACGTGCACACGCGGAGCAGCAGGCAGCTACCAACAGCGCCGGGGGGGCAGTGTAGCGGGACGGTACCTTGCTCAAAGGAACCTCAGTGGTGCCCGGGCCGGGACTTGAACCTGCGACCTTCAGCTCCCAAGGGCAACGTCGACACCACTATTTTAGCCAGTGATCCCATTGGGGCAAGCGACATATCAAGCATATGAACGATGCAGCTGGAGCAGCACTGTGTGTTCTGACCCCTTTCTGTCAGAGTCGGCATCACTGACCATCCGACCAGACAGGCTGGCCTTCACTCCCCATGTCCATCAGTGAGCCTCGGGTGCCTGTTGCTGATCCACCAGTTGTCCATCCATGGATCACTTTTAGTACGTACTAACTTCTGTGCTTGTGGAAGTGGCTCAGATTCGCCATACACTCGCCAATTTTTTCTGCTTCCACCACACCAACGTCAAGAACTGACTGTTCACCTGCTGCCGAATGTATCCCAACCCCCTGAGAGGTGCCACTGTAATATAATAGCTAGAGAGTCAATGTTACTCACTCTACCTGTCAGTGGGGTTAATGTTATGGTGGATTGGTGTAAATAAATAACTGCATTGGTTTTTGTGACCTCACAGAAACAATGCATTAAAATGACCTGTTTTTTATATATATATGGACTATATGTTCTGATGGAGTGTAAATGGTATGTATTGACGCTCTACAACTTCATCAAACTAATTATAAGATTGTGAATTAGTCCGTTTTCCCTGATATGGGCCCTTTAACTGTGTTTACATAGCGTCACACTCTTTTATTATATAAAAAAGCAGGAAAATGTAGTTCTCTGTGATATGGGCCTTTAAATCTATGGTCAGGAAAAACATACCAAACACACCGGCTCAGGCTGGTGCCCGTGTGCAGTAGTGGACGCCTGTGAGACGGTGTGGGATGCCGCCGCCCACGCCCAGGACTGCTGTTTGGTAACTAAAGCAGAAACAGCAGAAAGTGACGCATCATCACTTTTCTGACATCCGCGTTCTCCAAAGTGTAACCGCACACCTCAGCGAAGGTAACCTTCCTGGCCACGGTCCGCGAAAAGCAGCCGAGCAGGTGACCGCGCAGGTGCCTTCTGTAGACACACACACGCGCACACACACACACGCCCCGAGGCCTTGCACGACCCGTCTGCTCCCATTCTATCACCGTGGTCAGCGAAGGAAGAGCCGAGACTCTGGGAAGATGGAGCAGCAGCGCACACAACTCGCAGCACACCCACAAGAGCTCGGCCTCAGGACCCCCGGACCCCCAGCGTGCTTCTTCTGACTGAGAAGGTTGAAAAGCGTGTATCTGTGTCTGCTACACTCAGCACACATGTGCCATTCAGCCAGACCTACGATCACCGTGGTTCCGGCCAGATCGTCCATCAGTGGGGCCTCCCGCTCGTCTTCAGGCTAGTTCACTACTGCCTAAACGTTACAGTGATGCCACCTTTATAAACCGAGACTGCTTTCATCTTTTCTTGTCTTTCTTTACTGCTATTCAGTGTCCATCAGACAGGGACGGGTTCCCCGGCTGAGCTGTGGTTCCCACCAAGGTTTCTTCCTCCAGCTTAGAGCACTGTTCCATCGCCACTGGGTCGCTCATGAGGAGCTCGGACCCTCTACAGCCGCCCTGTGACAACGTCAGTAGCCGAATACAGCTGAAGTTACCTGAATCAGAAGGTCAACAAGTCCTACTCAGGGTTTTTGGGCAAATGGTCCTTAATTGACCCTTGACCCTCGTCCACCGATGACCACAAGAAGGTGGCGTGATTGCAAAATTGCAGAGGTTTCGCTGTATGGCTCATTTTCTGAAGGTCGGAGAACGGAGGCCAAGTCGCAGGGCTTTTTAATACCCACACCTGCTCAACCCGTTGTGCTGAACCACCAGATATCCGTTAATCATCCACCTGGACCTGACATACCCCACCAGCCGCTAATCTCAGCATGTGATGTGTGTGTTGGGGGGGGGGGGGATCATAGTTTTTTACTTTATTTGTCAACAGGACGGGGAGAGCTAATATTGTACTTGTCAAGGGGACGAGGAACGACAGAAGAGTAGGATGAACAGGTCCAGGGCTACTTTTCATTATTCCTGCTTTTGTGAATTTTTTCTAAATTTTTTTCTCCATGGCATCCAAGGCTCTTTGCTTAGCTCACCTGAACTCAAACCATCAACCCATGCATCACTAGTACACATCCTCCTCTTATTGGCCACATGCACAAAAAAACCGGTTTGAACCTGCACGTCAATTCAGTTCAGCTGAACTCAGTTTTATTTCCACAGCACTGCCGTTGTCACAAGGCCACTTTACAAAGTCTGGATCCAAGCCCCTAATGAGAAAGCCAAGGGGACGGAGGCAGGAAAAACCCCCTGAGCTGGAGGAAGAAACCATGGGAGGAACCAAGACTCAGTAGGGAAACTCATCCTCCTCTGGTCGACCCCGGGGCGGCAGTAAAATGAGAAACAGTCAAAATATGAGAAACAGTCTCAGTTCATGATGGCGGCTCCAGTTAAGGTCCATAAGCTTCATGGTAAAGGTGAAAGCAGGACCGAAGGAAGCCCCACGGATCGAGCAAACTTTTGTTGCTTTTAATATATAATAATTTCAATTTTGGCCCATTTTGACAGAGCTATTGTGCATTAATTTTCATTAACTAAGTGACAAACCCACTCAAAAGCAAATGTAATGGTGTAATTGCGCTAATTACAAAAAGTCATTAGTTACATTACTCACTACAGCCAAAAGTGGTGGAACTACAGTAGTGTGTCTCTGTTACTTCCAACACTGCTCACAACGCCGTGCATGTGCTCTTTCACCACTCTCCCTACGTACATCAGTGAGCCTTGGGTGCCCATGACCCTCCCACCAATTCACCAGTGACTTCCTTGTATCACTTTAGGTAGGTACCAACTACTGCACACCTGGAACACTCCACAAGACCTGCCGTTCTGGAGATCACTCGTCTAGAACATCACCAGAAGGCCCTTTGTCAAAGTGGCTCAAATCCTTACGCTCCTGAATCTAGCACATCAACTTCAAGAACTGACTGCTCACTTGCTGCCTAATCCCACCCCCCCGACATGTGCCACTGTAATGAAATAACTAGAGAGTCGATGTTCTTCACTTCACCAGTCAGTGGTGTTAATGTTATGGCTGATCGGTGTGTATTTCTGCAGAAGACACCTGAAGTAAATGTATTTCGACGCTTCAAACTTGGTTCCGACAGACTGATAGAGTCCGCACGCACCTCGGGAACCAGCAGAACCGGCTCCTTTCTCTCACGGCAGCTCCGGCTCGGAACGTTTTGCTGAAATCTCCGCTCCACAGGCTGCAGAGAGGCCCACGGATTCGCCATAACTCAGCAACCGTGTGCGCAAACAAAGCGTTGGAGGCCTGATTTACACGGCTCAACCAAGTGCGTAAAGGTGTGAACGACCTTTATTCTATGAGCGGAGCTGTTCTTTGGTT
The DNA here is from genome assembly GCA_037974385.1 of Arnoldichthys spilopterus. NCBI lineage: Eukaryota > Metazoa > Chordata > Actinopteri > Characiformes > Lepidarchidae > Arnoldichthys > Arnoldichthys spilopterus. Next base: position 16,614,211 of record JBBPDA010000037.1, on the reverse strand, counting down.
CCGGCCACTCGGTTCCACAGCCTGGGCGATGAGCGCATCGCCGTCGGTGGGAAATCACTCTTCCGTCGTTTCCAACTCGAAATTGATTATGTAAAACGCCTTTAGGGAAATTTGGCGTCAGGTTTCCCCCTTTTTCTACTCCGAGTGAGCTCTTCCGGCAAATGTCAGGACCCCACATTTGAGCTCGAAGGTTTACAGCTTGAAAAACGATCAGACCTGGTTAGGATGGCCCTCCCTCTCCCCCCAGTCATGTGCTCATAGCACTATGTTAGCCGGCACAGTGAAAGTGACTCTTTGTCATTGTGAACACACTCAAGCGCCACAACGAAACGTGACCTCTGCATTTAACCCATCACACGTGGAGCAGCGGAACCTTACTCAAGGAAACCTCAGTGGTGCACGGGCCAGGACTCGAACCTGCGACCTTCAGGTCCCAAGGGCAATGTCCTCACCACTAGGCCTCCACTACCCCATGTTCTCCTCCAAGCACATTAAGTGGTCCATCTGACTCAACGGCAGCTCGTTAAGAGGGGGTGGGGCTTGACTGGCCCCACCCAGTGTTGGCGGTATCATGACATGTTAGCTAGCTAGCGAGTGGACCTGAGTACGACAATCGAAAATCTGAAAAAAATTAATTGAATGATAAATTGTTTTAATTTATTCAATAAGCTCATATTTATACATAATTATTACATATTTATAACATAGTGAAAGCATTAAATTAATTTTTTTACTCAATTTACATACTGTACGCACATGTTCGACTATGGAAAAACCATAAAACGCAAAAAATAATCCCAATATTTTCCCCAAATGTGAGATAAATCGACGTAACTTGTGCGTCGGATGAATTATTATTATTATTTATGGATTATTTTATGCAACGAGGATGAAATGACCCCAGCGCAACATTTCCGACTGCATCCAGCAGCTCAGCTCCACTTCTCTGAGCGTTTCGGGTGCGCAAGGGCAAGAAAGACGTGGGACTTTACACGACGGCGAGCGGCCGCCACCCACGCCTCCGACGCACTGAAAATGACAAGTAGCTCACTCCTGCTGTATTTAAAGGTTAGTGTGGGCCTCTTTAAAGCAGCTGCACCTGCGCGTTATTGGAAATCATTTCACACTTCGCAGACAAAACGGGAGCCAAACAGCGTGTCTTTAATCACAACCGGCTTCGCGGCAATTTCCTTTAATTTTCCTTTTCTGCAAAACGGAAGCGCAGTCCTGCCGAGCCCCTCCTCCTGGACCCAAAAATGACCTGCTTCTATTTTTACAAACCACGCCAACAGATAAGCACTAGCTGCGCTGGAGGGTTGGCCACCACGTCCTAATGCAGAAAATATACTGAACGCGTAGCGCAGCCTACATGACGTAGCTGTGAGATTTAGAAGTCAGCCTGCGTCACGGTGGAGACGCAAACCCCCCCCCCCCCCAATCACTTCAGCGTTTAACTTTAATGCATAAATACTTTTAGAAAAGCCTCTTATGAAAATCAGGTCCCAAATCAGTGTTAAACGCGTATTGTGTTATTACACAATGTAATTACATAATAATTACATGGTAATTACATAGTGCAAGTACGGATTCCATTTGTTTACATTTAAAAATGTAAAAAAAAATTCAGAAATTTAAAAGATATTAAAAAATGTTTTAAATAAAAATTCAAAAATTTCTTTTAGAACACAAAAAATATGTAAAACTGGTTTTAAAAAATTCGAAAAATGTAAAAGTGTGTCCCACTGTGTGGAAGAGACTGGAAACATCAGGCTTGACCTTCCTAACTTTGTAAAACAAAATGTAACAAATCCATGTAAAACTGCATCACCTATTAACCATTATTACCATTATTACTATTATCATCAGTGCATCCCTACACACATCCATTCCCCTCAGATCCAGGATGATGGAGAGTCACTGGTTCACCAGTTCAGCTGTTTGGCAACATTCTGGTTCCGAGGAATCCGACGAGGAACGACAGCGAGATTTATTATCGTCTACGGGTTTGATAACTGTGATCTGAACGACAGTCAGACTTTGACTTTTGCCATAACTGATCAGACCTGATGTGAAGGAAGAGCACATTTACTTTAATGGGCGTTAATGTGACATTCCAATTCTGAGCCATTTGCAGCGTTTCTATTGGTCCATTCATTTGTGAAGTGTTCACAGTGTTAAAGGCAGCAGCAACGATCCAACATGGAGAAACTGCCTGTGGACACGCGACGCGACTCTCAGACTCGCTGTGACACCGATACACAGAGAAAACTGAGCTCTTATTGGTCGGCGCAAGGGGCTTTCGTTTCCCGATTGTGTACTGTTCCCACTGTTCCTTCTGTCTGTCTGTTCTTCTCAATCTGTCATTTTGATTTGATTCTCATAACAGCTCTTTCATCTCCCTGCGTTTACCTCTCATCTCCACTACTGCAGCTCCCTACAAACCCTCTGCTGCCTGTGATCTCACCTTCGCTAAGAAATCGGGTCCTATCACTGCTTACCAATATCATATCGTTCCCAAAACCGGTTCCTTCCCATTACTGTCTACGCCCTCCACGGCTCCACTCCCCTCCAAAGCGCTAGAGCTGCTCCGTTACTGCCAAAAATCATAATCACCATCATTTTGGTCAATGCTGAGATTATTCTGCACGACTCACTGACGTAGATCACATGACGTAGAATTTTTTTTAAACGTTAAACAGAACTGAAAATCCTCACTGCAACCACAGGCGTCGCCTAGAACGGCCCCAAAATGATGAAAAACGCAGTGAAATCCAGGAGTAACAGGACAAAATGTGAGGGAAACCTCCCGCCCGCTGTACTTACACACTCCGGCCTGCTCTCTACGCTCCTCTGCTCATTCATTCCCTACATTTCTCCAAACAGAGCCAGATCGACATCCCCAAACTCTGGAATTCTCTCCTCCTAGGTCTTCGCGACATCTCCTCTCTCTCATCCTGCCAAACACAACAATAAACCTCTCTTTCTCTCCGCGCTCTTCCTCCCCTTCCTCCAGCTCCTGGTCCTTTTTAGCCTCTTTTCCGCGGCTTTAACGGCAAACGCAGCAATATTCTGTTGTATTAATTGTGTTGGTCGTTGGTGTTTAGTGTTTATCTGCTTTGTTTCGGTCACCTTGGGTTTAAGAAAGGCACTTTAAACATAAAAATGAATATTATTATTATTATTGCTGCATAGTTCACACTGCACAGTCTGCTGCCTGGTAGTCAGGAAGTTTGACGTGGTTGAGGTTTGCACAATACATGAGTGATCAGAGGCGCAGGGTCACCAGGTCATGTGTGTCTGGCCTCTAGACTAGATTTTCATAATAATAATAATAATAATAATCATAATAATAATAATAATAATCATAATAATAATAATCATAATAATAATAATAATAATGGTGAAGGTCAGGGGAAGGAAGAAGAGGCCGAGCGCGGAGAGAAAGGGTTTACGGGGAGAGAATTCCAGAGTTCAGGGGCAACGGCATTAAATGATCTGCCTCCTATTGGTAAAATTTGGGAACGAGGAGTGGAGCAGTGTCAGAGGAGAGTAAAGAGTGAGCGGGAGCACGGGTGAAGGAGTTTAGAGGATCGAGAGGAGCAGATCAGTTACACCGGAGCTGTAATTTTTGTATGGGCGCCGGAGACGTTTTCTCATGAAAGCACATGAAGCGACACTGGGGATGATGTGACACGATGCAGGAATTTTTTGGAAAATTGACATCAGCAAAGCAAGGTGTGTGTGTGTGTGTGTGTGTGTGTCTATTTGCAGTGGGAAAACAAGGAAGAACAAGAAAAGATGATGAAAAACAAGAGTAAAGAATATAAAGACCCCCCTCCCCCTCGTGTTTGGGCAGTTACTGCCAGTTACACCCCTGTCCACCGTACAGGACCCACCGACACGTCCAGACACTCCTCTCCAAGGGCATCTCGCAACAGTTCACACGTAGCAATGGAGAGGAGGTTTGCAAACCCGTCCACCCTCCGATTTCCCCCTGACCCGAGGCCCCGGTCATCAACTTCCCAAAATGAAAGCGAATGGCGAATCAGGGCGAAAGTTGCAGAGTGTGGGTTTAGCTTAAAGTGCGTTGTCTCCACCGAAACCCCCCAAAATCTCATGGGCTGCAATGCGAACGAGTAGAGTTGTTCACAGGTTATAGCAGGGTGTAATAAAACCTGTGCACCTGGGTTAAACCAACCGACAGGGCGAGAGAAAGAAGCCACATCCTGGTTCATTCACGCCCAGAAAAGAAAGACGCCTCTCGTAACCAACCCCCCACCCCCCCCCCCCCACCCCCGACCCCGTCGCCCTGCAACAAGTCAATACCGCCACGAGCCGAGCGTGACCGCGCCTCCCCGCTACCTGACGACGAGTGGCACGCTCGCCCTGCCCCGATACGCATCTGAGCGTCGTCGCTCCCCTTCAGCGGACCCCGGCAATCAAAGCCATTTATTTTTCAATATGCGCCGCTCCATTCGCCGCGCTGATTGAAGCAGGCTGCATAACACCCCCCGCCGAGGGAAAACTTCAGATGAATCTGATTTCAGCCGAGCGCCGTCTACTCCGACGCCGCGCCGCCAGCCCCCTTCAGAAATCACCGCCGCGCTTCATTATCCGGCTGCTGCCCCAGTGCAGCGCAACAGCTGACATTTCAGGGCTTTTAATGTGACAATGGCTGGGTGGAGGGGTGGAGGGGTGGTGGGTGGTGGTGGATAGCGTGGCATTCAGACAGCGTGGGGCACGGGACGGACGCCCGTGATGTCTCTCGATTTCCGATTCGAGCCAAGAAAAAGTTAGAAGTGATCGTCCCGGCAACGCAGGGACGATCCCGACGCACCCGAGATCTGCTCCGAGGGAGGATACGTTTCACTCAAGGACGCTGCTCGTGCTGAGACAGACGTCCGCGTCAGTCCAGACTGGCCTCTCACCGAGCAGATGTGGACTCCAACTCTTCCACCAAACCCATTTAACACGCATACACCCATCAGCCAGAACATTAAAACCATCTGTGTTGGCCCCCCTCGTGTCGCCTGACTGTGGTGCACTGTGCGTTCTGCCCCCTTTCTATCATAGCCAGCGTTCTAGCCCAGCCTTCACCCCCCACGTGCATCAGTGAGCCTTGGGTACCCCTGACCCTGTTGCCGGTTCACTGGTTGGACCACTTTTCTTAGCTACTAAGCACTGCACACCGGGGAACCCCCCCCCCCAAAAAAAAAGACCGGCCGTCACAGTAAGTCCTCGTTGCGAGGCACACCGAGTTCAAGAACTGACTGTTCGCTTGCCGCCTAAGATTCAAGACAGGTGCCACTGTAACAGGTGCCATTGGTTTTTAATGTTGTGGCTGATAGGAGTCACAGACGTGACCTGCAGAGGGACAGCAGCTCCTATCCACCCACATGGGCGCCCAAACAGCACAAATGCAAAGATGAGAGAGAGAGAGAGAGCGAGAGAGAGTGAACGTACCGTCTTTGAGTCTAACTCGTGGTGTGGTTGAGCTAAGACTTTATCCACACTGGCCGCATCTGCAAACGTGACGAAGCCAAACCCTCTGGGGAGACAAGGAGGACGGGGAGAAAAACAAGACACAGGTGATAAAAACAACAGAAGCCGGAACACGACATCATTCACACGGGCCTGAGCAATCCTATTAGGCCGTCCAGGGCCGCAGCGGTGCCATTCGCGCGTCTCGCTCCGCGGTGGAGGAGGAGGAGAGCGGGGGGCGCGCGCTACACGGTCTAGCGTTGCGGCACAGGCCCGGGTCAATGTCAAACTGCATTAGGCAGCAGCTTTGGACGGCCAGCTCCGCCTGCTTAATCCATCTGACAGTGCAACCCAAGGCAGGACACTTTAAATATAGAGCAGCTCCTGAGCCCGGCCAGGAGCCCAGCGGAGCCGAGGCACAGCTATTATTACTATTAACATTATCACCACTGTATTTACACGGATTATGGTCATCACTGCCATTATTAACAGAATGATTGGTGTCATTTACCTGGAGCGCTTCGTCGTGGGATCCCTCATCACCATACATTCTCTGATCTCTCCAAATTTGCTAAAATAATCTCTAAGGCTGTCTGTGGGCAAGAAGAGGGAGGGGGAGGGTCAGGGCTCTGGCAGCATAGGCGGCCCTCCTTGCATGCAGGGGTCGAATAGAGGACTCCAAATGAGCATAACCTTGCAGTGCATTTACAAGGCACACACACACACATTCACACACACACACACACATTCACAAGCATGCTCGGACAACTAGCAAGAGAGCCTCTCTCTCTTACCTGGTGAGGTTTGCCAGCTGAGGCCACCGATGAACATTTTGCTGGAAGGACAACAACAACACAAACATAAACAACAACAACAACAAGAAGCAAAAGAGAGGAGAAAGTGAGTGCGGATGCCAGATCGGCCATATTGGCGTGTAATGACTTAGAAAAGAGAGGAGAAGCGAACGAGACGAGGCGAAAGCGAACGGGTCGGTGGCTCTTTTCGCCCTGGGGTGAAAAAAAAGAGGAGAAATGGACCGAAGCTGCGTGGAGGTGCTGGTGGTGGTGGAGGGAGGGGAGGGTGGGAGGGTTTGGATAGAAACGAGGCCACGCAAACAAAGCTGGCGCTCCAGCGCGCTGGATCCGGAAGGACGAGACGAAGGGAAAGCGGGAGCTCTGGCACTTCGGCGCAGGAGGGAAACAACAACGCGGGCGGATCGAGAGTGCGAGAGAGAAACGGAGGAGGAAAAGAAAAAGACGACAAGTCCCCGAAGTCCGGCGATCTTACCCCGGGTCATGCTGCGTGTCGCTGGGGCTTCCAGACGTGGCTTGGCTCCCGTCTCCATCCATAGCAAGTGGAAGTATAGGCAGGGACTAAGAGCCACACACACACACACACATGCGCGCACACACACACACGCACGCGCGCACTCTCCCTCACACACACACACACACACTCTCGCGCTCCCGCTCGCAGAGAAAGAGAGAGAGAGGGACAGAGAGAGAGCGAGGGAAAGAGGAGGGAAGAGCAGGCAGAAAGCAGCGGAGCCCCTGCGAGCAGAGAGCAGCGACTGAGCCGGGAATGCAGGCGTCACACGTGGGATCAGCTCAGCCCGCGGGGGGGCGGGGCCGGGGAGCCTCGCTCACCTCGCTCAGCCAATCCGATTGACGTCACGCCGGAGCGACCGCCCCCACTTCTAGAGCGGGCAAACTACGCCCCCTGCCGGCGCAGGCGCGCTTTGGCTGCAGTGTGGGGGGGGGGAAGGGGGCTCTGAGGGAGGGATAAGGAGCATTTAGCACAGAAGAATAGAATAGAATAGAACTTTATTGATCCCCTATTGGGGAAAATAACTTGCTACAGCAGCTGAGACAGATACAGATATATATACACACACTTATATATATACACATTTACGTACTAAAAATATAAATACATAAAATAAAACACTATAAAATAAAATCTCACTATCAACGTCTTACTAATCTTAATCAAAGTGTTTTTTAATACAAAAAAGGTGTAAAAAGTGTAGGAGTGAATATTGCACAGAGATTGTGTTGCATTATGAAGTGAAAGTGACTCACTGTCATTGTGAACACACTCAAGCAACACAGCGAAATGTGACCTCTGCATTTAACCCATCACACGTGCACACATGCAGCAGTGGGCAGCCAGGGAGCAGTGTAGTGGGACGGTACCTTGCTCAAGGGAACCTCAGTAGTCCCCGGGCCGGGACTCGAACCTGCGACCTTGAGGTCCTAAAGGTAGCGTCCTAACCACTAGGCCTCCACTGCCCACATGAATAAGTGACATATATTGCACAGATAAAAGTACAGCAGTGTGTGGGTTTTGTTTTTAGAGGTGAGGAGAGCAAACTAATGGGGGAGTTTTAGAGTCCAGCGAAACATTCCTCATTCCTCTATAATAGCCAGAGTCCATCCTCGAGTCACAAAGTTGTACGCTAGCATTCACCAGAAGGAAAAAAACATATAAAGACGTATAACATCTTGTGGTGGGCAACTTTACAGGTCTCAGACACTTACTAGGGGACAGAAAGGGGCTATTAACAAACATGGAGAACGGTCAGATGTGCCCAGAACGAAAGAACGAAGTCGCAGATGTGTGAACAATAAGAAAAAATGTTTTATGTTGAGAATTCATATTTCAAAAGTGGGGATTACATTTAGAGGATGATAACTTTACACAAAATGATGTAAATTACAATATATTTTCGCATTATTCACGTCAGTTTTCAGAATTCTTGAAATATGACACTGTAAGAGCAGCGTTAGGTAATATAATAAATATAGTCACTGTCCAGAGAAAACCACGTATCTCCATTTTTTTTCATTTTTATTTTTCGGCATCAACGCAGCAGCTGACCATTACGCTGTGTGACACTTCAATGATGAATAGACCAATAAAAAATGCTCCAAAATCCCTTTTTCTAAAAAAATGTTCTTCTATTGACTTACATTAGAAGTACGGAATGTTTTTGCCTTCTGTAAAGCTACTGTAAAGCTGTAAAGCTACTGTAAAGCTGTAAAGCTGTAAAGCTACAGTTTGGGAGACAAGGGACAGGGACAAAAATATTATAAAAAGTTTTATTCTTTCACTAGTCTTATGACTACCAAAAAGCAATTTGCTTAGAGAAGTATTCATTCATTCACTCATTCATTCATTCACTCATTCATTCATTCATTCATTCATCCATTCATTCATTCACTCATTCATTCATTCATTCATTCATGCACTCTGTGAACCCGGATGGTGAAGGGCTGACAAACAGCCTGGACAGGGCTTCAGTGTTATCACCCAGAAAAAGTGCAAATTCAAGTTTTTTCTGAACTGAGTAAATGGACGACTGAAGCTTATACACGAATAACGGTGTAGAACATGTATGAATGTGATTTTTTTCCCCATTACATTCTCTCAATTTAACGTATTTACTCGCAGACGCACTCTCCTGTACCGGAGAGATGGGAGGAAAACGCTGGATGTAATTATTTGTTTAATAACTATAATAATTTTTGCTTAATTCAATTCAAAATTGTCAAGATTTGTAACGATTGTGTAGACCATCGTGACTTTCGACGTTACAGCAGGGAATCACTGTTCACACATCAGGATCAAATATATAATACTACATATGACCAGGACTCTCGTACTCTCATACTATTAATATCAGCCACTGCCCTCAGGTGAGTAAGTGTGGTGAGCTCGAATTGTCAAGAGCAACAGTATTTCTCCCGGTTTCCTGTGCACATGCCTGCTCAGCGGCTGGGGGGGTGGTGGTGGTGGTGGTGGGGTGTTGGGGTGGTGCGATGCAGGCCTAGTTTTCCATTACATCTGAGCTCAAGTGAGAGCTCATTTAAAGTGGGATGCTCAGTGGATTTTAAGTCATGCTACAGTGATTGCTGTTTATTTTCTCACTGCAGTCGCGGCGACGAGTGCGAGGGGGAGGATGAGGCTTGCCAGAGCGAGGACGAGAGCGAGGAATGCGTGCGTTCAAAATATACCTCCTTGGCAACCTGCAGCGTCGCGTCCCTGACTAATGTAAGTATCATTTAGTGTACACTCACGCAGAGGCAGCATCATACCGTAGGACGTACAGGCCTCAGAACCTGATTAGCCAATATCCAGGGCTCATCCAGTTCCCGAAGCCCTAAACTGAAGCTGAACTCTTAGGAATAAGGCTGCCTATAGAAAAGAGCCACATTTGTGGGCAGTGGTGGCCTAGTGGTGAGGACGCTGCCTTTGGGACCTGAAGATCACAGGTTCGAGTCCCAGGGCACCACTGAGGTTCCCTTGAGCAAGGTACCGTCCCGATACACTGCTCCCCAGGCGCTGTTGGTAGCTGCGCGCTACTGCACGTGTGATGGGTTAAATGCAGAAGTCACATTTCGTTGTGGTGCTCGAGTGTGTTCACTTTCACTTGGCTACTAAAGAACCTTTAAGTGGATGGTTCCTTCTGCAGATGAGATGTGAAGAACGTGGGACATCTGGTTCTTTTGGGAACCAAATATGGTTCTTCTGTAGAATTTTTTTTGCGCCACCTTTTCTTAGGACTAATGGTCACAGCCGGTTGCTAATTCTTTCACTCCGTCCCTTGTTTCACGTCTATCCCACTGTTTGGTCTAAAAAGGTCACTGGCTGCATTCGTTGACCTGGTCTGACATGTTTGAGGGAGGTTAATCTGTGCATCCCTGCACAGAAAGGCCAAGAGCGTCAGGTGTCAGTTTTCAGCATGTAATCCTACTTGCAAATATTCAAAGCGCAATCATTTCCAGTCGACGCGGACTGGCTCAGTCAACAGTCGCGATGTTTAAGGAGGCATCACTGCTTCGTGCCACTTTCTCCTTTCCAGTATGGATAAAAAAAAACTCTTCACCTAAGGCGGCCATCAAAAAGCACCATGTTCAAACGGCTCAAACTCTTGCAGGCGGTCACTATTGATTATGGTTGTACATGGACAAAGACGCAGCCCAACCTTGTAGCCAAGAACGTTGCCTGACCAACATGTACCAAAGACGATTGGTTTTAATGCAAAACGCCATATTTACGGTGTAGATGTTCTGCAATCAAAACTGAACTATCTTGGCAAAGATTGCAGAACATCTACACAGTAAATATGGCGTTTTGCATTAAAACCCATCGTCTTTGGTACATGTTGGTCAGGCAACGTTCTTGGCTACAGGGTTGGGTTGCAGGAAGGAAAGGTAATGGTGGTTCCTCCGTATGCGTCCTCATCGCCGATCACAACCGGATCACATACCCAGACGTGTCCTCAAGTTGTGGGATTTATCATGGACACATCAGGAGGTGACTTGTGTGGTCAAATTTACCACCACCAGCCCCCAGCCCCCCCCCAAAAAAAAAAGGAACTAGTAGTGGAAAGTGAAGGGCCAGAAGTTTCATTTTAGGACTGTTGTGCGATCACCAAATGTAATGTTTTAATATTTTTTTTCGGTGGGAAAAATAACCTTTTATACTTTTAATACGGATTGACTAATATAGCACCTCCTCCAATGTTTGCATATATCTGCTTACAGATCAAGCGACATTTATTTTAGTGAATATTTTAGTGAATATATTTTTCAATACTGCCGCCAACAGCTTTATGCATGACGTTATTTTATATATGAAGGCTGTTCCAAGCCCATCCTTCCGTCACCTGGAGTCCCGAGCTGTACTCGCGAGGCCTGGTCTTCCAACAGCGCGAGTCTGTTCTTCATTGAGAAGTGGCTTCTGTTACCAACTTTAGCCACAGGTGAGTCTGACGATCTACAGCACCAGGATTCCAGACGTCTAGCACTGTTTAGTGATTTCCCACACCTGATTCAACTCCTCTGTTAATTAGGCACTTTGGAGTAGGAGAACTACTGACCATAAGATGTAGAATACCTTTCAGGGTCGTTTCCTGATTAGATAGTGTCAGTAATTCCTTGGTGTCAAAAGGTGAGTTGTTGCCTGCCACGCAAGAGCCCCGGGCTCGATTCACGACCAATGCATAGCATAACGTTAGTGGGCAGTGGAGGCCTAGTGGTTAAGCCATTGCCCTTGGGACCTGAAGGTCGCAGGTTCGAGTCCCAGCCTGGGCACCACTGAGGTTCCCTTGAGTAAGGTACCGTCCCGCTACACTGCTCCCCGGGCGCTGTTGGTAGCTGCCCGCTGCTCCACGCATGCACATGTGATGGGTTAAATGCAGAGGTCACGTTTCTTTGTGGCGCTCGAGTGTGTTCACAATGACAAAGAGTCACTTTCGCTGCTCCTAGGCCTCATAGGCACCATGCATCTGCGGGGTGTGTGTGTTGGCGAAGACTGCCCCTGTATTAACCACTGCTGTGCGCAGTGCCATGTGACCTACTTTACTTTCCTTAACATTTCGTTGCGCCAAAAGCAACCGTGGGATATTTCGAGCTAGGTTTGTTATATATTATACAAATGAGATCGGTGGCATCTCTACCTCTCATTACTGCGCTGATATTGTGCCCAAGGCAGAATTACTATAGCCCCCCCAACCCCCCCACCCCCCAAAAAAATCTCCAAGGAGCAATAATTGCTCGGAGGCGAGCGTCACCCACTCCAGAAAGTGAGGAAAGATTACAATGGATGGATCATTGTGCTCGTGACAGCTGCTGTGTTCGTCGAAACACGCACGCGGGAGAGAGAGAGAGAGAGAGGGAGAGAGAGAGAGAGAGAGAGAGAGAGAGAGAGAGAGAGAGAGAGAGAGAAAGAG
>JBBPDA010000037.1:16576555-16587428 GCA_037974385.1 Arnoldichthys spilopterus | reverse complement strand
TATATATGAGAGAGAGAGAGAGAGAGAGAGAGATAGATCTACCATAGTTTCTGCATCTTTGTATAAAATATTGCCAAAAATGAAGTAAGTGCTTTGAAAACATACTTAAGGGAAGTATAACCCAGGGGTCTCATTTATCAACCGCGTGTACGTTTTTGTACGCAAATGTGACTTATACGTTTTCTTAGAACACATAGGTAAACTGATTATAAGAGGCTATTTCAGCGTAACTGAAGAATGATCGGTGCCTGTTGTGCTTCCACACTAAAGATTTTGAGAATTTGGCAACAAGTGGTCAATAAATTACTTCAGCTGGTACATAAACGTGCCGGAGGTGAACCAGATACACTTCCATCCATCTCAAGAACATGTTAAATTGGCTTCTGTTCCACTTTTTGCAGTGCATAAATGAGATGTGGGGCTATGGTAGATACTGGCTGCCCTTGCCTTGGCACATTTGAGCTGTTGTCTGGGTTTCTTCAAATCAGAACTTTGATGTAAACAGGTCAAATATTAATTCCAACAGAAATGACATTCGAAATGTAAAAGTTTGAATTAAAGGCTAAAATACAATACGTGTATTAATTTTGTTGTAGTATTTACACATTTAGTTAGTACTTAGAATTCTCGCTTTTCCCAATTAATTTTAATAACAAAAAAAAAATAACTTTAACAAGCTGTAATGGTCAAATGTGAAAACCTGACATTAATTTGGACAATTACTGCATGTGTGAATTGAAATCTTATTAAACTAATGTTATGTAATAACTACGTTCATGTAATCATGACATTTAACTCACATTAGAAGGGAACGTAGTATTTCCACCATGTAAAAGGTCATTTCTGCTTTTCATATGGTACTTAAACTATAAGAAACTTTGGGAAATGTAAAGTTTACAACACAGCTATTTTAGGGGAGGGGGTTCTTGGTGTAAACAAAAACACAGCAGGATTCATCATTATTGCGTACTGCTGTGCATATGTACGTTTTTGATAAATACTACAACACACTGATGGTTCTACACGCACGTTGGTAAATGAGGCCCCTGGATTTTAAATAAAAACTTTTCATTATTACTGTGAAAATGAGTCACTCATTGCAAAACATCTGAATATTTGAGTTCACTCTACACTGAACTGACGCAACATTGTTATGGCGTAATACTATTTTAGACAAACTGGGCAGTCAGTGTAATTTAAAGAAAATACCCTTGGGCTTTTATTTGGTGAACGTTTTTGTCACACTTAGGCCCGTCTTCACAAAACACTCTCCCTCTGTCTTGCGACTCTCAAAGCATTCAATACGAGGGCTGCTTCTCATCCGCAAATATGTTTCAAAAAGCAACAGGAGGCAGAAATCATCATTACCTCGACATGGGGGTGTAACAACATTTTCAGTTAGATTCTAAAGTCGAGATTCAATTCAACTGCAAACCCAAAAAATATTGAATATGTTAAAGTCTCAAAAATCTTTCTACAGGGCCCTAATTATATATTACACAAATTGGTTCGTCTCAGATTTTAAAAAGCCCCAGAAAATTTCAACACCGCTGCATGCATAGCATAAGCCCCATCCCCCACACGCCCATTTGCTCTGATAGGATGCACCCAGTTATCATATACAGAGATTTTTTTTCCTCTTTTTCGGTTTTCCAATAGGGTCCAGAGTTTGTTACCCCCATACCTATAGACCGTGAAGGCAATTCGTTTATCAATGGCAAACATCAACCAGTCGCTCTTCTGAGGAAAAAACGGTCACAAAACAAAAATAAATACACTCTTTGCTAAACATTAGGTATAGGTACTCACAGTAAAACAACTTATCCCAGAAAGCAAAGACTCAAATGTTGCTCAATAAACCACAAATACCCAGTCCACTGCTTACATGGGGGGCTAGACAAAATGTTTCATTCATACAGTGGTGCTTGAACGTTGGTGAACCCTTTAGAATTTCCTTTATTTCTGCATAAATACTGGATCAAACACCATCCGATTCTCACAAGTTCTAAAGCAGATAAAGAGAGCAGTTCATCTGAAGGTGAAATCAGAGTCCGGTGTCTTCAATAAATGGGTGATCAGGTATGAGTGGGTTTCCGGTTTCATTTATTTAAACAAAAAAACAGGGATCTACGAAAGTCTGATCACCACAATGTTTCCATCTCTAACAAGTTTGGAGTTCACCAGTGCAGTCAGTCGGTGTAAAAATGGAGGAAATTTAAAACCACTGTTACCCGCTCCAGGAGTACCTGACCAACAAAGATCACACCAAGAACAAGGCGTTTAATACTCCATAAAATGCGAGGTCACAGGAATCCAGGGTAACTTCTAAGCAACTTAAGGCCTTTCTCACATTAGCTAATGTTAACGTTCAAGAGTTCACCCTCAGGACAACACTTAACAACGGCAGTGTACAGGGCAGGGTTGAAGGGAGAAAGTCGCTGCTCTCCAAAAAAAAAATGTTTCTACCCATCTACAGTCTGGTAAAGATCATCTGTATAAGCCAGAAGGCTACTGGAAATATGTTTTGTGGATAGAGGGGACCAAACTAAAACTTTCTGGTTGAAATGGGAAGCGCGATGTTTAGAGAAAGGAAAGCAGAATATACTATCTGTGAAACATGGCAGTGACAGGATCATGGCTTGGGACTGCTTTGCTGCATCTGGGCCAGGACAGACTGCCATCATTGATAGAACAATGAATTCTGAACTATACCAGCGAAACCTAAAGGAAAATCTCAAGACCTCTGTCTGCGAACCTCAAACAAATGTGGGACAAATAGCAAGACGACCAAGTCATTCTATTAAAGACTGGCAAAAGAAGAATAAAGATGTGTAATATTGGACCATTTTGTTTAACAAATAAATGGCGAAGTATTGAATGAAGATCTATTTTTAGGAATTTGTAAATTTTTTTTTGTGATGTTTATGCAGAAATACAGACAATTCTAAAGCGAATTCTAAACTTTCAAGCACCACTGTTTCTTCCAAATCCTCTTGCTTTCCCATGTGGGGGTTCTAATTTTGGGTTGATTTTGTCCTAACCACTCCAAATCCCTCTTGTGCCAGAGAAAATTGTGCCTTGTGCCCAGCAAAAGCAATACACATACTGAAAAGCGGAATCTCAACAGCATAAGATTCCTGCTATTGCATATTATAAAGGGGTATAAAGAGAAGCCCAACAGAAAAGAAATGTGCTCTCTCAAAGGACAGTATCTTGGAGCCGAAGCTTTAGTTATGCCGATACCAACAACATTTCAATCCTCTGGCTGGATTTAGAACAGCAGTGGCAAAGAGCGGGTGTTTCAGATGTCTTTTTTTAACAGAGTAAAGAGACAACTGCAGTGTCACCAGACAACACTAGCCAGGATCATTTTGCACCACGTGAATGAAAGAAAAAACAAGTCTGCTTTGTAATGGCTTCCCCAGTTCTACCTGAGTAAAGAGTTATTCTATTTTATTTTCTTAAAAACTCAACAGCCCAAAGCCATTCTAAGCAGGAGTTAGTAACTTGTGTTAAGTGTTTCAGATAGGTGTAGTCATTTTCTTAAAACATAAGGTTTACATAAAGTGCTATTACTCAACATGAAGAACCAAACACCTCTGCTCAGTTAAAAATAAAAAGGTCAAAAATCCACCAAAACCGCTATGCCAAGAAAGGTCGATTATTCAAACCAATCCTAAAAGACGGTTAAAGGACTAAATCAGCATCTACACTGAGGCCCAATCTTTGGTTTGTCTGGCCAGGATGATACAAAATAAACCTGTTAATTGAAAAGCATACCATGATAACTCTAGACACAGTGTACCAACGAGTTCTAAAGAAAGGCCTTGCTCATGAAATGTCACAGTAGATGGTGAGGCTTAAGCAAAGTCAGCCGCTTGCTGACAGCGACTGCCTGGTATTGCCATCCTGTAGCCTTGAACAGTTTTAGTCATCACTCAGCTGCAATAACATTAGCTCTCACAACAAAAATGTGCAAAGAAATAGTAAGGTTAAAATTACAGTTGAAAGGACATAGTTCTAAAGAAAGGAACAGAAAGAGTAAGAACAGTGTTCCGCAGCCGGCTATTGAAGAACCACGCTGAAATCAACTGACGCTCAAATCTGGTGGAAAAACTATGCATACTCTTTCTTTACAGCATTTTCCCACTAGGTCGTTCCTTTCTTTTCCTCAGCAAATCCACAACCTGTTGTGTACTTCAAGTAAAATGTTTAAGATCACCGTAGGTTGTGAGAAACATGAATCAATAGACTCTAGATACCTTATTTTCTGTGAAACCTTTGAACTGGCTGGGAGTTAATAATACTGTGGAACTATATTACTTCTGTGTAAAGGGCTTCTGCAAAAATAAACAAAAAATGAAAAGGAAGATACATTTTAGGTGAAGAGACAGTTTGAGAATCCATTCATAAAATGTTCATCAGGGCAAAAATGGAGAACTGGTTCTGAATGGTCAATCCTCAGTCAAAGCAGGCTTTCGTTCCTGGGCTGGGCCAGAAATAAAACGTTAAAACTTAAATGAGGGAAAAAGTCAGGCAGTGCCTCTGTAGGGCCTTTTCCCAGCAGGCGAAACGATAAGACTACTCCATTTCTCTACCAACTTGACAGGGTTAGCCTTATGCCATCCCTTATTCCTGGCTGTTAGGATTACATTTCAAAGGCATTTTTCTTTTTTTTTTGTTGAAAGTCAAAATTTTTTGTTCAGGATGTGTTCAAATGCTGACTGTCTATGTGCACTGCTTAAAAAAAAAAACTCAAATGAGCAGGTAGACATGAATTTGAATGCAGGAAGAAATCAAATGACTCAGGCATACACTATGGATCCCTAAAATTCCTCCAAGGGTTAAATGGAGCAGAAAGGCTCAGGAGGTACACTTCACGCCTCCAAGTCTTCTCGCCCTTGCAGGTGACCCAAGCAAGAACCGAAAAGGCCAGTGTCTGTCACGCAAGTAGCGCTCAGAATTTCCCTCAAATGCTCTAGAGTATTAGTTTGTGCGTGTTCCACTGTACAGCTCGTAGCAATCTCTTCAGCGGAAGAATCCAGCAGAAATTTGAGGTTTCAAGAGAACAAAAATCATCCCTTCTGATGCTAATGCCATTCTTGCCATATTCCTTATTGGATTTTTTTCTGGTTAGAAAGAAGAAAATAAGAAGAAGAAAAAAAAAAGCGTGGTCCAATTTGATTCCAAGAAGAGAGCATCCAGGTCAGATCTGACTGTAGCACCCAAGGTTGAGCAAACTAAGTACTGGCACTCAGCACCTCAATGATCAGGTCCATCCAGGGTCTCCTCATAGAACACCACCCTTTTTGGGTCTAAAGTGGGGAAAAAACACAGACGCATGTTTAGAACACCTGCGCTATCGCTATTGATTGTATTAGTTATCATAATTGAGCTACAAGACTTCCGAAAAATTATCTAAACCAATAACCAGCCAATAAAAAAGTGATTGTGGAGGTGAAAAAAAACCTACCTTGCTTTCGAAGAGTGACAAGACATTCAAATTCTGCAAGACAAAATAATTTAATAATTATTCTATACATAATATTTTAAGGCAATATGTCCCATTATATTCTAGAACTCTGTATATGATCTTTTTCTTTTAAAAGCTAAAAATCAGAAATTCATTTAATTCCAACGTACATTCAATTTTGAAAAAGAAAGAGGTTACCTTTAGTGTGGTAGAATACAGCAGCTTGCAGATCAAACAGTCCCCAACTATTCACCCGGTCACGATCTTTTAAGTTATTCTGTGCCTTGGCTGGACCGACCAAACTGTTAACAACTGGGGTCACTGCAGGCTCTGGATCCAGATCCTTACAAGAAGCCTCTGGATCTTTGTTCGCTAATTTCCGACTCTCTGGTTGAGCTTCTTGACAATTCTCACTGGCAGTGTGAGAAGGGGAGAAGGCTTTCAAAGCAGCATCTGTGCTACTAGTCCTTTTCACCATCTCCTGAGGAGTAGGAAGAGAAACCAAAGAGGTCGGATCCAGGCCTGGCTGGTTTAAAAACGGAAGGCTCTCCCCCTGAAACGTGATGTCCCCCACTTCAAGCGCCGTTACAGTTGGACGAGAAGAGGACGATTCCTCTGGGCCTGCATTTGGCTCATTGATAAAGGACAGGCCCCACTGGTTCTGGAAGATGTCCACTAGGGCTTTTTGATTTGTCTGCGCAGCAGGGGAGTCCACGTGGCGGGCACTAGGGAGCACAGTTTGCATATTTAAAGGTTTATGTGGGTAAACAAAAAGGCTAGACTTTCTTGGATCTGGAGCTGAAGGACAAGCTGAGGAGCTACAACTGGTGTCCAGGGTGGATGCTACATTCTCTTCCCCTGCATCAGAGGAGGCAGAAAGTGCAGAGCTAGCAGCGGAGTTGAACAGTGTACCCACAGAGGAGCAACCATTAGCCTCTCCAGAAACTGGGCCGTTAGCAAAGCTGGCAGATGTTTTTACAGCCGACATTGGCACCTGGGAGAGCCTCACAGGCGCCACAGCTGCCTCTGAACTGGCCTGTGTTGCTTTGTTGAGGTTTTCCTTAACTTTGCTTGCATAACTTATCTTGGGCACTATTTTAGCACTACTGTTGTCCACTGGAAACACTGGGGGAGGCTTGAACAAAGACCATGAGTCCTCTTTTGAGGTCACTGAGGTGGTGAGCTTGGTTTTACTGACCTTGTCATCAGTCTTTTTATTAATGGGGCCTGAGGCCCTACTGTCAGAGTTTTTACACTGCACCTCATCCACAGTGGTCATCTCCTGAACGCCCGTTCCACGAACATCTGTGTGCACCTCCATTTTAAGGCATGTCCTTGTGCAATTAGGCCTAGAGTTTAGTTCTTGGCCTAAAGTCTCAGAGTCCTGCTTGGAATAAGGTATAATCCCCCGCTGCACACTCTTCTCCTTGTCCCGACTCACATACTCTGCGCCTTTCACGCCAGTGCGTTTAGCCTTCCGCTTTTTAGCGGTCGTGTACCCGCTCTCCGATCCACTACCATCATCACCAGCAGCCTTGGCGGCGTAACCGTTCGTAATGTGAGTAGACAGCGCTGTAAGTGCAACTTCTCCATTTAAAGACAGCTCTGGATCTTTTTCACACAAAGGTTTGACCTCACAATGTTGTAAACCAGAGGTCACCTTATTTCCATCCATGCTGCCCGTATGACCAGGAATGTCTGTGCTGCCTGGTGCTGTGGTAAAGTCTGCAGTCAGTCCCTTGGACACTCAGTAAAATCCCATCTTCATTTTTTTCAGGAGGGTCTGGAATGCTTGTTGAGTCATCCTCAGTATCTTCTCCTCGTCAGGGTCGAAGCTATTCAGTTTACCACTGCCTGAGATAGAGGACAAACGAGAGGTTAGCAGAACTGATCAACACGAAGGGCATAATCTCCTTCTTGACTGGGGAAAAAATGTCAAGAAAACAGAAAAAAATGAGGTGAACTTTGAAATGTTCCAAGGCCACCATGACAGAGCAAAACGTGATGTTATCCACCAAGAGGGAATGAGTCACGTGGCAGACAGCCAAAGCCAAAGCAGGACTATATATAATCTTTCTGGAAAATCTCTTTAATGTTTCGGTAAGCAGTTACAAAGCAAAACCAATAATTCTGGAGCACTGGAAAGAGTGTTTTAAGTGTATTCAAAATGACATACTGGAGTGGAAAACTATTACACACACTGTTTGGACATTTAGCTGAGGTGACTGTGAGGTAACATTTTTCTTTTTATTAGAAAATTAAAACTGTATCCCTTCAGCAAATTTAGGCAAGCCACGTTAAGATGAGAGGGAATTTGGCTTGACAATTAGGTCAATCAGACATGTTGAGACATTCAGCCAGGTGGAGTAGGCCCAAAATGATGGCTAACTCAGCTATCTACACAAAGAAAAACACCCAGATGGTCTTGACTAGCATGAATGCTTTTTAAAGGCCAGTCCTCGTCAAATATTTGACAAAAAGCTGCGAATAAGTTAGTTTACAGCATGAAATAAAGAATGCAAGTGGCTGTGTACAGTCAGCTGCTTAGGTGTCAGTTTCCTCAGAGCAGCTAGGCTATGCGAGCTTTTGCTAACGTTAGCTTACATTCCTCCCTTCAAGTCAAAAGGCTTGACATTGTACAAGGCGTGAAACCCAAGTTACACGCAAGCTCGGGCGCTAATAAAGCTTTCTGAGCAGAAGCCATGCAGTATAACTGCTCAGCACTGCAACTACGATGGTGAGATTTGTGAGCGAAACTTGTCGGCACCGAGGCGTCTGGGACTTTTGGCTTTAACATGGCGGCCAGGAAACGAGCGACGTCCCCACTCGTGAACAAATCGGTTGTTTTGAATCAAATCAAAGGAACCGAGTCGCAAGTCCCAAATGAATCAAACTGTTCCAAGCCTGAATACTTCGAACACACTCAAGGGTAATCTTCCTTAAATGAACATCCCAAATGAAGGATTTTATTCCCCAATGTTTCTGCTTAGCTCATTTCATGTGATGCAAATAGAGTAATTTGTCTGTTAAATGTGAAATTGTGCACAGACACCTACCAACCTTGCAATGATATTGGGCCTCAAATATTTACAACCCCCCCCCCCCCTTTCCAGAAACACTGGAATACCTTCCATAATCCAATAAAAACTAAAATGTGTTTATAAATTGGCCAGTTGCTGAAAATTTGTCTATGTACTTTTGTCAATGACATCAAAGGGCAGTAGTGGCCTAGTGGTTACGGCACTGCCTTTGGGACCTGAAGGTCACAGGTTCAAGTCCCTGGGCACCCTTGAGTAAGGTACTGTGCCATGACACTGCTCCCCGGGCGCTGTTGATAGCTGCCTGCTGCTCCACGTGTGCGCGTGTCATGGGTTAAATGCAGAGGTCACATTTTGTTGTGGTGCTTGAGTGTGTTCACAATGACCGCCACTTTCACTTCTATGTTCACATTAATACACATCACATGTTATGTGCACCGTGGAAAATCTCCCACCTTTTCTGGAAACAAGGTGGTTGGTACCAACTAGAACTAAAAAGCATGTGATGTTGAGCAGGGGTGACAAAAATCACTGTGTTCACAGTTATGTTGTTTCATTTTTACTGCAACCTGTTTTCCACCAAGAAGCTGCTTCTGTATTCGACCTTTAATAATAAAATGTTCACATTATAATGTGTGCATGTGTGAGCCGCTGGAAATGTAGCAGATTAGATAAATTCATCATATTTCATGCTGACCGCAGACTCCAGAATCGAACCGAATCGGCCGAATCGCATCGCCGCAATATAGCAAAAAACGAATCGTTGGGTGAGCCGACCGGTACACCGAAGCCGACAGTTTGAAGGAGCCGATTCTGTGAACTTCCCCGTCAGAAGATTCCAGCGCAGCCGGTGACGCGAATGTCGTTGCTAAACAACCAGCTAACGAACGGCTAACGACTAGCAGCCCTTCGAAAACACTCACTAAACTAAAAACAATTCGCAACGAACGCTCCAGTGTATAAAATAAACGCTCCAGTGTATAAAACGCACACAAAGCGTGCCCCGGTACAAAACGCCTGCATTTCTGTCAGCTGTACACGGTTAGCCTCCCTCGGCTAGCTAACGGCTAGCTTGTCCGAACTGCGAGCTAACGCTAGCGAAACGAATTTAGTCACACTATCGAGCTTGTCTCGCACTCGCCACCGATTATTACAAACACAGCGCATCGATAAAAGACTTAAGACCTTGTATTTGGCAGTTTGGAACCGGAAAAATAATCGTCAATATGAACTCGACAACTTTTTTTCTCCCACCCAAATGCTAACGCGCTAACCGGCTGAGTAGCTCCACACGAACCTGTTTTTTCTCCTCCTGCGTTTCCTGCAGCTTGAACTCACAGCTGCGATGAACATTGTTGTTCAGAGGTCTTTTTCTGGACTCCCTCGGGCTTTCCTCCTCCTGTCCATGGCGCTGAGTGGTGTTTTTCGTGAGCCCGACCGTGTCCGGGCTGCTCCTCCATTGAGCTGTGTGTGTGTGTCTGTTGCAGTTTAAACGGTCTCCCCCTAGTGGCTAAGCTCAGGTCGGAGATGTGCAGCTCTCTTCAGCCACCAGGTTACATAAACGCTATACACCGACCAGCTATATAACATTAACACCACCTGCCTAATAGTGAGCAGGTCCCTCCTGCTGCTGAAACAGCTCTGACTGTGGTGCACTATGTTCTGACCCCTTTCTGTCAGAGTCAGCATCACTTTTTAAGCTCTTCTGTGTGATTGGACCAGCCTGGCTGGCCTTCGCTCCCCACATGCATCAGTGAGCCTTGGGTGCCTATGACCCTGTCGCTTATCCACCAGTTGTCCTTCCTTGGATCACTTTTGGTAGGTACTAGGGTTGCAAAATTCTGGGAGTTTTCAAAGTTGGAAACTTTACATGGGAATTAATGGGAATTTATTGGAATTTATGGGAATTAACGGGAATAAACTGGAGGTTTTCAAAGTTGAAGGTTGGGAACATAAAATAGAGTTGGTAGAAAATATATTGTAGCATAATCTCAGATAAAACAATCACAGTTGAGTATCTATGCCATTTCTCAATCACAAGCACAGAGCATACAGGCCACACCCCCTACATGCACTGTGCATTCCTCCATCACATGCACAGTGGTTTCTAGGATTGTGACCTACTAAAGCTACGTTTTTGAGCCCAAAGCACAGATAGAGACTATTGAATCTAGACATTTAGATATTATTTGATCTAGGGTGTTAAAGTTTACCTAGCAACTATTAAATCAGAATGTGTTTATACGTACGCTGTACGTTGTTTTGTTTTGTCTTGTATTCTTGTCTAGTTTTAGTTTTAGTGTAGTTGTTAAGTTTAGTTTAGTTTAAATCTAGTTGTATTTTTTGCTCTTGTGTTCTGTCA
>JBBPDA010000037.1:16559131-16572378 GCA_037974385.1 Arnoldichthys spilopterus | reverse complement strand
GGAACGTTGTTTCGTTTCACTGTGTACTGTGTGAACTGTATATGGTTGAAATGACAATAAAAGCTGACTTGACTTGATAAAAGTGAAAATTTGTCACAATGAACACACTCAAGCACCACAACTAAATGTGACCTCTGCATTTAGCCCATCACACGTGCACCAGAGGGCAGCTATCAACAGCACCTAGGGAGCAGTGTAGCCAGACGATTCCTGGCTCAAAGGTACCTCAGTGATGTCCAGTCCAGGACTTGAACTTTTGGCCTTCTGTTCCCAAGACCAAGGTCCTAACCACTAGGCCACCACACTGCCCAATTAAAGGGTGTATTTACTTTTTTCCATGTGGCTGCTCTGTTTTTTTTTTACTTATTTAAACTATGAAAATAATACAAAATGTCAGTTTTATGTGACGTGTTGGAATATAATCACACGTGTTTACTTGAAATAGGTTTCTTAATGAAATCAACATGTTCCATGATTTTTTTCACTTGAGTGTATAACATTCTCTAACACAGGATAAACATAAGAAGAACCCCCGGGTGTCTCTGTCCATCTTTCCACTGTAGGAAGATGTGGGTCTGAAAGGATGTGTAGCTGTTCATGACGCCATTACTGAGAAATGGAACCAGAAGATCTGCACCAGAACACGCCGACCTCGACGCCTGAAATGACAGTAGTGTGGAGGAAGGTTTTATGGGCTCATGAGTGAAAATTCGTAATTGAGAATAACTCAAATGGTGAGAAGCAGACAGAGCAGCTGGCTTCCAAGTCTGAACTTTGGCGGTGTTTCGAAAAACAAACTAAACAAATCGTCTCATACGATGTGTAATTGTTGAGGCTTCCACGTAGTTGAAACATTTAAAATATTTATCCATCCATCCATCCATCCATCCATCCATCCATCCATCCATCCATCCATTCATTCATTTTCCAAACCGCTTCTTTCATTTCGGGTCACGCGGAAGCTGGAGCCAGTCCCAGCTGACTATGGGCCCAATGTGGGGTTTACCCAGGACAGGAGGCTCCACCCATCGCAGGACAACACATAGACAGACAAACATTCACACACACACACACACACACACACACACACACACACACACACACACACACACACACACACACACACACACACACTTACGGGCAATTTAGAGCATCCAGTCAACCTGCTGCAGCTTTTGGACTGTGGGAGGAAACCGGAGAACCCAGAGGAAACATGCAAACACAGAGAGAGCTCGCAAACTCCACACTGAAAGGCACCTGTGGCCAGCCTGGGGATCGAACCCAGGGCCTTCTGTGCTAAAAACAATAATAATATATTGTAATTTATTTAAACCTTAAATCTCTTATTATTTAACAAGATTTTTTACCTTTAAAGGCTGTCAACTTCAGCATGAATGGGGCTCAAGTGCTGTAGGCTGAATAAGCCTCTGTCGAACTTTCTCTCTTATGCCTTGTTCACACTACACGATTGTGAATGAAGTGAAAGTGACTATTTGTCATTGTGAACACACTCAAGCACCACAACGAAATGTGACCTCTTCATTTAATCCATCACACGTGCACACGTGGAGCAGCGAGCAGCTACCAACAGTGCCCGGGAAGCAGTGTAGTGGGATGGTACCTTACTCTAGGGAGCCCCAGTAGTGCCTCGGCACGGGACTCGAACCTGCGACCTTTAGGTTGCAAAGGCAGCGCCCTCACCACTAGGCCACCACTGCCCTCTTGATTTAACCCATCACACATGCAGCAGCGGGCAGCTATCAACAGCCCCCGGGGAGCAGTGTGGCGGGACAGTACCTTGCTCAGGGGAACCTCAGTGGTGCAGGGTTGGGACTTGAACCTGTGGCCTTCAGTTCAAGGCATGGTCCTCACCACTAGGCCTCCACTGGCCTTTGTCTGATCGCTGCTTTACTCTTTACACTCAAGACCCTGATCACAGTCAGACAGTTGTGTTGCGTGAACAAAGTGGCAACAGGGCGCCACCACCTACACCATCTTTCAGCACCACTGGTCCGTCTGCCCTACAAAACAATGACCTTTCAGTAAAGGTCACGCCGGAAATGACCCAACCCTTGTGTCAAACAGGAGTTTAATCATGGACATCCAACATAAACAAGCTCTGTTTGCGTGATCTGTTCTGAAAAGCCATGCGAAAAAAGGGAAAAGAGAGGGCTGTGGGTGAAGGGAACGTTCAGCACGTGTGTGCAGTATGGATTGTCTGTTCTACAGAGAGAGAGAGGTGGAGGTAAGTCGTTCAGTTCTGCTGAGTTTGCTGAGTCCACCATAATACAGCCATGCTTGCCGCCGTCCCCCCTGCCATGCTCTGCACTTTTATTGACTGCAGCTTGTTGGTGACCGGCCCAGGCTAGAAATCTAGTCAGATCCGACGACTAGTCGTTGTAGCGTTCACACAGTAGAGACTGAGCCCATCAAACGTGGAACTGAGCCCAACCTAAGGCCTTTAAATTGAGTAGCGTGAACGCTGCATAGTGCAGACGAGCTTTGGCTTCAGCAGCGACGAACTGTTTTCATTCTACGTGACATTTTTTCTGCTGACTGTCTGAGCAAAGGCGAGTGACTAATATCGGCAGTTATATTTTACAATGTCTGGAATAATTGCAGGCCTTGTGTGTTTGTGCATTCAGGGTTGACTCATCCTGTTTAGCACATCACTCTCCCTCTCCACCGGAGAGAGTGAAGAACATGCTGTGTCTACTGACTCAGACTGGATGATTCTTTTAAACCAGTAAGGGAAGTGGCAAGTGTGTGTGTGTGTGTGTGTGTTTGTTCTGTGTGTCAAGACAAGTTTCGCTGCTGGCCAAACCAAACAGTCTCCACCAGTGTGATGATTTTATGAGCTCTTGCAGCGCCGGACTCCTCCTGCACATTTTCAGATAGAAAAGCCTCACGTTTCCGCACAGAAAGCCCCCGAATAAAAGCCGCCGTGGGTTGTTTTCCCCAGCATAGCTGTACGATCTGGGCCTAACAGCATGCTCAAACAAGCGTCAATTGATAATTGAAGCCGAAATTGCCCGAATGGGGGCTCTGACTTTGACAGGATGATTTTTTTATTGAGGTGTGAAAATTCCACTCGAGGAGCTGAAAACATACATTAACATACCTCTGCAAAACCAAGGTTAGCGACCGGACTCTACTTACTCATTACTCTAACCACCCCTTAGGAAACGTATATCTATAACGTCGGCCGCAGACCTCTAATAACGAGCAAGTAACAACCGCTCATTACTCGGGCCCGAGCTAGAGATTTACAAATCTCAGGAAAGTGTTGTTGGACAGGTTCCCCTTGTCTCAAAAAATGGTTATCCCTTCAAGGGCATCGCGGGACGCGCAGTAAAGGCCTTGATTTATTCTTGGCGGCTAATAATTACTAGTGTCTTGTCATCCGTCAAAAGGAATGGACTCGGATGGTCCGAGGCAGACTTCGCGTTCTCTATGGGAGGCAGTAAAACCTGACATGGACCACCAATAAATCATCCGGCTGGTCCAGGGGGATGGTCCCTGCCTTGCTTAGATTACTCAATGCTGTGGAATGGACTGTAGACTTGCAACAAAGTGGTCTTCGCCACCGAAATAGCTCAACAGCCGAGAATTCTTGAAAACTTCAATCTAGCTGTTCCAAGAAGACACAAAGCACAGTAAATGTTTGTTTGAATGACTGCAATATTATCATGCTCCTGTTAGGTTTGTTCCTTTGGCAGGACCAATAAAATTGTGATTTTTTTTGGCCAATATTTTGAGCTTGGTTTTAATTGCAAGAATAATTGCAAAGATCGTTCCTTCTGGGGCGGCACAGTGGTGCCGTGGTTAGAACTGTCACCTCACAGCAAAAAGTACCTGGGTTCAGACCCGGGTCGGCCATGGATGCCTTTTGGAGTGGCGTCTGGAAGTTCTCCCCATGTTCTCGTGGGTTTCCTCCAGGTGCTCCTCCCATTGTACAAAGGCTTCAGTAGGTTGATTGGATGCTCTACATTGCTGATAGGTGTGAATGGTTGTCTGCCTATGTGTTGCCCTGTGATGGGTGGAGCCTCCTGTCCTGGGTGAACCCTGCCTTGGGCCCGTAGTCAGCTGGGACTGGCTCCAGCTTCCCCACGGCCCGAAATGGAAGAAGCAGTTTGGAAAATAAATGAATGCCAGTGTTTCTGTATAGTGACAATTTTTTTTGTACAAGAAGACCAGTGCATCCACTTTTCCCCTTGAAACCTAAACACTGAACAAAAGTAAGCCACACTGCTGTTAAGTTGCGGTTGCATTGTCATGTACATAGCATATTTTTACATTTTTTTTGTTTGTTTTTGCAACCCCCCCCCAAAAAACTATTCTCCTCGCCCAGTAGTTAGGACACCCCCAGCTGCACAACACCACCAACACTGCATATTCTTTTACATTAGCTGATGCCTAAGAGTAAAGAAGAACTATCCTGCTCACCCAGATGGATCTTGGACAATCATCCTTTCCTTGGACTCTTGCAACCTCTAAGGCGACAGGGCCATCACGGCAAACTTAAGACAACTGTCTTTATGATCATTTAGATATTGATTAACCAAGCAACCCAAGCACTTTTTCAAAGGGCAGTTTTGATACAGAAATGATCTTTCAGCCCCAGGATCAACCAATCTGTGGTCAACATCATGATTTTTCCCAACCTCATCCTGGCATTTTCTCAGCACAGGTCATTAGACACTCCTGGAGCAGGATGGACCGGGGAGAATTAGGCAATGTGCACAATGTTGACACAAAGCAATTAACGCTAAGAAGTCTTAACAAAATAACTGCTTATTCAAATAAACAGTGTTTACAAAGTAATGCGTTTTTAGTGGAAATCCTGCACATTTCGCACATGTCTAAATTGGCTGATTTGTTCAGTTCTGACGTAGCTCTGGAGTTTAACAAAGCGAGAGGATTTGCTCTAATTGAGACTTGGTGAAAGGTTGAAGTTGTCTAACCAGACCATATAATCATTTATTATTTATTGGCTTTTATATCTCTGCTTATACGGGTTTCCTCCGTGCTTTTAAATTCAAATATATTGTTATTAGGCCTATATACATATGATCAGCCATAACATTAATACCACCTACCTAATATTGAGTATATTTACTGGTGCACTGTGTGTTCTGACCCCTTTCTATCAGAGTCAGCATCACTTTCTAAACCATAGTAGTTCTTCCATGGGATCGGACCAAATGGGCTACCCTTTACTCCCCACATGCATCAGTGAGCCTTGGGTGCCCATGACCCTGTCGTCGATTGACCAGTAGTACCTTTTGGTAGGTACTAACTACTGCACACCTGGAACACTCGACCAGACCTGCCGTTCTGGAGATGCTCTAACTCAGTCGTCTAGAACATCACAATAAAGCTCTTGTCAAAGTTGCTCAGATCCATACGCTCACCCATTTTTCCTACTTCTGGCTCATCAGGTTCAAGAACTGACTGTTCATTTACTGCCTAATATGGCAGTAAGTGAACAGGTGCCACTTTAATGAAATAATCAGATAGTCAATGATATTCTTGTTACCTGTCAATGGTGTTAATGTTATGGCTTATCGGTGTATATGTGTTTGTATATTCATATGTATGTATTTTATTTTAAAACACTGAACAGTCGCAGTTTTGCATGCGCTTCAGTCTCTAGTGTTTTCCTCAGTTCTGTGACCTGGTATGCACACCTCTAAACAAACAACCCTTCCTTTTATGCGTTACCCATAATGGGACCCATTGCAAAGTAATAGCACCCTAACTGGAAAGGGCCGAAACGTTCACATCGTAAGTGTTTTAACGGCCGGCGTCGCTCAGCCGCAGTGGCCACCATAAAAGAAAAGAGAAGGAAGAAAGCTATGTTTGGGAATGACCTCTCATTTTCTGCATCAGGGCAATGGACATGGCCTGCCCCGAAGCAACCAATTTGGCCTGGGCTGGCTGGAGCGTCCAGCTTAGTGGTGAGAAAAAAGCGCAGTGGTAGTTATGTCAGATAAAAATCATCTAACAATGGCTAACAGGCTCTCACATCCAGGCTCAAAGTGAAAAACGTTGCCCTAATGGAGAGCTCTGAACTCCAAAGACATGTCTTACACAATGCCTCACAGACGAAGGAGACACATGGTGAAAGATGACATCGGCTTCCCAGCAGAAAGCCTACACAAGACGAGGCTTTTGTAGACCATGACTGGATCCAGTACAGACAACACTTTAGCAATAGAGAAACATTTACCTCCAATGATTTGTCCAGCTATTGACTACTGAACTGGAAGAATCTTGCTTGTTTTGACAAGCAAAACCCCCCCAAACTGAACAAACCATGGCGTAAAATGGCAGGTTGCTCAAGCAAGCAACCATTACATGTTATAATTGTAAAATATTTGTCGTCTTTTCCCTGGCTTTGAAGTCCAGTGCCTTATCTATGCCTGTCCTCAGGTGCTGTTGGGGCTTGATTTATGGCTGGCTTACAAAGACACGCAAATTATACAGTCCGCAAGGCCCTGCACCAGGAGAGCAAGAAGCGCCATTCTGGAGACTCCTAATTGCATCCGTGGACAAATCTAAATAATGGGTCCTAAGTGTTTTCTTCCTCCTCTCACATGGTCCCAGTGTGAGAGGAAATACACAAAATACTGGTTATCTGATAAATGCACAATTTGTCATGATAGCTCACAGACAAATTTAGATGGACTCGTGTAATGATTAATCACCCCACATCTTCTCAAATCCCTTCCATAAGATTTGGTCTCCACCATTCTGTTCAGGTAAAAATTTCAGACACAATTCGTTGAGCGATTCATGGCCAAAGGTGTATTCACTGTGATGATGACACTAGTATAGGTCTAAATTTCAAGGGTGTGTATCTAAGTCCACATTTCAGAGCCTCGGCTTCACAAGTGCACACATTTCCTACATGTTTTGTTGGTTACGGCATATTTTATAGACGCTACTGAACAATGTCTGACCATAATCGAACATCTGAAGGTCTATACATCTTTTTCTGCATCTCAGACTTGTCCAAAAGCACATCACAAAATACAGATTGTTCCTTTTAGTGTGGTGGAGGCCTTAAAAAGCTGTAAATCTGTAGGTGTAAACGCTTTGGTTGATGTTTTTAGAATCTTTGAGGTTGAAAAAAACAACGTAAAGCGTCTTGAGTGAGTGCGGAGAAGGGTGTGTCTGAGGAGAGAACTGATCTATTTGCCTGGAGGGTCCTCGTAAAAAAAAAGGGTACATCATTCCTCATGGGTGACTGTACCATGTGACTCTAGGAGAAGGTGTTTTAAAAAGCGGCCGGACCTGTCGGGAGGAAGCAGAGGTAATCACAAGGTGTCAGGAGGCGCCAGCGAAAGGAAGGTCTGGGCTGTCGGCACGGCTGAAACTCCGGCAGCCCTTTGGTATTGAGAGACTGCAAGGCAGCGTTCGGCCATGGCGAGCCGCGGCAGCTTCACCGGTTCTGAGTTCTCAGAGGAAGAGCTGGAGCTGAGCCTCCAGGCTCAGGTAGACGATGACAGTGTCGACGGCAGCCTGAAAGGTTCCTTCGTCAACAGCGAAAGCCCCAGCAGCGGCCACAGCGAGGCCGAGGACGGCCGGGTCAAGAAGCGCAGCAGGCCGGTCCGCTCCAAGGCTCGCAGGATGGCTGCCAATGTACGGGAGAGGAAGCGCATTCTGGATTACAACCAGGCTTTCAATGCTCTGCGAGTGGCACTGAATCATGACTTGAGTGGCAAGCGCCTCTCCAAGATTGCCACTCTCCAGAGGGCCATCAACCGGATATCGGCACTGTCGGTGTTCCTCAGCAACAACCCGCCTGTCGCAGTTGGAAAAGCTTGCAACCACCGTGAATGCCACATACCACCTGCTGGTCTGCGGCCGGAAGCAAGTGGGCAAGTGCCTCCTGGAGCCTCTCCACACCTGGAACCTCAGGGGTACACTTCTTGGCACCAACCACTGGAGCACCAAATGCAGAGTCCCTTGAGCATGCACAGACTATCTACTGAGCAGCAGATTTACATGGACAGCTTGAGGCACATGGGCCCTGCATGTCCTCCCTCACCACACTATTCTTGCTACTCTCCCGAGGCCCAGCTCTTCACAACCAGCGACCCTGCAAGTCCTCCTAGATATGGGCGACTGGGGGATGGCTTGGGGTATCAGCCTGGGGTTTGGGCCTCCTGTGCGCAAGGCCATGTCGATGGCTATGGGGAGCTGCCTCAGACTTTACCCTTCTCTTGGCACATGAACTACCTCCAGGACCCAGGCCCACAGCATCGTTACCCAATGCTATGACATGCAAGAGCTCTGAGAAAACGAGAGAACCCACAGCCTGATCTGAGGCTGTAATATTGGACAAAAACCTCCTGTGGGGTATGTGTGTGTGTGTGTGTGTGTATGTGCGCATGAGTGTGTGCTACCACACTATATTTTACAGAATTATGACATGCAAATATGTGAATGTAACTAGATTCAACAGAGTGATGAACGAACGAACGAACGAACGAACGAACGAACGAACAAAGTGCTGATATATGAATCAGTGTGTCACATTTCCAACCTCAAAATGCAGAAACTGCAGAAAAATACAAAAACTGTACTTGCTGGACATGCTCAGGAGTCAGGAAACTGTAAAGGATGCATTCAGTGTTAATGTAAATACATTCATGACCAATTTATAATAAAATTATGCTAAATGTTTAATGTGTCATCATGTGCATGTGCATGGGCTTGTGCGTTTGTCTGCCTGTACGTGTGAACGTAACTGTCCCTAGTGTACACTTAGCATGTACCCAGACAGAGAGTCTGCTTCCCTCCACTCACTTCTGGACGGCCAAGGCTTTGATGTCGGTCCTGCCTGCTCATTAGCTCATTCTTGCCATAACGCAAAGGTGGGACGGCAGCCCCCGCACACCCTGATCAATGTCAAAGGGCAACAGAGATCCCATGCACATACAGAATGAAGCGTGTAAAAGTCAATATACACATGGTTTGCTTGTGCACTCATGTCCAACAAAGCGTTTCTGACCCTCGAGGAGATTTCTCACTTTGAATTTGATGGCTATTGTTGTTTGTACAGTGGAGAAAGATCTATAAAAGGATAAATGCAATTTGTTGCAAACCATGTAATTAAATATGCAAAATAATGAATTATTTTTGAATAGTAAAGCAAAACACCTCCTGGCCACCAATCGCAATGGGACGTCCAGTCCAGCAGTGAGTAGACTGGTCTGTTGCAGTTGTTCCCAACCCTGGTTCTCTTCGTAATCTGGTGTTTTCTCAGCCCTTGCACACATTACCCAACTCATTCACAAGCTCTGAAACGGTTGTGTTAGAGTGAGGAAAACGTCACAATAGCACAAGGCACCACTTGCGTTGGGAACCACCGTGGCCGCCTGTTGGGTGCTTCCTCTTTCTCTGCGTTAATGAAAGCAAGGTGCATTAATATCACACCATTAGACTGAATGCACCGACAGATTTATGAACTCTCAGGAAGGAAGCAGGAGCTCAGCCCACTGGCTGAGAAAATCCCCCCTACCACCCCGGCGTCCTGTCGCCTGCAGGCCTGCAGTATGACGCTGGCTGTTTGAACAGTGCAGCCCAGGAGGTCTCCTGGCCAGGGTGCTGTCGGAAAGGGGACTTTCACGGAGCTGGGATAACAGAGATAGCATGAGTAAACATACCTCTGCTGGATTGTTAATGACTTCTAATGCGCCGAAGAGCCCATAAACCTCAGTTTGTTGCTTTTTGTTATTTCACTTCTCTTAAAGCCCAGTTATGATGTTTGCATGGTTTGAGCTACCAAAACCTGTCAGAATTCCTTTTCCCATGACACTTGCACAAACTCTCCGTACTCTCACATGTAAACAGGCAGTTTTAACACCTTATTCAAAAAGCAGTCGAGACTGAAACACACCAAGAGGTGGGGCTGCACTGCCGTAGGCAAAAGAGAGGTCAGCCATAACATTAACACCACTGACAGTGCAGTGAAGAACATGGACTCTCTAGTTATTTCATTACAATGGCAATTGTTAGGGGGTTTGGATTTAATAGGAAGCAAGCGAACAGTCAGTCCTTGAAGATGATGTGCTGGAAGGGCCTTATCTCCAAAACGGCAGGTCTTGTGGAATGTTCAGGGTGCGCAGGAACCTGTGATCCAAGGAAGGACGACTGGTGAACTGGCCACAAGGTCATGGGCACCCAAGGCTCACTGATCCATGTAGGGAGTGAAGGGTAGAAGGCTTTTGTGTGTGTGTGTGTGGGGGGGGGGGGGTGCTAACCCCTTGTATGTCATGGTAACAGGCAACAGAAAGCAGTTGAGAGCTGGAGGTGGTGCCAGTGGAGGAGATGTGAGGAGAAGGAGGAGGTGCTGGCTTTTTTCTCATCGTTTTTTTCCGCCGGAGACTTCCATGAATCATGGAAATCCCTGACTCAACTGAAGAGCGCTAAGTGACAAATGTAGGTGACGACATGTCTCCCTTCCTGCACGCCATGGCACACGGCCAAGGCAACTGTGCCCACATGAAGCTGGCGGCTTGTGCTCTATTGTGCTTGCTGTTAAGCTTTGAGATGTTTTCTTCTCAGCTTCGGCAGCCTGCGGAGAGACACGTCGAGGCCATGAAGGCAGCGCTGACAGAAACAGTTCGACAAGAAATTTAATTGACACATTTTACCCCAGACGCGGCCGAGGCAAGACACGTTCGGAGCCGAACTTTTACAGGCAGCCGTTTGGGACAACACCACGTCTGGGAGGACTAACCTCGGGTCGGGTTCCTCCACATTCATGATGGCGCGAACGCTGATTCGAGATCAGCATTCGTACTCCTGCAGCGGTTTGTGGAAACAGACCAGTGCTGTATAAAGTACCTGAGAGTCACACTTGAGCAGAAGTACAGATACGACCAGAACATGACTCCGACTAGAAAGCTGCTCAAGTAAAAGTCTTGAAGTGTCTAGTATTTCCTGTTCTTACCTATGAGAAGTCATTTATAACTAAATGTACGTAAGTAAAGAAAGTAAAAGTACAAGAACATGTTCGTTAAAACAGAGGGGAGTCAGAAATATGAACATGATGTAGTTTATCCAGCTTATCTGGCAAAACATGGAGCCTACATCACACTTCATAAACAAGACCTTCAAATCCTAAACACTGTACACCAACACCAACTTGTTTTTTCTGCATAGCTTCATTCAACCCTCCCCCTCCCCCTCCTCTCATTTGTTCCTCCAGACCTTCTTTTTCTTCTCCAGAGCAACGTGCACCGACCTAAAGGTCCCAGTGTGAGTAAGAACAATGTGTTACTAGGTCACTGAAGTGAGCAGGGCTTCAGTGTCGACAGACCTGAATCAATTTTTATCTCATTTTTGCAACGACATTTATCGGAGTTTGACGTTAAGTCAGGAAATGCAGTGAAGTGAGAGTGAAAGTAAACCTAAACCACAAATACAAGTCTCCTCCACCTTAATGAGGAGCTGGATGTGGTTTGAGCAGGCTGAGAGAAGTTTTGGGGATGTATTTGTGGAAAAGATTTGAGTGATTATTGAATGTGAAAGTGACCACAACAGAATGCGACCTCTGCATTTAACCCATCACACGTGCACAGGTGGAGCAGCGGGCAGCTATAAACAGCGCCCGGGGAGCAGTGTAGAGGGACGGTACCTTGCTCAAGGGAACCTAAGTGGAGCCCGGGGCCAGGTTTTGAACCTGCGACCTTCAGGTCCCAAAGGCAGCGTCCTAACCACTAGGCCTCCACTGCCCTATTCCGAATCCTAATCCTAGTGCAGGTTAGTTACATTAGTCTTGTAGCTCCAGTTCTACACTAAAGAAAGAAGCATTGGACTCTATGTCTTTGCTGATGAACAGCATCTGATGTAAGTGGAAAACTGGGTACGTCTGGTATTACGCAGTAGTCCCAGGGACCAGCCATGTTTGGCCACTAGGCGGCAGCAGTGTGTCAGTCAGAAATGGACAAACAGAGGCCAAAACAGTTCATAAGTTTCTCGCTTTACAAGTTGCAGTTAATCACCAGGAATAACAAACACGGGTTACACTTTAATTTTTTGCTTCTGACTCATAGCTTATTGAATTAAGTGGTGAAATTCCATGTAAAGAGCAGACTGCACACTTTCAATCCACACCAGATTTATGTTCATTAGTAGTGCGTTTTACTCGCGGTTTGGAAATTGCTTGAGTGTGTTCACAATGAAAAAGAGTCACTTTCATATGTTTTACAATTTTAAAAATCTTAATGTTTGAAAAACTATAAGGTTATTGAATAAAAAATTACATTATTAAAAACATTATTGCCCCAAATTCATACAAAATGCAAAGACAACTGCTTTTTTTTTGGTGTGGCCATTACAGAGTTAAGATGAAATCTCACTCCTTAATTACCATGTTATTAAATTATTAAATATGTAATTGCATGGTTATACGGCAAAAAAATTCTCACTTCATAAGAGTTCTAGGAATGTGGTTGACCAGAAATGGGTTTTAGGCGTTAGTATCCATCAGTACAGGTTTTGCACAGTGGTCACTTTAAGCAACGTTAGCTTTTTGTTTCTGAACTGTTGCTGTAACAGCTACGTAAACATGTGTACGAGGCGGCTGGTGATGGATATACAGCATCTGCCTGGCTGTGTATTTTATGAGAGCGGAATAGTGGTGATTTAGACTTTCTAATGCCATGATTCAGTAATAACACTTACACACCAGCCCCGCGGCGTGCTGCTCCGTCAGCCTGATCCGCCCACATGACGTCTTCCGTCTCCGGAGCCGCTGGAGAACACAGGACAAGAATCCACTCCGCGAGCCAAGACGGTGGCAGCATGAGAGTGTGAATGGAGAGCGATGACTCATGGCTGTTTTCTCCCCTAACAGTGTAATGGAACCTAGAGGCAGACGCACAAACACACACAGCAAAGCGAGAAAACACACACACAGGTTGGTAAAAAGGTCCAAAGCCACAAGTACTGTAGTCTGTAACAGCAAAATCTTTTCCAAATGCAACTTGAGTAGGAGCTAGACTCATCAGCTGTCCAGGATTTTCCTGGGTTGTCTGAGATTTGGGGTCACCTTCCAAGGTTGTTCGGTTGACTTTCAGATCTTACTTGACTCACCCAGATCCTTTAATGTAGGGGAAGTTGTTTTGCTCGGGTGCATGGACAGGGTTGTTATGGGCAGTGGTGGCCTAGTGGTTAGGACGCTGCCTTTGGGACCTGAAGGTCACAGGTTTGAGTCCCGGCCCGGGCAC
>JBBPDA010000037.1:16532786-16548593 GCA_037974385.1 Arnoldichthys spilopterus | reverse complement strand
CACTCACACACACTCACACACACTCACACACACTCACACACACTCACACACACTCACACACACTCACACACACACACTTCTAAATAAACATACATCCAAAAAACAATATCTACACACACCTATAATCACAGTATACCCTTGAACGTGTAAAGGTGCACAAACACAGTGAAACACTATGTATGTACACACACACACACACACACAGCTCTCTGACAATGTGAACTGACCTGAGGACATTTCCTCACATGTTGAGTTTGTGCCAGCGCTATGCGTAAGCAAACGGCTCAGTGTGCTGGATCACTCAGATACACGTGAATGCGCACTAGTAAAAAAAAGTGGGACACCTCATACAGCCGTTACAGCAGTCAGAGCCAAGGCGAGAGGAAAAAGCAACACAGCACTGTGTCACAGACAAGTTTATGAGATTGTAGTTTGTCAGAGGCAGATTTGTTCATGCAGGAACGATGGATGTAGCTGTG
The DNA here is from genome assembly GCA_037974385.1 of Arnoldichthys spilopterus. Lineage (NCBI taxonomy): Eukaryota > Metazoa > Chordata > Actinopteri > Characiformes > Lepidarchidae > Arnoldichthys > Arnoldichthys spilopterus. The sequence continues at coordinate 16,548,114 of JBBPDA010000037.1, read as the reverse complement.
GAACATAAATGTGGATGATACGGGCACCAATATTACACTTTTCACAATACACAGTATGTCTAGTGGTGCAGGGTCGTGCAGAGACATTTAAAGGGGGCAGGTACTAAAATGAAGATGAGGGCAGGAGGTGTGGTGTGGCGGTAAAAAGAGGGGTGATTACCGTGAATTACTGCCATGAAGTGAAAGTGAAAGTGAAAGTGACTCTTTGTCATTGTGTGAGCAGTGTAGTGGGACGGTACCTTGCTCAAGGGTACCTCAGTAGTGCCCGGGCCAGGACTCGAACCTGTGACCTTCAGGTCACAAAGGCAGCATCCTAACCACTAGGCCTCCACTGCCCATGAAACAGGAACAACTCCATTTGCTGTTTGGCAACTTATGTCTCAAACTTTGTGTGAAAATTTCCAATCGCAGAACAACAGTTTGTCTCCTCAGTTCCAAAACAGGGATAAACCTGCTGCTGTCACAACTTTTCTTAAGTGTATTACAGGCGCCCGCCAAATTAACAAAATACAGTTTGGTCAGTAAAACTGTTCAAAATCTTTTCTTTGCACTTTTGTTAGTTAAATAAAGGTTCATGTTGATCAACGTATCATTTTGTATCCACGTTTTGTTTTTTATTGCATTTTGAGAAATATCCCAACTTTTCCGGCAGTGGGGTTTGTAGTTGCAGCTTTCTCAGCGTTGCCTTTAAGAGCACTGATTAGGCAGCTAAGGTAGCTGGGGTGTTACAGTCAAGTCAGTTTTATTACAATAGCACTTTTTACAACTGACTTTTTCACAAAGCAGCGTTACAGAATCCGGGTCCGAGCCCCTAATGAGCGACAGAGGCAAGGAACAACTGGAGCTGGAGGAAAAGCTGGAGGAGGAAACCTTGGGAGGAACCAAGGCTTGGGAACCCATCGTCCTCTGGTCGACACTGTACAGCAATAACCACCAAGAGTAAAAGAAAACAACCTCAGTTTATGGAGGCGGCATCGGCTAAAAGCAATTAGCTTGGAGCAACATATCTAGCGCATGAATAGCATGAAGTGCATGGAGATGATACGTGGTAGATGAACTAGTGTGGGAGAGGTGATCAGGAGGCCCCAGTGATGGATGATCCGGTCATAGGAGACAAGAGGAGCAACAGTTCCTAGTGTACAGGTGGACAATGACACTGAGGGCTGTCAGTGTGTTTGTTCAGCATCAAACTTTAGTTGAATTGTCTATTTAGCCAAATCCTTTTGGCCAAAAGTCTCCCCCCCATCTCAGAGGTCCCATGCATTTGTATGGTTTGTGTGGTGGTAAAAGGCCACCACTGATACCAGCAAAACATTACATTTCTTTCAGACATTTTCAATCCTCTTTCCATTGCCAAAATGTTCTTTTTTGTCAATGCGTTGAATGCAGAACAATGAAACAAGTGCCTTAATGTATCAGAGTAAACCTAAGCTGGAAAAAGTCACTTAGTCGCTTTCATGGTGGAACGAAACTTCCACCCCAGCGAGGCCCCGGTGTCCACCGTTCCTCTCAACACAAGCCACCAGATGGTGACAGTGCACCACAGTGAAGAGCTTCAGCCTCTCTCACTCCACATTGCCTTGGCAAACACCTGTACAGAAAAGTCACATTTGAGTGGAAAGAATAAGAAAATACAATATTAAAATAGCTATTTTTGCTGTAGGAACAATTTTTAATACAATTTCAAATGGTCCAAAGCTCCTTAGCCCTATTTCCTGTATTAGAACATATTAACTTACGTTGGAAGTTAACGGAGCAGAATGAAAACGGTAATCTTCTAAAATCATCTCTTACAGCAACACTGCAGTGATCTCTAGAGCAGGGGGCCCAACTCTGGTCCTGGGGGCCAGTGTCTGGGAAGGTTTGGTGGTTCTCCTCCTCAGGCACTCTCACTAATCCCAGCAATAAAGGTGAATTGAACAACGTGTGTTTGTGCAGGGAGATCACCAAACTGTGTGGGACACTGGCCCTCCAGGACGGGAGCAGAGACTACTGCAGTGTTGCTGTGCGAGTGAGAGTGAGTAACACTTGGAAAAAATTGAATAAAAAAAAAAATCTTTGGATTTTATTTTAATTTGGGGCAATAACAATAATAATAATAATAAAAATGTTTGTTTTTTTATTTAACAACCTCATAGTTTTATTAATAGGGCTTGATCAAATGGACAAGATTTCCCTTTATCATAAAACTCTGAAGGAATAAACAAATTAGTAAAAAAAAATCTAATAGAATAATTGGATTCTCTCAAAACTTGGGGCTCTTTTTTTAGGGGTCTACCTTTTTTTATTAACTGGCGAATTGCAGAAAGAAGGCAGACAGTTCATATTACTGCTAGGATTACGCATGAGGGTGTAACAATGCTGCAGTGGTTAGTGCTGTTGCCTCACAGCAAGAAGGTCCTGGTTTTGATCTCCGGGTGCTCCGGTTTCCTCCCACAGTCCAAAGGCCGCAGTAGGTTGACTGGATTCTCTAAATTGCCCGTAGGTGTGAGTGGTTGACTATAGTCTATGTGTTGCCCTGCGATGGGTTGGTCTCCTGTCCTGGGTGAACCCCACATTGGGCCCGTAGTCAGCTGGGATTGGCTCCAGCTTCCCCACGACCCGAAATGGAAGAAGCGGCTCTTCAAGATGGTCTTCAAGCCATCATTGCAGTGGAGAGAATGGACTACTCAAATGAAATGACAGCAGATGAGAAGGACAAACAAGAATGAGCCAATAGGGCTTCAGGACACAGTGCTGGACTACAGAATACTGCATAACACCACAAATAACATACTAAATGCTCATTTTAGGCTGGATTGCCCCTTTACCAATGTCAGGAAAGCTATTTTGTCCTTCTCCTGCGAAAATGCCATGATGGAATTTGCTCAGATGTCACGATTGGCTTTGTGCAAATGATGCTGACCTACTTTTTACATCGCAGGGTAAAGTTTAAAGTGCAGTTACGCCAAGCTGAGTGTTAATTATTCAATAGCAAAGGCCACAAACACCACACCTGACACACTTTCAGACATGATGGAACAGCAAAAGTGCGAAGGGACAAATGCATTTCCAGGAGGCATATCCACTCAAGGCATGACAGCGGGAAGTGTCTGCAGAGGACAGTTGTCTCTCCCCTGCCCATGCGGACTCATGTCAGCTGGACATGAGCTGCCATTCTGCCATTCCAGCCGACGCGTGGAGCCTCGGGTGAAAAAAAGCTACTTCCTTATAAGAGATGGAGCACATACAGTGATCAGCTGTACTGTCAGTCACCATCTTCTAATGCTGAGCAACCGACGTGCGGTGAAAACATGCAGCAGGGATGCTTTGGCTTGACCATTCGAAGGCTTTACGACTATGAAGCAGATTAGGTGTACAGCCGTGACAGGAAGCACCATAATGGCCTGCGGATGACACTGAAACAAAGTGCTTGTGACTCTGTGAGATGAGTAGAGCAGCAGAAAACCATCCTCCGCTCAGCTCAGCGCTATTCATAAAGCACCGATTTGTCGGCCAATCAAGAAAGTGGCTATTTGTCACTGTGGGCACACTCATGCACCACGACAAAATGTGACCTCTGCATTTCACCCATCACACATGCCCACGTGGGCAGCTATCAACAGCACCCGAGGAGCAGTGTAGCAGGATGGTACATTGCTCAAGGGTACCTCAGTGGTGCCCAGGCTGGGCCTTGACCCGGCGACCTTCAGTGCAGTTCAGTTTAAGCCACCACCACCGGCTTTTACAGTTTAAGCCATTGTTTGAATGACCATAGTCTTGTTTACCTCTTCCAATAGAATGGTACGACTTTGGCCCCGCCCCCAAAACACCTTCTGAGTTTTGATGACGTCACAGCGCACCAGCAGGCGGGGCAAAAACGAACCAATGTTACGTTTCTCCTCTCATATTTCATATAATGCCAATTATTTGTCAACCAGAAGGGTTGGGAAGGGAGTGGGGGGTAGGAGTGGTGGAATTATCCCCAAATTTGGTTAAGTGGTAATTGGCAAATTGAATGATGCTGAAGTGTAGAGGCAAGTCGACCCAACATTTATATCAGATGAAGCGGGCATTGGGGGGTGGGGGGTGCAGGTCTATTCAGTCATTCGTAAAGGTTGTTTTGTCTGACAAATTCAAATGGGCCTCCCCAAAAAAGTTTGCTCCTGGGGCTTTCAGGAGGGTTTCAAGTGTTAAAGACCCCTCAAGAACCTCTGTGTTTTTCACCCTGATTGTAACGAACCATAAATAAACTCAGGACCGGCCCTGACAACATTTGAACCCTAGGTGAGCTGTCCAGAGGCACAGCAAGCTGCTTCTGTGTGTGAACATTAGCCAATCCTGGTGCAGGGGCCGGGCCTTATCTGAATGCAGGTGGGGAAACATGGAACGCTCACTTCGCACTTATGGGGAACGAAAAAAACTTTTACCAATTTTTGATGCCCCCCCAGGCATTTTGTGCTCTAGGCAATCACCCATGTCGCCTATGCCATGGGCCGTCCCTGAAAAAACTACACTGAGGAGAAGCTAAGAGGTCAGACAGAAAAGGGGGATGGGGGAACTAGAGGGACACAGCTAGAGGGAAACAAACACAAGCAGACAGCCTGAGAAAGAGACAGGGTAAAAAAAAACAGACTAAGGCAAGGCAGGAATGTATTGTGGCTGGCTTTCTGAGTTCTTTTTTACATTTGAAAGACCATCAATTCTTCTTACGCCAACTGCTGCTTAGATGTCAGAGAGCTGGGTTTCATGTTTCGGGGCTTGACGCTGTTAAAGCTATTTTACAGCTTTGTGCTTTGCTCGCTGCGGTTCTTTCTGCCTCAGACTCCGTTTGGCTATTTCTCCCTCTCTCTCCCTTTTCCTTTGCTCTGGTCGGCTCCATATGTTCTGTTGTGGGGAGTTTCTGAGGGACGGTGAGTTTATTGTAATTGCTCGGTCTCTCTCTCTCACTCGCACGGCCTTGCTGTCCTCTTTCTCTGACTCGCCTGAGTCTGAACCCCCATATTTCCCCGGAGACGAACCTCTTTTCGGACTAACAAAGCCCAAACTGCATTTCTGCGGCCCCCCGACCTCAATCGAAACAAATCCCAAGCTTGCATACACACACACACACGCACAAGCACACACTTCCACACAACACAATGCGTCTTCCATCAGCGTGGTACACTCACATCATCCCTCAGCCATTGTTTTGCAGCGTGCAGACATGATTCCTTATGCCGCCGAGGCATTGCGGCCTCTTATTGTGCAAAAATGATATTCATTACACACTCACTAGAGGGCCATCGATGAATATTTATGGCCGAGGCCCGTAAACCGTCCTTGGGGACGTGAGGGAGCGATAATGTATATGAAATTGCGGTGAAACACAAGGTAAACAGCAGTAATGTTTAGTCTTACATCACACGGAAACGCATGAATAAATGCATGAGAACAAATCCGACGCGGCTTCCTGCTCACACGAGGGGGGCGCCAGGAGTATTAAAGCCTAAATACCGAGCTCACGCTGCAGCGTTTTTTTTTTTTCCGTTGTCCTGCGTCTGTGCCGAGGGAAGCGGGGACCCCTTGGTTAACAAACAGAGTTCATGCTCAGAGTTTCCCGGAGAGGCGGCGTCCTGCCTATGCTTTCTGCACCGTGTGCACATCCATCACCCTGCAGACTCGCATTTTCATTAGCAGGGCTCTTTCCTTTCACATTCGGGGGCTTGCCGATGAATATTCAGGAAGGGTTTAAAAACTTGAGCGACCCCAAAACTCTAATCAGGGCCCGACGTGTCTGAGGAACAGAAGGAGGGTTGAACAAGTGGCGTTATAAAGAAGCAGCTGTGGTAATTTACATGAAGACGCACGAGTCTGCCGCTTGATTGTTATGCCAGCACCTGTAAACACATGGCCCTAAATCCATCACGCATCAAAGCGAGGAGATGTAGATGAATCAGCGAGAGTAATTAAGATGCACGGGCGGCCTCATGCAGAGCGCGCTGCACAAAGCCAGTGCTGTGCATCATATCCTCATTAATATGGCCGAGGAAATGATGTACGTCGAATCCTTAAAGCATAAGCAATCATTATATCATTATTCAAACTAGTGAGCGCTAATTGCCGCGGAGATCTTCAGTTGTACATGACATGATGTTGGTATTCAGTGCATCCAGCCTTATATTCCAAACCGATCTACTCCTCGGTTACAAATTAATATAAAAAAGTTGGGTCGATGTGCAAAATGTACATTAAAGCAGAACGCCATGATTTGCGACCTCAGGAACACGTGTTTTATTCACAGTAGAACGTAGAAAAACACATCAAATGTTGAAAGTGAGACGTACTATTACATAAAAACATTTTTGCTCATTTTTTAGTTTGATGGCAGCAACACGTGTCAAAAAAAGTTGGAACGGGGGCAACAAAAGGCTGGAAAAACTGGAAGAACCTCCTGCAACTAATTAGGTCAACTGGCAACTGGTCAAGAACAGCACTGGGTATAAAAAGACCACATTAGAGAGGCAGAGTCTCTCAGAAGTAGAGATAGACACAAATTGTGGAACAATTTCAGAATAATTGCAAAATTCTGAAGACTTTGATCAATCTCAGTAGAGTTGGCGTCATCTAAAAGCTTGGAGCAACATATATCTAGCACATGCATATGAAGCATAAAGCACATGGAGATAATCTGCGAGAGTAGAACTAGTCTGGAAGAGATGATGAGCAAGTCCCCATGATCTGGTCGAAGGTACAAGAGGGGCAGCAGTTCCTAGTGTACAGGTGGGACATGATGACGGTCTATCAAGTAAGTGAACCTTAGCGCTGTCCAGCAGCAGGAACTTCAAACACGAGTAGGGCATCAGGATGGATCAGGACGATCCAGACAGCAGGATGGGACAGGATCACTGGGCTGTTGCTAAGCTTCGCTAGCTGCCAGACGCAGTCATAAACTGAGGCCTTGAGGTGGTTGGAGTTTACTGCCGGAGTGTTGATCTTATTTATTGTGAAGCAGTTCATGAAATGACTCGTGTTTTAGAAAACCCTCCGGCTCATGAAGGGAAACATGCTCTAGATCCAATGAAGAGGAAGATTTGTCAAATCATGGAGCTACTTAGTAAGAGTTCTCTCTTTGTCAGTCGTCCTTTTATCTCAGCCTATTCACAACCATTGCATAAGCCAGGAGTCATTTTACGCTAACAATTAGGGTGACTCGGCCTTGAAATACCAGAGGCTGCTGCAGAGGTCAGCAGGCTGGAATACAGAAGAACATTACTGCATCCGTTGAGGCACCAGTCCATTTTATGCAGCCTGATATTCGAGAAATTGTCTTATGATAGATCTGAGGAGGTTTCGTTCATGCAGTCATGGTGGACTGGCTTTATAAGCCACAATATGCTTTATAGGCCCCAAAGTTTCCACCGATCAGCCATAACATTACCACCACCTCCCTAACAGTGAGTAGGTCCCTCCTGCTGCTGAAACAGCTTTGGCTGTGTGTTCTGACCCCTTTCTATCAGAGTCAGCATCACTTTTTACACCACAGTAGCAGAACCAGACAGGCTAGCATTCACTCCTCACATGCATCGCTGAGCCTTGGGTGCCCATGACCCTGTGTCCGATTCACCAGTCGTCCTTCCTTGGATCACTTTTGGTAGGAACTAAATACTGCACACCTGGAACACTCCACAAGACCTGCTGTTCTTGAGGTGCTCTGACTCAGCTCTAGTCATCACGACAAGGCCCTTGTCAAAGTGGCTCAGATCCTTACGCTCCTGCTTCTAGCACATCAACTTCAAGAACCGGCTGTTCACTTGTTGTCTAAGATATCCCACCCCCCTGACAGGTGCCACTGTATTGAAACAACTAGGAGTCAAAGTTACGGTGGTTAAAGTTGATGTTATGGTGGTGTGTGTTTGTGCTGTGTGCCCACCTGGTCCTGTGGTCACACCATACGTTTTGGTGGGTTTCTCTATAACCAACTCCTTTACCTGAATTATTGAATTTTGCAGAAATGTAGAAAAAAATTCCATTTGTAACGTCTTTGAAAGAAAGATGACCATTTCCTTTGCATCGGTTTGCTTTCTTCTCAGACACTCATGTTTGCTTGTGGCGCTTAGTGGACACTCCAGCAGAGGTCGCATCTGAGTCTGGTGCTGTTGGCACCACTACAGGCATATGCAATTAAGCAGCAAAGTTGTCCATCACTGCTAAAATAGAAGTCTGTGAATCACCTAGAAATTCATTTTTACCTGAACATAGTAAGTATTCAGTCTGTACATTAGTTTGGACCAGCCTGACCCATTCTGATTCCCTACTTCTGGTTAAAGGTTCTACCACTAGAACCCACTCACTCCTAATGAGGAGAGCCCATTAGAACAGCCCTATGTTCCACCGAAATGATCGAAAGTCAACTGCTGCTGCCTCTTTAACCCTTTGGAGCTCTGGTCAGTTATTTAATCGAGCCCATTTTGAATGGCTTTATCTGACTGAAACATGCAGAGTTTAACTTAACCTGGCTGTTCCATCTCTACCACTTGATTAATGCCAGTTATGGTCAAAAAAGCCACTGGAGGCCTTTATTAGATCTTTTCAGTGAGTTTCCTCACCGGACGTTAGACAAAGGCATCCTGGTTGCAAATGGACACAACTTTTATGGATCTCTCACCAAAGTTTTAAGAGAATCCAAGAATGTTTTGATATTTACGAATGAATTTATGTTTTCAGAGTTTTAAGATAAAAAAAAAAAAGAGGGTGGCACGGTGGTGCAGTGGTCAGCGCGGTCACCTCACAATGAGAAGGTCCTGGTTTCGGCCACGGGGGCCTTTCTGTGTGGAGTTTGCGAGCTCTCCCCGTGCATGTGTTTCCTCCAGGTTCTCCGGTTTCCTCCCACAGTCCAAAGGCTGCAGTAGATTGATTGGATGCTCTAAGTTGCCCGTAGGTGTGAGTGTGTACGAATGGTTATCTGTCTATGTGTTGCCCTGTGATGGGTTGAGCCTCCTGTCCTGGGTGAACCCCGCCTTAGGCCCACAGTCAACTGGGATTGGCTCCAGCTTCCCCGCGACCCAGAAACGGAAGAACCGGTTTAGAAAGTGGACGGACGGATGGACGGATGGTCCCAAATGAATATAAAACACACAGCATTTTTTAAAGCATTAGTAAAACTGCCCCGTCTAAGTTTGTGTGTCATCTAGAAATTAATTTTTACTTAGTAAGTATTCAGTCTGAAGGAAAACTGTACATTAGCAACAGTTATACTCCATCAAGCAATGCCGATCACTGAGTTATGCTGGCTGTAAAAAGTGCTGTAGAAATAAAACTGACTTGTATAAATGGGCTCATAAAGATCCGTCAGGCAAAATTAAGCAAGACCAAACAGTTCTCACTTTAAATTAGTCTCCATGGCTGACAGCTGAGCAAAGCCGAACTGCCAGTGACGAAGAGAGAAGACGTTCGATGTTCTGGAAAGGTACTGATGAGGGACTGTGGGAGCTAATGAATCCTGTTGTTAATATGCACACTGTTCTCATTTACACAGGCTCAGAGCCATTAGCAGTAGAATCACCCTGTCATTAATCTACATATGGATCTACAGGGTGTGTACATAAAGTTACAGAAGCAGAACAGTTATACAGCATTATTCATCCTCTGAGTGAGTTTGCTTAAATGCTGGAGAACATTGATTCAGACGTGAATCCCAGTTGGTAGTGGCATCTATGGCTGGTTTGATGGCTGGTTTACCTGGTTTGATCAGGTAGCTCTATAATCCAAAAATCTGGAAGTGATAGCCAAGCAAATATTGAAGAAACCTGTGGTCGAATAGTAACGTAAAAAACTTTTAAACAGTTGTTTCTATGGACACAAGCCGTTTTTATGGCTATTTCTATGGACACCTCTTCCTTTACGGCCTTCTTCTTTGAACACAGTCTCTCTTTACGGTTCTTTCTGTGAACACCAATCTTATCTTCTTGATGGCCGTTTCTATAGACTTCTAGTTTCTTTATGTCAGTTTCTGTGGACACTAACCTTCTCTACAGTAGTTTCGTTGAACATCAACTTTGAAACTGAGGTTGCTTCTGTGATTGCTCCTCTGAACCATTTAGGAACCCTTATTTTTTAAGAACCAAGGACAGAACTTCTTCCAATTCACATTTCCATACGTGAACTACATCCTCTTCTGATTACATCTCTGGCTGTGCTGATGAAGCTGCTTCCCAAGGCGCTGCCCACGTCAGCCGCCCACTGCTCTCACATGGACGGGTCAAACGCAGAGGTCAAATTTCATTGTGGTGAACTGTGTGTTGTGGTGTGGTGTGTTCGCAATGACAAACAATGACTTTCGTGAAGCTGGTCAGATGAGTTGGAAGATTTTGCCCCAACTTTCCAAGCAAAGCATGAAGCCATTGGTCGTTCGGTGGTTAAGACTAAGACACAGTTTCAACTGGAGAGTATTTTTCTCTCTGCGTTTCTTCTTCATGCTCTTCAGGAGTTGTGGTTCCTCTCAGTGGTCCTTCCTCATGCTCTTACGCACTTTTTCCTTTTGCATCTTGGTTCCAGTTACTGCTCCCTCCTCATGTTTTTAGAGAGTTTTTCCTTAGCACGGTATCCCTTGGCTTGCTCACCAGGGGGTTTGACCTGGATTCCTGTGAAGCTGCCTTGTGATGATGCCCATGGCAGAGAAGTGCTCCTCAAATGATTTGGAATCAATTTGAATTGAATGAAGTGTATTTCATTGTGCCAACCCTTTTCCCTTTTTTTTTAAGAATAATGCTGATTTTAAGGGAACACAGCCACAAATCAAATGAAGTTCTGGGGGAAACTTCTCCAGAACTTTTAAATGTCAGCCAAGGTTAGCACAGTGAGTCATACGACTGTTTGCACAAGTCTCCAGGTGGCACCTTCCTGCTTTATTTTCTCGTAGAAAAGGCGAGAAAAAAATCCCAGAATTAGTTTTTGCTCATTCTCAAAACATGAAAGCCCCGAACCCCAAGCTCTTCTACACGACCATTAATCACAAAAGCCAGAGCGGGTGACCATAAGAAAATATGAATAAGGATACGTTAGATTTGCTTCAGCACCAAGGACAGCTCTCGAAACCAAATGGGACGATTATCAGTTATAGACGAATTATCCGAGTCAGTTTACGCCGTGTGAATTTGTATACGTCGTATTATATGCAAACGTGTGTAGAATCACACTGTAGTTTTAGGGCAGAAAAGTCTTTTTGGACTTGTCTGAGCAGTGGAGGCCTAGTGGTTAGGACGCTGCCTTTGGGACCTGAAGGTCGCAGGTTTGAGTCCCGGCCCAGGCACCACTGAGGTTCCATTGAGTAAGGTACCGTCCCGCTACACTGCTCCCCGGGCGCTGTTAGTAGCTGCCTGCTGCTGCACGTGTGATGGGTTAAATGCAGAGGTCACATTTGGTTGTGGTGCTTGAGTGTGTTCACAATGACAAAGAGTCAACTTTCACTTCAAAGCTTCTAGAATGTTCATAGTTAACTGCAACGTATCAGTGTTTTTGGCTTTACAAATCCACAGTTGAAGGCAAGCGAGAAGACTTCCCCTGTTATCACCTCAGCTACTTTTATTCAATCTCAGTACACACTTGTATAATTCAAAGCAAAAAAGGAAAAACAAAATCTGATAAAGGTTTTACACACTTCTGTGATCTAAAAATAAAGCAGCTGAGAGCTGCTAACGTGTGTTTACTCCCCAAAGAAACACCTCGGTGTTGGAACGTGCTAATCAAAAACTATATCACTGCTTCACATGAGCAAATAAGCTATTAAATATTCACAAAAACCGAGCACATCTGCAGCGCCTGGCATTACCATTCCCCTAATGGTATCCAAATCAAAGCCTGGCTAAAAAAACTGGAGCGGGAGAGCGCTATCAGAATTGAATTCATCATATGGCTCATTCATCAGGTTTAAATGATATTATGCCATGATGCACACCATCCCCGAGCACATTCCTCGCTTTCGTGTTGATCTGTGCACTTGTAAAGGTTCCAGGGATTTTTTGCACAGACGTATGGTGGGAGGGGGAAAAAATCTACAACAGATATGGGACATTTAACCCTCACTACTCTCGTTCTCCTTCATATAGATCAGGGATGTTTGTGACAGTGGAGGCTATTAAGAGGAGCCACTCTCCACTTTGCTGTTGCATTGGCTCGTTTGCCTCTAACTGGTTTATCTATATCTCTCCCAGACAGAGCCATCTGTTTCTTCACGAGTTTCTCCTAACTTCATATGTTTATTGCCATACACAGGTAACAATGGAACATCATTACCAGTAGTGGTAATGGCTTGTGGGTAGAAAGGGTCCCTGAACCTGTTTGTGCTGGTCTGAATGCACCTGTACCTCCTGCCAGATGGCAGAAGCATAAAGGAACACTGGCTGGGGCTGTTGGGGCTGTAGGGGCTGCTGGGGCTGCTGGGGCTGCTGGGGCTGCTGGGGTTGCTGGGGCTGTTGGGGCTGTTGGGGCTGTTGGGGCTGTTGGGGCTGTTGGGGCTGTTGGGGCTGTTGGGGCTGCTGGTGCTGCTGGTGTTTTTTCATTACGTTCTTGTATATGTTCCTTCCCTCCACCCCAAACCAACCCCCTTAGACAAAATAGTACCCCCACCTACTGACTGACAAACAAGATCAACACACACCAACCTCCCAAAACAAATTCACTCCCCACTCCTGGTCGACAACTGAGAACACCCTATTTTCAAACCCCAGAGTTACCAGGGGTCCTCTTAAGAGCACTGTCCAAACTAGTCTAGCACCCAGCAATGCCAAAGGCATCTCTTTACAGTGCATGTGCAGCTGGGCTTCAGTCTGCACCACTGCAGATAGTTGATTAGGCAAATGCATTAGCTGTGTCATGACCCCTGCTCATAATATTCCATCTGTACGTCTCTTGTGTTCTCTTTTTATGACTGTGTTGCAGTATGTGGGGGGTGCGTGACTGGCCAGGTGGGGTGCTCTCTGCTATACATGAGTGCAGCGAATCAACACCGGGGAGACACTAAGGGCTCTCTTCCATCTGATGTGGACTGGGGTTTGCATGGCCTGTTTTTGCATTATGAAGCCATTATGCAATGAACTGTGTAATTACGTGTAATTACGGTGCAGTTACGCCTAATTTTAGTCATAATACAATAACATTACGGTAACTCTTGATTTTTGGGGTTCTGAAGGTTCTTCTCACTACATAAGTAACGAGAACAGCTCGTTGGCTCCTTACGGAAGCAACAGTGGCACGGTTCCAATGAAGCCTCCCTGGCTGCGCAGCAACGCCAGTGCAGCAAAGCCAGTGTGAGGCCATAGTTCAGGTTTATGGGCTCTAAAACACAATAGCTGGGTGAAGGTGTCATGTCCGAGGACCCCGCTGAGGATGGAGCCTGATACAGAAGCCAGACAGAAAATCCAGACATGCCATAATTAATACCTGAGATGAAGTGGCCTGCGTGTAGCGTCCCGGCGGAGCTCCACCTGGCAGACACACACTGCAGCATTCGTCAGACACTTAGGGTCTAATTACAGATGAGACACATTCATTAACAGCACAACTCCCCGCCATATGGGTCTTTCTGTCCCATTCCGGGCCACTCGGCCCAATCCTGAGAGCCTGGCGCTGGCCCCCAACCTGCGAGCGACAAATTGGATCGTTCTCAGAAGTGCTATCTAAATGCAAACACCGAGCGCCTCTCCAGAATATTAAGCGGCCGTCTCTGGGCTTCGTTAAGTGAACGATGTAATTTAGCGGGGTATTTTTCCATGGCCTGAGCTTAATTATTCCCATTCTCATTCTCCCTGTAGCCTCCGCTTTTTAATGGATTGATTTTTCTTGCGAGATCGCTCCGTAAAAGAAAACGGTCGTTCGAGAAGCAGGGAGCGCTGCCCTCTTCTCTGCTTTCAGGAGAATGAGATAACCGAAATAGACGGCTCCTGCAGGCCTGGCTTTTCCTGAGGTTCCTAATGAGCTTATTTGTTGGAACACGGGCTTCGCTTTCTGCAGCGGAAAAAGACTTTCGCTGCATTGCCACAGTTCCACTAACAAGCAGGTCTGTTTGGAAAGAAAGGATCCAGGTTTTCCTTCCAAGAGGAGAGAAGAAAGTGATCTATGGTGAAGCACATAACACATCAGCAGTGCGTTGCACTTCAGTGGGCCGCTGTGGTACGGAGGCATGATGAAGGCATTAGAGGTGCAGATGGGGGGGGGGGATTCCAGCCTTTATTTCATGAACTTCTAAGAAAACTGGGCATGTTTTGTTCTTCTTTTTTTTCTGTAAACAACCGAAAGCAAATGAAAGTCCCAGAGAAAGCATCAGCCTGACAGAATTAGTCTTTAAACCAAGTTAATGTCAGAAGAGATGGATTACCTCAGGAGGTCCCAGAGGAACCAAAACCAATATTTCCTGAAAGTCAAGGACAACATGTGAATTCACTTAGAGAGCAGCGGAACGTCAATTTTCTATTATAGAGAAAACACTTAAATACGGTTTGTTGTCAAGGTATAAACACACGCCTCATAGCCACAGGCTCGCTTTAAACAGGGTAAAACGACGTTTAGTCATTATGCTGCTCATGGCTGGAACCAGCTCCCCATGGAGATGCAGATCTGCCCCAACTGTTGCCAGCTTTAAAAAGGAGCTAAAACCACCTTGTTTTGCATGGCCTTTAATTAAACAGAGGCTCTAACGTGTGTGTTATAAGAACTGCATTTGGGTTTGGGGCCCATTAGGTCCTGTTCAAACAGGGGGACTGTAATAAGTCTTTCTCTTGAGGTGAGACCAGCCTCCACCCTCCAACTGAGGTTAGGGTGAGAATATAACCTGGAGTGTGAGCTGGACCATGGGGTGGAGAAACATAGGGAACTCAAGAAGGAGGGGAACTCCTCAGGTGGCCACAGTGGGGTGGGACCTCACAGAAAGTGACTGTTTGTCATTGTGAACACAACCCCTTTCAGGTTCATGTTAATTAGTATATCACATGTTTGTTTTTATTGCATTTTGGAAAAAAATCCCAACTTTTCTGGAAATGGGGTTTGTATTAATACTGTGAAGCTCTTCTCTTGCAGCGGAGGCCTAGTGGTTAGGACCTTGACATTGTGATCAGAAGGTTGTAGGTACCACTAAGGTACCCTTGAGCAAGGTACCGTCCCACTAGGCTGCTTCCCGGGTGTGTGTGAATGAGTGTGTGAGATACTATTGAGCAGTGGAGGCCTAGTGGTGAGGACATTGCCCTTTGGACCTGAATGTCGCAGGTTCGAGTCCCGTCCTGGGCACCACTGAGGCTCCCTTGAGTAAGGTACCGTCTCGCTACACTGCTCCCCGGGCGCTGTTGGTAGCTGCCCGCTGCTCCACGTGTGCACGTGT
>JBBPDA010000037.1:16517026-16527853 GCA_037974385.1 Arnoldichthys spilopterus | reverse complement strand
TGTGGATAATGGCTCTCACTGTGGTTCGCTGGAGTCCCAAAGCTTTAGAAATGGCTTTATAACCTTTACCAGACTGACTGGCTTTTGAGGTGCTTCTGGTCTACTTCTGTGTCAGGCAGCTCCTATTTAAGTGATTTCTTGTTTGAAACAGGTGTGGCAGTAATCAGGCCTGGGGGTGGCTACAGAAATTGAACTCAGGTGTGATAAACCACAGTCAAGTTATTTTTTAACAAATAATTTAAGTAATTACTTACAGGGCCATATAGATTTGTAATAACGTAAACCTTCATTTAAAAACTGCATTTTGTGTTCAATTATGTTCTCTGACTAATAGTTAAGTGTGACAAACATGCAAAAGAATAAGAAATCAGGACCACACCACTGTGTGTATGTATATATATAATTATTATTATCATAATAATATGATATATCATTCATTTTTGATATAATAAAGATTAAAGAGAAGTTGAATTACAGATTTTTGTTTTCGTTGCATTTTAATAAATGTCTCAGGTTTTTCATTAGTGGGGTTTGTATTACCTCATGGATACACACTGTATGTTTTGTTGTTGCTAACTGTAAGTGAGCTCTCTAGAATGTCACAACATTTTGTAGAATAGCTGCACAGGAATGTATGACTGGAACACTTCTCCTGGTGTCAGATTCTAGGTGTAAGGAGAGAACATTCTTGCCCGAGCGCTCGTCCTCACTAGTAGCCTTGTCAAGCTTTCCTGGAGCAGGAAACACCTGGGTGCGCCACCTCATCGAGCTCGCCACTGGATATTTCACCGGCAGCTACTACTTTGATGGCTCTCTATACAACAAAGGTGAGGTGCATGAACTTCTCGATCAGAGTCAGCGTCACTTTTTAAACCAGAGTAGCTCTTCTGTGGGATCAGACCTAATGGGCTCTTTCTCCACCTGAAATCAGTGAGCCTTGGGTGCCCATGATTCTTTTGCTGATTCACCAGTCCCTTGTAGCTCTACCTTCCAAGTGTACAGTTGGAGACTTCAGCCTCTCTGCTAAAGTTGGTATTGGCCATCGACTGGGCCATCACTGTCAGTTTTTGACCACAAAGGCATTCTTGACATGTCCGGGTCACTGCTATGCTGAGAATGGTAAAGCACTCAAGAAAAATGTAGTCTGCAGTGATCCTGTAGTCAGAAACTGAGCAATGAAGAATGAAGGCTGTTCGAGTGCTACAGCAGAGGAGCTGTGGTCTTTAACTGGTAATTTTTTGTTCTTCCCTGGGTCACTTTTGGTAGGTACTAACTACTGCACACCTGGAACACTCTGTAATAATTATAGGTGAGAAATTTTTGTATTCAGGACACTAAGCGCTTATCGTACCTCTCCTGTTGGGCTTTATTAGGTTTTAAGGGTGAGAAGGATTACTGGCGGAGTGGAAGAACCATCTGTGTGAAGACTCATGAGAGCGGTCAGAGGGAGATTGAGATGTTCGACTCCGCCATCCTGCTGATCCGAAACCCCTACCGCTGCCTGGTGGCCGAGTTCAACCGCAAGTGCGCTGGACACCTTGGCTATGCACCGGACACACACTGGAAGAGCAATGGTACTCATTAACCAACAAAATTCTTAATGATTTGAGAGGTTTCATATGTTTGCGTTAGCAGTGCAGCACAATTATCATGGCCTATTATCTTGATTGCTATAATTATTCAGCCCAGCACAATGTGAACAGATTAGGAAAACCCAATTATTACAATGAACCAAATGTCAACATAATCATTGCGCTTATTGGGAGGGAGGGAACAGGCGAGTCTTTAAAAACACACTGCTGAAAGCATGTTATCACCCCAAATTTGCTCGTTGAGATGTCTGAAGTCTTAGTCATATAAGCCTCATAGCAAAAAGGAACTAAAAAGAAAATGTTTTTTATTCGGTCAATTAACATTGTAGACACTGAGGCCTAGTCCTATGTGTTGGGTTATTCTGAAAACCAAAGGTTTTGGGAGTTTTTTTGTTTAAATAATTTTTTTTTTTTTTTAAATCATATCCACACGAAAACGCAAGCAAACTGTCGAGTGTTGGCAAGAGGAGATAATGGAGCGAACTCGGACATCAAACAAAGATAATGGTGCATGCTTGGTCATTAAACAAAGGAGATAATGGCGCATGCTGATGCATGATGTAAATGCTAAAAAGTTGCATGTTTGTTGAGCTGCTAGTGAGCAATGAGGGGCAAAAGGAAGGTTGAGTACTGCTATAAAAACAATGGATACTTTTCACACTTCTGTATTCAACATGGCAGAAACCATCATAACAGGGAAATACGGCAGCAGCACATATTAAAAGCTGGGTCTGTGGTGATTTATTTATGACATGCAGTTTGCATCATTTGGCACATTAATGCGTCATAAAGCGCCATAAGCTACATTAGCCTGCCATACAAAGACATGCATCAGGCATGTCTTGCCCAAGCGACTACTGTTACTTGCTTAATGACCTTCCCATTTATTTTGTCTCAACTCAGAGTGGCCCGAGTTTGTTGACAGCTACGCCTCCTGGTGGGCGTCGCACGCCCTGTCCTGGCTGAAGTTCTCCAGCCGTTTGCTGGTGGTGCATTATGAGGCTCTCCAGGCTGACCTCCTGCCACAGCTGAGGCTCGTCACGGCCTTCCTGAACGCCACCGTCCCCGACCAGAGGCTTCTGTGCGCCGAGAGCAACCGCGACGGTCACTTCAAACGGCCGGGACCCCCCCGCATGACCTTCGACCCCTTCACGGCAGACATGAGGACTCGGATAGACGGCTACATTCTCTCGGTGGACCGGGTGCTCAGGGACAGGAATCTGAGCGGCCTGCCCCAGGAGTACATGCCCAGATAATGAGGCCAGAGAGGACAAAAGGATAAAAGGAGGAGGGGAAAAAAAAAAAAAAAAAGAAGTGCCTGTAAACCCAAGCTTGACTGACAGCTCCTTTCGTGGCCTTCAGGAGGTTTATTTATTTGGCAGTTCATTATCACGCTGGCACTCTTTCGCTTCTCTCTCTCTGTTCCTTTCCTTAGAGATCCGCCTGTCACTTGAACAAAAGGCGACTCTATTTGTGGTTCGTACACATTAAAACCCCGCTGCCAAATCGGCCGACTGTGATAACTTGAAGTTTTGATCGTAATTTTACTTTTAAATAGACTATGGCTTAGTTATGCACCCAGGAACCCGCTCACATCAAAATGCCAAGCGTTTTCCAAACGCCCTCATACATATTCGATTTCCAATTGAAATCTCAGGGTCAGAGCACTCCTGCAGATGGCAGTAAGCAGCACACGTGAGCGCACGGGCCCTAATTATGCCACAAATCCGTCTCCGAGAGTTTTCGCTCATGTGTAGCCAAAGGGAAGAGGCTAATTTGGCTCCAGCCGAATTCGTGCCCACTATTTAGCAAGTGATCGAGCATTATAAAAGGTGTCAAAATTGAAACGTTTCTCTGTTTTACAGTTATAGCAACTCTAATGAACCTCATGCATGGCAAGCGGGCTAATCTCGAGCCAAAAGCCTGTTACAGCAAGAGGCGCAAATTGCCCTTGGGGCTTTTTTTTTTTTTTTTTTTTTTTTTTTTTCCTTTTTTTTGAAAAAAAAAAAAAAAAAAAAAGGCCTATAACAAGCGACAGACGCGCAGTTCCAGGGACGCTTACCTTTAACGGTCATTTGAAATCACCTGCTCAAATGCATCGAGGAACAAGAACAGAGGAGTCTATAATTAATGGGCAAAACAACGCAAACACAGCCTGAGAAAAGGGTCACATGCTGGCGTCCGCTTCCGAATTTCAGAGAGACGTTTAAAAGGGAAGAACACAATTGGCATCTCTCTGGCAATCCGTAAAGACATCATAGGAAGGCGTAGTGTTTGCCAGGCATCATAAACAGCAAACCCTACAGTCTGAAACTCCTCGGTCTCCATTTGTCAAGTTGTTGCAGTTTAAGGATGCAGTCGTTAATGAAAGATCGACTATGAGATTACACTGTGACTGTAATTAGTCATGCTCAACATAGAGCGGTTTTTCCATTTAACCAGAACTGATGCATCACACCAGTCAGCCATAACATTAAACCCACTGAATGTTGATGTGAACACTGATGATCTTGTTGCAGATGACTGGGTCAGAGCAAACAGCAGGCCCTTGTGGGGGATTCCCAGCATGCAGTGGTTAGAACCTAGCAAACCGGTCCCACAGAACAATTAGAGAGGTGTCAGAACATACAGTGCACCACAGCTGCTGCTAACATCTTATGCCTTGCTCACACTGCATGAATTTAAGAGTCAATGACTGGTCGCTAACGAAAGTGCTCGATCGGGTGAAATTCAATGTTTGATTGGCCATCAACAATCGCCCTGTGCTACTACACTACACTAGCAGGGACACGTGTGTGTAAAAACACACTATATACATGCCTGACACACGAGTACACCCCCCACCCCCCCCCACCCCCACACAGATATCTGGTCAACAACAGTCCAGCAACTAACCAGTGGTGGAGTAGGTGAAGGGTGGCTGATAAACTGTGCAAGGTAGGTGTTTAAAATCACCAGTGAGGGGGAAGTACAAGTTTGGTGTTTCTAATAAAGTGGCCAGTTAGAAGAAGTACAAGTTTGATGTTTCTAATAAAATGGCCAGTGTGTGGAAGTAAGGTAAGAGTTTCCAATAAAGTGGCCAGTGTGTGGAAGTAAGGTAAGGTGTTTCCAATAAAGTGGCCAGTGTGGGGAAATACAAAGTAGGTGTTTCTAATAAAGTGGCCGGTGAGGAAAAGCACAAGGCAGGTGTTTCTTTTAAAGTGGCCAGTAAAGGGAAGCATAAAGTAGGTGTTTCTTTTAATATGGACGACAAACCATCCGTCAGGGAGCTTCTTTTGAAACGCAGTCAGATGGGAATGACCCAATCTGTCTGAGATGTGAGAGGCGAAAACTCCCACTGGTTATGAAATGCTATATTTTCAACGCGTCCAAAGCTGATACAGCACAATGGCAGTGTAGTCCTGGCATCTGTTTCCCCCCTGCTCATTATGCCTCAGTGTCTGAAATGAGGACTTTAATAGCAGGGGCATATGCCTTCACTGCCTGAGCTCCAACAAACAAGTCTATCCCACTGCCACAGTGTTTCCGACGTGCCGAGCAGGCCGTCCATCTGCTAAATCATGTGTCACACTCAAACTTCTCAGAACAGTCAATCACAGTGTGACACAACGCAATGACTCCATAACAGCCGGCCATAATTTCTCCCCTACCAGCTGCTGCTGGCTTTCTGTACACAGAGGAAGCTGCAGGGATTGTACTGCTGGGATGTGCATTTGATCACAAATCGACATCAGGAGGAAGCGTGAGAGCTTGGTGACAAGGATGATTGACAGTCTATGGATGAACAGTCAGCAACAAAACCTTTCCTGCAGATGCAAACCCCATTTCCGGAAAAGCTGGGACATTTCGTGAAAGATTTTGCAGAATTTTTATGCAACAGAAGTATAAAGAAATAACGTTTAATGGTTCAACACTCCAAAAAGTAAAATGAAGTGAAAGTCATTGTGAACACCACAACCTCTGCATTTAACCCCTCACACGTGGAGCAGCGGGCAGCTACCAACAGCGCCTGGGGAGCAGTGTAATGGGACGGTACCTTGCTCAAGGGTACCTCAGTAGCGCCCAGGCCGGGACTCGAACCTGCGACCTTCAGGTCACAAAGGCAGCGTCATAACCACTAGGCCAACACTGCCCAAAAGGAAGAGGAGAGGAATGCACCGGTTTTAAACTAGCAAAAACACAGTGTTCTCCTTCCCACTGGTGCATAATAGAGCCCATGGTCACGAAAGTAGCAGTGTGTATTTATCCAAACAGAACCATGATACATTTCAAGTCCCCCCTGCCCAAACTCACCTTACGCACTCATTTTAAGATGGTTTCACTTGCTTAAACTGTTGACACCGCAACTACCAAAAAAAAGTTGATACAGACACGGTTTACACAGTGTGGAAATTGATTATAAATTGAATTAATTGCGTAAGTAATGACTCATGGGTTTAAAGTCACGTAGGCCAGGTAAATGAGGAAGATGGACGAGCGACGCATTTCAAGCAAGAATGAGTCTCACGGACAGCAAAGATGAATCATTCGTGACATTACAGTCTCATCACATCATCCGAGATCAATGGCTTTAAGCTCTGCTGGTTTTCTTTAGCGAGCCCACACAGTTGCACTGTAGCACCGGCAGCCTAATTAATTTCAGACACTGTAGGCTAGACTTGTCTTGGCTCGCCAGGCCCCAGTGTTTTACTTGCCCACCGCTCGTAATGACTTTGCTGGGGGTCATGAAGGAATGGATGGAGCTCCCATTAAAGGATGCATCTTCATCGTCTGCGGGCGATGTGAAAGCCTCCGTCCTCTAGCTTGCCTCTCCTCTCCTCAAGGAATAAATCTCCTCCACAAAAGATCCACCACAAATACAGTGCTAATAAAAGTGTCTGGCTCGACCCGAGGCTCCTTTTGTTTTGCGCGGAATCATCGCGACGATGGAGTGGCAATAAACCGCAGTCTTAACAACACGTCTGCCCGGACAGTAGCGCTAGTCGTAAATAAGAGCAGTGCGAGTGGGACCAGGGTTTTGGTATTTCACTTGCAGGAGCTAGTGCTTCTACAAGAACAAATGACGTCGAAGTATCTTGTGTGTGCGCCAACGAATGGGCACTTCCCCAGTCCAGTTCCCATGGACTGTCAGAGAGTTGAGTGGGTTTCTTCACTCAAAGTGACTTGAAACCGCCTACTTTTACAGGAAGGTGCCATTTGACAATCAGTGATTTACCAGGTTTTGGTGAGGAACCGGTCATCAAAATTGCACATCTGCTGGCAAACATGCAGGGTTCTGGATACTGGATTTATCATTGGATCAGCTAAAAGGTTATGTTGACGATCTAACACCAAGCATGCAGCACAAGACACAACCAACATTTTTGGACGTGTCCATTGCTATTTTGACGGAAGAAAAAAAATCAAACTTTGCCAGTACAAAGTGTAAAAAGTTTGTCCAAACTCTTAATTATTCAGAAATGTGTTTTGAAAGATGCAATAAACCAATCAGAATAGCACATCACCTCACCCTTAAAAGGCAGGAGTGCATAAGCTGTGGTGGATTGCTGTTATAATGGTGCTTACCTGGCAACCTGGATTGGTTTTTGGCAGAGGAAACCGAGGCTTCACCATTCCATCTAAGGTGAAGCAGCTTGGAGACGATGGTCCAGAAATCAAGATCAGACAGGCAGGAGTTCAGTTGGGGAAAACAGGTGCAACAAGGCAATTCCAGATTCAAGGTAAAAAACACAAGCGAAGAGCAAGATCCAGAGCAAAAACAGGACCTTAAAAACAAGTGCTGGTCAAAACCAGAAACACTACTGAAGTGCTCAAGCCAGTCTGATTAGTCCTCTGATCTGTACCACCTGGGAGGGGGCGTGTCCACAGGCCGGGTTAGAACTCCAGAGATGAGGACAGGTTCTGGCCAGCAGAGGGGGCCACAGCTCTCCTGGCACTTTCGAGTGCCATTAGTGCACTTCGAGTGTGTACCTGTGTCTGTAACCTGCACGTTCCTAAAACATTCGGACTAAACGCGGTTAATAATACACCATTGACTTTAGACGTGGATTTTGCTCAATTTCAGGGCAATGCACCTTTTTAAAAGCACCATTTCTGGGAAACACACGCACCATCATCCGGCAATTTGAAAACATGCATGTGAAATAGAGGAATGTGCTCATTTTAAACTAGCAAAACCACTTTGTGTCACATTTTCCACTGATGCAAAATAGGGCCCAAACAGTCCCACCGTCATGAATTCCCCGACGTGGAAAAGTTCCAACACGAGTTCAACTATCCCAACTTTTGCATCAGCTTCAGGCGTGGTGTAAGCCAGAGGTTGCTGGACAAGGAATCCTCTAAGTTTAAGGCCTGTGCAACAGAGAAAACCTTATTTTTCATTTCAGCGTCCAAACTGAGAGGTCAGAGCTTTCACACAGGCTCCAAACCTTCACAGGTGACATCAATTTCCTGTTGTCTCCATGGCTGGGAGAGCACCAGCCAAACTGGCAGCAACGAGAGCTTTCAACAAAGGGTGAGCTTGTCCTCTGCTTTGTCACGTAGGGTGTTAACATTTCCAAAAGCAGCTCCAACTGGGCTGAAAACGCTGAACGAGGCGGTGAAACTCTCCGCTCTAATTTCACCTTAACAAAATGGAAAGTAGCCCACCCAACGGGACCCTTTGCTTCTTGTGAGGATCTTTCCCACTTGAAGCCGTTTTTCTTTCTTTTTTGTGTGGCACAAACAACATGGGGAAATAAAAAATGCATGTATACTGAAGACTGAAGATGAAGGGGATATATTTATTGGTAGACGTCACATTAAAATTAATGCTAGCACGTACAGTAACCTAGATATGCTGCAGCTCAGTTTAAGCACCGCTCCATACCAGCTTTCACACTGAGCTGCACAGTACACTCCATAATCACCAAGTAGATGATCAGGATAGCATGTGCCTGAGTCCTGGGGATCTGGGACCCCCTAATTTACTATTAAGACCCCCTAAACTGGAAATCCCTTATATGACTTGTATACACACTCAGATACGTGCTCTCTGATGTGATGATTGGTGGACGTGGTTTCTGAAACGTTTTAAGGTGGAAGGCATGCGGATGAGTGAATGACAGCATGAGCTTGTCTAGACCCCCAGTGCTTCGCCTGCAGACGCTGTATTTCACCAGTCTATGAAGTGGGCCGTCAGGATCCAGTCCCTGCTTTATGATACACTTGCATAACAGCCTCAATAAATCACTCAGACCTGCATTAACGACACACCAAGTCTCTGTTAATGCCGCAGTTATCCTCCATGCGCACGTTTTCACGGCTTATCATAAAAAATGCACGCACCAGTGCTGCGCTCGCTCAGCTAGCATGAGGCTCCAAAGCGGCCTTGAAATTAAATGGGCAAAGCTTCAATGAACCGACGGTAACACAAACGACAAAACAGCGAAAAAGGGAAATCAATTTTTCCTCCATTTCCTCCGGTTATTGTGGTCGGACGAAAATGTGAATAAAGGCACTAACATGCCGTAACGCTTCACTTCGTAGTAAAAAATTGAAAACACGCAACCGTCCCCAGATACCACTCGGGTCATTCCTGCTATAAAAGTACATGACCGTGGCCTTCATTCACTGGATCGCATTCATCCACTAATGGGCCCCCCATTCCCAGCGTTAGCGTGTGTACAGCAGCCACAGGGCACGAACTGCAGGGTAAGCAAGCAAATCTGCTACAAAAAATCCAGGACAGATTTCATCTAAGCTTACTTATGCTTAGTGGACTCTAACACTGCCTGTAACGCACGGCTGACTGCTGCCTTTGACAGGATGAAAGCAAATGCAGCATGAGGAATTCGTCTCAGTACTGAGACTGACAGGTATATTCGGGCCTCGGCGGAGCAACCCTGAGCAGGGTTTTTTGCTGCACGGTGAAGCCGTACCTCCTCTCTGCCTGAGGTCTTTACTTACTGCACTGATTGACATGCTGGTGAGATTCAGTCATGGTCTGTGCACCCGCAGCAGCATCCGTAACTGGTGTAAAAATGTGTCTGGTGTCCTACGCTGACCAAGAAAAAGCACAAACCATCGGAAGTTATTTCTGACACATTATGAAAGAAGAAAAATTCACATTTTCTTCAAAACCACTGATTGTCAATAACATGAAAACTGTGACGTGAAATAACATTTAGTGAGAAAACGCGACCGTTACCATCATACACTGATCAGCCATAACATTAACACCACTGGCAGCTAAAGTGAACAACATTGACTCTTTAGATATTCCGTCACAGTGGGATCAGTCAGGGGGGTGGGATATATTAGGCAGCAGGTGAACAGCCAGTTTCTGAAGTTGATGTGCTGGAAGCAGGAAAAATGGGCGAAGCAGTGTTTAGTGCCTACCAAGGAAGGACAACTGATAAAGTGGCGATGGGCTCCC
Organism: Arnoldichthys spilopterus; assembly: GCA_037974385.1. Classification (NCBI taxonomy): domain Eukaryota; kingdom Metazoa; phylum Chordata; class Actinopteri; order Characiformes; family Lepidarchidae; genus Arnoldichthys; species Arnoldichthys spilopterus. The sequence continues at coordinate 16,517,845 of JBBPDA010000037.1, read as the reverse complement.
AGAGTGAAGGCTGTGTCCACATCTGAGCTGCTGTAACACTAGTGAGTGAAGTGAAAGTGACTATTTGTCATTGTGAACACACTCAAGCGCCACACCAAAATGTGTGCCTGGGCCGGGACTCGAACCTGCGACCTTCAGGTCCCAAAGGCAGCGTCCTAACCACTAGGCCTCCACTGCCCTATAGCACAAGTGAATACTGGCTCTGCTTGAAAGGGGTCAGAGCACACGGCAGCGCTGTTGTGATGACGGGAGCACAATATTAGGCAGGCGGCGTTATGGATGTGCATGTAAAGCCGAACGATAAGAGCACATCTGACGTTATAAATTATTCGTTCAGACCTCTCCGCATCCGGCAGCAGGACGAAGAGGTAATTTCATTAGCTTGGGGTCGCACAGATAATCCCACGCTCCGAACCCATTAAACAAAGTCGTGTGCAAGGACGGAGGCGTCTATCTGTTCTTGTAGGAGCTGGAGCCGCGGCGGAACGCTGGCCCGCGCCGCGCTGTCATTACCGCTTTAATGTGCTGTTTGGCTCTCAGCGAGCACTGTTATTCTTAAAAAGGAAATAGCTGGACCGTGCCTTATTTACGGCATTGCCCGAGACCCTGACAACGGCAGTCTCGCTACGGGAGCTCTACAGCCCCTCTTTGCAGTGAGGTAATAGATGTCTGGGTTGTTAGCTGGAGAAACACTTTCCTAGAATGCCTCTCATAGCTCCTTTGACCCTGTAGGTGATTGGGCTGATAGATTTCATGGCCTGCTTCCAGAAGGCCCTTCATAGCACATAAACTCCTTTATTGGTAGCCTTCATTTGCGGG
>JBBPDA010000037.1:16505371-16516926 GCA_037974385.1 Arnoldichthys spilopterus | reverse complement strand
TTCCAAATAGATATTAAACCTTTTTCCAGGCGTCATCACTAACGCTGGAAAACGGCTGTAGTTGTTTGGCCAGAGCAATCTCAGGGCCCAATCAAACGTATGGATTGCGAAGCGGAGAGTCCATTACATTTTAAAAAGGACGTAAAATTATGAGCAGACTCTGTCGTGCGCTGCTAGGATTATGTTAAGGACAGCTATTATCTCATCTTAATCGAGGACGTTGTTTCCTTTTCCCATTGCACAAGGCGGGACTGTCCTCGGGTGCATGAATAAAAGATACACCAAGAGATGATTGCTAGATTAAAACGATCAGTCCTACTGTCCGTATAAAAAGGCTTAGGGTCTTTAACGTCCCACCAACGCCGCTAGAAATCTTATGCCACTGCATTACACCAGAGCATTTCGGTTAAACCAGCCTCTCTGATCTCGCTGCATCCACGTCGAAATGTCGAAAGACAACAAAAGACCAGCCAAGGGTAAAGAAACACTTTCACAGTGGGATCGAACCAGCAAGGCCGTTACTGCTTTATGATGTTTCTCATATAGGAGCTGCATGGCTGCAGGGATACGAGGAAGACACTTAAGGACGTCCAGCCTGTTTTGCCTCAGAGCTTGGAGCGCTCAGCTGTGGACAAAGAAAGCTGGCAAACACACAGTAAGGCCAAGCAAATCTATCTGTCTCTCTGAAGCTGGACAGTAAACGATAGCTGTGGCTAATTTAGGAACAGGACACATGGGCACTTTTGAATACTAGCTGTCATGATGGTTTTGTGTTTACGCTGAGGCCTTCATGAATAAGCCATCCTAACCTATCCACAGTGAAAAGCAATGCACTGAATTTGCTTAACCCCTCTTCACAATAGCAGCTGTTTAGGATTTTGCCCAGGTTCCCTGTTCACTTCAGGATTTTATCCTGACAAGGGGTTCTCACTGTTCCCCTCTAACCCCTCATTGCTCGCTAGCAGCTCAACACAGAGTGGCAACACAAGAAAAGCAGCAGTGCAGAGTGAATCTGGTCTTCAGTCTTCTCTTATGAGGAAGCGTTCCAATAGATGTTGGAACACTGCATGGAATTTCATTGCATTTCACCCCGAAAGCAGTGGTCGATGTTGGCCTGTTAGGTCTGGATCATGAAAGGAACTTCAAAACATGTCAAAGGTGTCTCTCCAAGTCCTCCCCAAGCTGTACAGTTGAGCTCCAATGCTCTAACGCATCCCAGGATGTGAGGCTTCATAATTGCAACTCATGCAAAATGTTTTTAGTGGAACTTCACCACTTCAGCTCTTCCCAAAGGAGCACCATCGCTCTGACTCACCCCAAAAGACGTCAGTGGAGCTTCACCACTCCAACTCACCAAGAAAGACTTGAGTGAAACTCTTGTACAACCCAACGTTGCTCAGTAACACTTCATCACTCCAAGTCAACCCAAACAAATTCAGTGAAGCTATAATCACTTCAGCTCAGTCGTTCGAGTGAGCTTCACTGCAGCTCTTCCCAACGTTGCTCAGTGAAGCTTCGTCTCTCTGACTCACTGCAAGGTGTTTGCTTCATCTCTCCAGCTCTATCCCTGTCCCTCACGCTCATAATTCCAGAGTATCCAAGGAATTCCAGAGTAGCAAATGCTCTTCTATGGTGATGACATACACAGTTGTGTTCATACAACAAACACCTGTGCCAGCACTGGGTGTATCCTAAAGGAAAACTCTACCTAATGTCTTATCATGGCTAGCGTTGAATGGAAACCAGTAGTCACCAGTTAGCATGGCCCAGTGTGTGTCTTTGGTGGTAATTGAATTTTATTCGCAGTGAGCTTCTTTAGCGTTTCTGACTTTTTGACAGGTCCTTTGTAACATCTTGATCTACTAATCGGAAGATAAACTTTGGTGAATCTGCGTGACAGTACAGCGTGCAATCATAATGAATTATTTTGTTGTTGGCAAACACCCCTCAAGCTAACGTGAGCCTGCGAGATCCCACTCTCCTCTTGCATTAGTGCGTGCATGGCATTCACAAACCCAAACAACAGGGCCTCTTTTGCCCTGCGCCGACTTGGACCACATAGCACTCCTAAGCAGAGTGAGAAACGCTGCGCCCGACTACAGCGACACACATTGCTCGACGATTCCCGCCTAATGCCTGAAACCGTCTCATGAATTCCCTATAAGGATCATTAAACGGATCTGAAACGTGCAGCTTTTATCCGGGGCGCCTCTCATTTATTCATAAGTTTCTTCTCGTCTCTCAGCCGAATCCAGCTGACAGCGAGCGAGCTCGTTTCGGCGGCCCGTTCCTCCAGCAGCCCGTCTGACAGCTCGGCTGCACCCAGCGGGCCGGCTGCCTGGGCTGCACTCATGTCAAGCTGTCTGCTGTGTTCCTCTGTCAGAACACACACCGCGGTGGGTCTTTGATCACAGTGACAGCTGTGCGTCCTTCCATGCGAACAGGGGGTGCGCGCGCACTCAGACTCGCGCACACCCACACATATCAGTCCCCACTAGAGACAGCCATCACAGAAAGTGGAACCTCCACTAAGGCACTTCTCCTCATTAGCCACCATCTCCTGCTCTGTCGACGAGGATGAGGAGCATCGGGAAGGACATCTTGATTTAGTCACGGCTTTCGTGGTGATGGTGGAAGCGTCTCGTGGAGGAGGTGTTTTTGTCTTTTTTTTCTGCTGGTGATGTGCGACAGGTGCGGAGAGGCCGAACTGGCTGGGGGATAAAGCAATGATTCGGGCAAAAACAAATCTGATTGTAGCAGAAGGATTCAGAATGGAGCAGCTCGGCTGATCTTCAACCAGCTCGCGTGACACCACTTCCTCGCTCCCTCCACTGGCTCCTCATCTCCGCTCGCATCAAGTTCAAGTCCTTGATGCTCACCTACAAGATCATCGATGGATCAGCTCCCGGCTACATGAAATCACTCATCCAGACCTACACACCCACCAGGTCACTCAGATCAGCGAGGGAACAGCGGCTGGAGATTCCATCCCCTCGTGGAATCAAGCACCGCTCCAGACTCTTCTCCTTCAGTGTTCCTCAATGGTGGAACGAGCTGCCCAGGGACATAAGATCAGCTGAGTCTCTCTCGACGTTCAAGAAGCGACTCAAGACTCAACTGTTCCTCACCCACCTCAGCACATAAGCCTAGTGGTCACATATGAACCATTGCTACCTGATAACTGACCAGATGTGACCAAGAGAATAATGAACCACTTAGTTTTACTGTAGCACTTGTCAACATTGTTACATTGTATTAGTTATTGTAAGCACCTGGCGTATGTATGTGTTATAGTAGTTGTGGTCTGTTATTTATTTTACAGTTACGAGAAATTTGTTTTCTTCCTTGTAGCACCACCTTCAGTGTTGCCCTATACAGCACTAATGCTTGATTGTTTCCTCTGTCCTGGAAGTCGCTTTGGATTAAAGCGTCAGCCACATGAATAAATGTAAATGTAAATGTAGTCGATCAGCGAGGGCTGTTTCGTGACCATAGTTTTGCACTTGGGCTACGAGGCTAATGTAGCTAACAGTCATGTTAAGGTAACTGTTATTTTAGCTTTTTGATGGTATGTGCAAGTGACCATTGTGAACACACCCATCACACAAAGTGCACCACAATGAAATGTGACCTCATTTGCACATTTAACCCTTCCACAGTGGGAAGCCATCAGCAGTGCCTTGGAGCAGTGTAGCAAAACGGTACCTTGCTCAATGGTACCCAGGTCTGGACTTGAACCTATGACCTTCTGTTGACAAAGGTAAGGTCCTAGTCATTAGGCCACCACTGCCAATAGCTGTGAAATGATGTGTGACACCAGGTCAACATTTATATTTATTTATTTATTTGTGTGTATGGGTGGGTACATGCGGTGGCCTATATGTGGAGCTCTTCCCCGACCCTTCAAAAATCCACTGTTTAAGACCCTATAGTTGCGTTTATACTATTACTTGTTGCAGCACAAAAAGGAAGCTTTATACACCAAAATTTATCTCTTTAGCCATTAGAACCCGAAGCCCTCATTTTGCGGGCAGATTGTAAGGTTATGTTCTAGGTTTCATCATTTGGGAACGGTTTAACTTATAGACATGATGCATAGATCACAACAATCAGCAGGACATCAGGAGGTAGCAATCTGGCCCCAAAAACAACAAAAAATTATTTTTTTAATTCATTTTTTACTCCATAATCATAAACTGCATGTGTTTTGTTTTGAACTCGACATCCATAGGGATCCTCTGTTTTCACCTAAAAATACACGTACACACGATCTCTTGGAGGAAAATATCCCAAGTCTTGCTCAGTATTTTATGATGTTTAGAAGTTTAAAAAAATGTGGTCTTATGCTAATTATGTTTTTCATAGTGTTCATAGTAATAAGCCTCCGACTGAGCCCCTAATACCATAGATTCTTGCGTTTTCACTCACAGGCACTGGTTAATTTGAAAAAGGCATCTAAACTGGCGACTTGCTGGATAATCTGAAACGAAATGGCCAAACGTATAAAGATATCAACCTCCTGCTGGCATGTACATCCCAAATGATGGCATCTCTGAGCAGCATGTGGTCTCCTGAAAATAGCAACCTATTACATACATCTTGTGTATAATAGCCAAGGGTTCTAAAGGTAACGGGGGTCATTTAGTCTTTTTCCAAAGCTGAAGCTGCCAGTCGGTGGAGGACATGGCTTCTCACACCTGTAGCCCTTTCGTTCTAGGCTTTATGAGACTTGAATAAATAAATAAATAAATAAATAAATGAAGCAGTGAACAACTTCAGAGCAAACAGGTCCTTAAAGGATAATAGCTATAGCGCGTCCGCCATGAAAGCAACGCAAAGAGCCACCGGATATTCAGCACAGACAGTAGAGAGGAACCCTGGTTTCTCGCCTCTCGGGAAACATGTGTGAGTGCACACTGACTTGAAAAGCTGGGAAACTCAAAGAGCAAACTTGCAGAGAGGAGGGCTCACCACGGGCCGCCCACACGGCATGGGTTTATTACAGCCTGGGAAAAAAAGCCAAGTGCCAGAGAGAGCGAGAGAGAAAGGGAGAGAGAGAGAGACCGATAGACAGAGGGAGAGAGGCATAGACAAAAAGAGCGAGAGAGAAAGAGAGAGAAGCAGAAAAAAAAACAGAGAGAGAAGAGTGAGAGACAGAGAGAAAGGGAGGGAGGGAGAAACACAGACAGAAAAGGAGAGCAAGAGAAAGAGAGAGAGAGAGAGAGAGAGACAGACAGACAGATAGAGACGGGGGGGCAGAGACAAAAACACAGACAGAGAAAAAGAGCGAGAGACAGAGAGAGAAGGAGAGATAGAAACATAAACAGAAAAAAGAGAGAGAGGCAGCGACAGAAAAAGTGAGAGAGAGAGAAACAGAAAGAAAGCTACAGAGAGAGAGAGAGAGACCTACATAGAGAGAGAAGAGTGAGAGACAGACAGAGCAGGATGGAGGGAGAGGAAAACTGAGAAAAAGAGAGAGAGAGAGACCTACATAGAGGAGAAGAGTGAGAGAGAGACAGAGCGGGATGGAGAGAGAGTAAAATGAGAAAAAGAGAGGGGGGGGGGCTTCATGACTCACAGTCACATGTTTACTTTTATTTCCAGAGAGAACAAGTTGAAAACAGAAGCCCACAGCCCTGAAAAAACAAAACACCCCCCGTTAACACACTGTGACACACACACGTCCCAGTGCAGCATCAGCACTTCAGTGTTTTTGATCCAGCGCACAGGAGGAGATGTTCTGTGATGTTCCACAGGAGCCGCAGTGGTTGAGTGTGCCTCGGTTCAGACAGGCCATGGGCTGCTCAGAAAGGCTGCTGATGTTTTTGCTGCATCGCGCACTGGATAATTTCCACTCCACAACAAGCTGCGTATGGAAGAGATACTTACCAACATCCCTTTATGATCTGAAGAGCAGAATCAGATAACTGCCTACCAAAGCCTGTTGCTATGCAACCAAACTCATAATCGCTTCCTTTTAATTCGCTCTGTGGGCTTTTCTTTCGCTTACTTGGAGAAACACCTCCAGTTATGCAAAAAAAAAAAAGAAAGAAAATCAGTCCTTTTCACCCTCTGTCTAGATGAAATAATGGTGGGAGTCATCAGCCTGCTACTCTCCTACATGCTTTTGCCCTTCTGGAAATAACCAACACACATGGTGTGAGAATAAAAACTCAAAACACAAAACACTAAATTTAATACGAGCTGGATTTTCACATTTTTTTACAGTCGATGTTTCAAAAAATGTAGGACTGATCCCCAAATCAGCATAGATGAGGGAGTGTCTGGAAAAACGGAGGAAGAAACACTAAGAGGAACCAAGACTCGAAAGTAGGAACTTCCTAACACCATGAGGAAGAACACTGGGGAAAACCAACACTCAAATGAAAGAACTCCCTAACAACATGTGGACAAGCACTGAGAGGAACCAAGACTCAAATGGAAGAACTCCTTAAGAGCATGAGGAAAAGCACTGCGAGGAAACAAAGACTCAAAAGTTGGAACTTCCTAATAACATGGGGAAGAATACATAGAGAAACCAAGACTCAAACAGAAGAACTCCCTAAGAGCATGAGAATGAACACTGACAGGAAACAAGTCTTAAATGGAAGAACTCCCTAAGAGCATGAGGAGGAACATTGAGGGGAACCAGGTCTCAAATGGAAGGACTCCCTAAGAGCATAAGGAGGAACAGTGAGGGGAACCAAGTCTTAAATGGAAGAACTCCCTAAGAGAATGCACTGAGAGGAACCAAAACATCAATGGAAGAACTCCCTAAAAGCATGAGGAAGATCATTGAGGGGAACCAAGTCTTAAATGGAAGAACTCCCTAAGAGCATGAGGAAGAACACTGAGGGGAACTGAATTGTCAGTAGCAGTAGACCATATGCTACAGATGCTGTAGATTAGCTGGAAAAGCTGGATTATTCCTTTAAGCAGGTGCACGTGGATCATACGGAGGAAGAGCCGAGGGTATAAACCACGGAGCTTATTAAAAGCTAATAATCTGGCTGCTGGCTGTGTGGCTTGTATACAGGTTGGTGTACATGTGAGATACGAGGTGGGAAAGAAGTTCGTTATGTGTTGTAGGCAGGAATGCAACAGAAACAGGCCAGCAGTTCATGGAGGGGCAGCCACGAAGCTCATTACGAGTAATGATGGTCAGAGAGGGATGTGAAGATGGACTATTCATTAAATTCTCTAGAACGTCCAGGTGAGTGTGGTCCAGCAGGTTCAGAGGGCAATCATTTAACACTCTGGCAACTGAACCCCATATTCAAGCAAACACCTTCCTGGAAATAATGACTCGAGTAGAAGGAAGAGTAGCCCATAAAGACAGGAGCGCACTCTTTGAGGGTTCTCCAGTAAAGGCAATAGTTGCGTATAGAACCGAGAACACTGTGTAAATGCATAATTCTCAGTGCTTCTTCTCCGTGATGGAAATTTTGGAGACAATTGTATTTTTGGATTGTGACAATACAAAGAACCTCCCTAACTTGTTATGGCCTAAACCTGGCCCACATGCCACATGGAGCGATAGCACAAAACAAGCCAAGATGCAGAACCCAGACGGCTCACAGTCAGGAGGCCACATCTCAGCCACCTTTAGACCTACACTGCCAGAACTGACCCACCACTTGAGACAGTTCAGCGTGGGTTTAATGTGAAATGGTGAATTGTAGAGAGAATCACCAAACAGGGCTACACAACATAGCGTCTCCAATATGTAAACGAGCCTCTACAGAACGTATTCGAACTTCGATGTGAACTGCAATACTGACACACTCAAAGCCTTTTTGCTTACAGCCATAGCACTGTGAGAAAACCCAAAGGGGCAGTGGTGGTGTAACGGTTGTGTAAGGGTTGCTGGTTCAAATCCCAGACCAGCATGGTACTTTCACCAAACACTGCTCCCAGGGCGCTGCCTACATCAGCTGCCCACTGCTCCTACACGCATGGGTCAAATGCAAAGGCCCCATTTTGTTGTAGTGTGTGGTATGTTTAATGACAATCACTCACACTCACTTTTTAAATTGAGAAATGTGAAATGGACTCTTTAAAATACTGAAAAACACTGGAATTGCAATATGTACCAGTATAGTTTCAATACTGATGTTTTTAATCCATGTTGTGCAGCCCTATTTGCAACCACTTTTTCCAGTATTAATGAACTGAACCAGGGCTCATGATGTCCACAGCAGAGATGTCAGTTTTATTTCCAATCCAAATAAAGTAACTCTGAAAAACAGAGGTTTATCTAAATCATTTAATTATGGTAAAAGTTGAAAAGTATGTTCCCCTTTAACTACCCACATACTGTATTTGGGTAAAAAAAAAACAGCGGAATTGACCAGTTAATGAAGGGTGGGAACAAAAAGTGGGGCAAAAGCATTTTCACCTTCTGGAAGATCTAGACACATCACTGCTGAAGTTCAGCCAAGAAATGGAATCTGCCAGGACTCTCGACTGAAAGAGTGCAATGCCAAGGGGAAAACCTGAACACAACATAAAGACCCACTTCCATAGATGACCCAAGCCAAGGATGTGCAATGGTGGTAGTATACTGAAAGCACAGCCAACCTAAGATGCTTCTCTACTCCGCTAACTTTAAGAGAACGAGAAACATCAACAAAAAGCTCCTTCCTCCTACAGCTTCCTGGGGCAGCTCTGACACAAACATCCAAAATCAGGCTCATCACGCTGAACTAGCAGTGCAGCACAACCCAGCTGGAGGCCAAGGATAAAAGTGCTTGCAGACAGGCGTCATTTTTAATAAGACCCAATCAGTCTCCCGTCCAATCACCAGCCACCACCTGAAACTCAGGATACTCAGAAACACCAAACCAGGTGAACAGCACCACCCTCAGTCAGGGAGGGTGAGCAGCAGTCAGAGGACGACGTGAGAGTCTTTGTAAAACGTCTGCAAGCTTAAAAAACCCGGAATGTCGTTTAGAAGCTTTACACAGTCATCTAGAGCAAGAAATGTTCATGTACATCAGCTTTAGCTTAGCGCTAATACACTATAGGAGCACAAGGTGAAAGAGTAGACGTCCTCTCCAGCTGAGTTTTGATGTGTATGGCCTGAACTGAAGGCCTAACTCTTTAGCTTTGGTTCCCATGCAAGCAAATCATTTGTTTGGCCTCTCAAAAGCTAGCTGGACCGTTTGGATGGGTATCCTCCACAGGCACCCAGATTTCAGGAATAAACATCATTATCAGGCATATTACAAGCATCATAAATTATTCAGACATGAAATTGTATCAAGCTCCATCTACTTGAAAAAAAAAATCTGGATTTTTGTGAACAGTGCGTCTAATCGTGTCTGTGTTTTGTATCTGCTGATATTTGCTTTAATGCAGACTAAAGCAACTCTCAGAGCTTCCAGGGTTTTGTTTTCCTTCACTTTGTATGAAAAATAAACCGTTAAACAATGTTCAATATGCAACATATGTGAATTTTTTTAGCAAAGAGATTTTTTTTAATGACCTCGCGATGGTGCAACATCATTTTTAATGGTAAATTATTTCATCTATATTTATATGCAATAATCATTCAAAGTGTGAAGCTTTATCTAACAAGCAGCTATGAAAATTCTGCTTACATTTATGCTTTTTTTTTTATTAAAGAGTCATTTTAGCTGTGTGCTACGGTTATATGACACAGGAATCATGGTAAATTATTCATGGTTTCATGGAATCACGGTAAAATATAAAAAAGCTTCTAAACATGTCCGACAATATTAGCAATATTAACTGTAATTATTAAAAACGTCTCATCCTACTGTATGTAATGAGCTGGTGAAAGGTGAGTTCTTATTAACACTTTGGACAGAAGAACTTTTTCATACTTTTTAGTACCACTGTGTACTTTGTGAACCGTATATGACTGAAATGACAGTAAAAGCCGACTCGACTCTAAGACTTTAGCTCCTACTTCAGTACAGGTACTTTATGGCACTAGTGGAACAATTAGTGGCATAAGTTTGGCAATGATAGCGTACAGTAACTGATCCAGACCAAAACGTACAGTGATTGTTCTAGATGAAAGTGTACAGTGATTGGTCTAGATGAAAGTGTACAGTGATTGGTCTAGATGAAAGTGTACAGTGATTGGTCCAGACAAAAACAGCGACTGGTCCAGACTGAAGTTTAAGGGGATTAGTCTGGATCTAAGTAAAAAGTGATTGGTCTGGACAAAAGTGTACAGTGATTGTTCTAGATGAAAGCGTACAGTAATTGGTCAAGACAAGCATATATGGGGACTGGATCAGATGTAAGTGTACATTGATTGCAGCTGCCATTTTTAAACGTTGTAAAAATATTTTAAGCCATGTAAACAACAGCTCTTGGTGAAAAGAGATGAAAAAACATGGAAAAATGGACCAACAATGAATTCCAGGCTTTACTGAGCCAACAGGCAATTAAAAATGTTTTGTTTATGCATCAATCACGGCCTCCAGTATGTGGTCACTACACCAACCAATCTTACCTCACTTCAGCGTTCCTAGGTGGTGCTAAAGCAAACAGAGAAAAGCTGTATGGTTCTTGGTGGGAGCTTCCCAGTGAGTAGTTTCTCTTAATCTCTAAAATGGTTTGGTCTGAAAGTGCAAGGCCTCATTTCACTCCTCTGGAACTCATCCCATCAGGCCGCCAAGCAACAGACATGTAAAAAAGAGGGAACCTCAGGAGCACATTCTGGATGGTGATCCCTACAAGCATTAACAGAACATCTGCTGGTAATATCTATTGCGGCGGGTGTTACGAGTCACACTCCAGACATTTCCACACATCTGCAATCACAGAAAACAGAGCAGCTGCATATATTAGCGAGGGTTACACATGCCAGGCAAAGCAAATGAGAGTTTTTATTAGGGAGGCAGTGGTGGTCTTGGAGGGGCGTGAAAGGTTCAGTAATTGCCTGGTGAAATCCATCTCGTATTCATTAAGCCCGGATCATTACTTTTCATTTGAATTCTCGAAAGGCGTCTGAAGTCTGCGGGGCGGGTGAGGCGGAGGGCAGCGGGGGGTGGGGGGTGTTATGAGAGGAAAATAATTTATTTTATGTCTTAACTTGGAAACTTGGGGGTCATTCTGAAAATGTGGTTCCTCAGAAGCAAGAGCTCTGTGGTGTTACTGGGTCTCACCGCATGGCCAACGTGGATTAATCTGGCCAAAAATCAAATACACCCCAGATGTTGTCGGCCATGACATGGTGTCTGAAGTTTGTTTCTTTGGCTTTGTACTGGTAAAAACTCATTTTAGGAAAGCAGCAAGACAACCACCCCTGTGCCCTATGATCCACCCCCACAGCCTGCTCTGTGTAGCTCCAACATTAGCTTAAAACCCAGTTCAAATGGAAGTTCGGTCTTGTATAAATGAATGTGCTCTGAGCTCCGAGACATTTTGTAGCAGAGTTTGATTGACTTCAATACGATGTTACATTCACTTCTGTTTTCCTTTGTTTAACTCCAACCTGCTGCCCAGACTGTAATTCTGTGTGTTTACCTGTGGGGGGCAGTAATCAGACAGTCCAGACTGTAATTCTGTGTGTTTAC
>JBBPDA010000037.1:16493073-16505271 GCA_037974385.1 Arnoldichthys spilopterus | reverse complement strand
ATCAGACAGTCCAGACTGTAATTCTGTGTGTTTACCTGTGGGGGGCAGTAATCAGACAGTCCAGAGTGTTTTTAACCTGTAGGGTTTAAGCTTCAGCCATGATTGAAATATGGTTCCATTGTCTATATTAAACCTGAATCTTGATGTGAATGTGAAAGTGACTATTTGTCATTGTGAACACACTCAAGCGCCACAACAAAACATGACCTCTGCATTTAACCCATCACTCGTGCACACGTGGAGCAGTGGGCAGCTATCAACAGAGCCCAGGGAGCAGTGTAGTGGGACGGTACCTTGCTCAAGGGAACCTCATTGGTGCCTGGTCCGGGACTCGAACCTGCGACCTTCAGTTCACAAGGGCGCCATCCTAACCTCAAGGCCATGTCATAGTGTTAAAAGTCCTCCTGAAGTAGACAGAGAAACATTGCCGCCTAATGGGTTCACCCTCTAATGCACAATCATGGGACATATCTGCTCCTCCAGATAAATTATTGGCGTGTAAACACAGTAAAGAAAAAGCTGCAAGCAATGTTGTTTTTGATGCCATCCTAAAGCCCGTATGAACCTGGGAAACAGCTTGTGGGATGGGACCCAGCTCAGGGCACCTCAGTGGTACCTGAACAAGGACTTGAAACTATGACCCTCCAATCACATGGGCCCATGAGTCCCTAACCACTAGGCCATCACTGCCCTCAGCTGGAGGGTGTAACTAGTCCTTCCTAAATTGTGGAGAAAATCTGGACCCCTCCCCCAGTAGCAACTATCCAATTGTCCACATTTTGAGTGAGAAACCACATAAGTAAGTCTCACGTGTGATGATTTCAGCAAGGATTAAGCATGATGCTAATTAATGGAGTGCTTGCTAGTTTGTTAGCCTTGTTTGTTAGCTCGTGTGCAAAAGGGAAGCACTCGCTGATCAGCTGTATCTGGGATAACGGGCAAACTTTGTAAACTGGATTTTTGACTTATTCATCACTTTACTTCCAAAACAAACCTTGTCAGTGGGAGCTGGAACACCAAGCGTGTGAACTTCAAGTACACACACACACACACACACTCACTTGTGCCTCCATCTGCCTCAGCTTTAATCAGCCACTGTAATGATAATTTTGCTCTTTGCATTAGAGTCATTAAAACGCTGCTAACTGGGTCGAACATTCCCACCAGTCATCCAGACTGCATCCATCTTCATCAGGGCCGCCGACAGGCCTGCATTAATCAAGCCGACCGCTGGGGATGACAGAGGGGAGTAATAAGACGCCAATCAATTCCTATTAGTTTTGCATTTCTCCAAGTGAAAGATGAGGCAACCACTGCTGTACTCACCCGGCTCCGCACCTCATGGGGCAAATTTGGAGCAGATCAAATCTGAGGGAGATGTTTGATTAAATGCTGAGCGGGTGGTGTGCTCTTCCACCACAGAAGGCTGGAGTTTAACTCCAGATTGGCTCATGATTTCATCAGCAAATTCAATTCAATAATTTATGCATTTTTGTCAAAAAAAAGACTCTCTAAATGCTTCCAAATCAACAAAATAACCACATTTTTTTGATGAGTTCCACCATTAGACTCTTAATATGTTGGTGTCTTTTTTTCATTATCCTACTATTATCTTATTTTTTATTATTATTTACTTTTTTCTCATTTACGTATTTTACTATTATTATTTTATTATTATTTCTTGATTGTATGTACAGCCAGAGCTGTGTAAAAAACGTTGATGTTAGTGAGTCAACGTGTCTTTAAGGAGAGGTCAGGGTTCACCAAAATTTATTTAAAAGAGAGAGGGAGGAATTTCAAAGTAAAATTAAAAGAAACAAAGTCATCTGGGATAAAAAGCATTCTCCCAATCGAGGATCCTCAAGAGAAGGTTAGGCAGGAAGATTGGGAGCACAGAGCTTCAGTTTGCATTGAAGGTCTCTGAGCACTGAATGATGGTCAGTCAAAGACTGTATATTCATAAATACTGTGTGTGTGTGTGTGTGTGTGTGTGTGTGTGTGTGTGTGTGTCTGTGTGTGTGTGTGTGTGTGTGTGTCACGTTTGAAAACCATTTCAACCAGCTGTGAGCGTCATGGGGGCAGAGGCATTGAGAAGTCCAGAATGATCTGTTTTGTCTACAGATTGTGAGGTGTCAAGGGAGTTGAAGGGACCTTGGGCCTTGGTGTAACGTGTACGCCCCTCCGTGTTTCCATGTGTCTGTGTTTTGATATTCCTCGTGTTCGTTTTAGCCACGCCCCCGTCAGCTGTTTCTTGTTCTACGTCACCCCCTGTCAGCTGTCGTTAATTCTGTGTTCCTATATAGTCACGTGTCTTTCCCTCAGTCCTCGTCGGTTGTTTTGTGTGTACGAATGTACGAACGTCGTGGTCGTGGCCTGTTCCGTGTTCTCTCGTGTTTATTTTCTGTTTTTTGAATCTCGTTTACATTTATTAAATTCTTCGTATTTGAACAAAGCTGCGTTTGCTTCCTGAAACGCTTCCTGAATAAATACATTTTACTTACTTACTACTAAAATAAAAAATCCTCACTTACTATCTCATAGTATCTAACGCTTATGAGATACTGTTGTGGCGGAAAACACACCGGCTTCTGTGGGAGGCACACAATGACCTCCAGCCACCAGTGATGCAGAGGTCAGGGAATTTTAAGATCCATACCCACCCATCCTGTTATGAGAACCAACCCACACTGCCCAACCTGCCCAATAAAGTAACCATTTATACCCGACCCCAATATTCTCTAGTAGGTTGAACCATATGGGTCAACCCATGCATCACAACCTGTGATGGCTAGACAGAGTCAGAGCATCTCCAAAAAATGCCAGGTCTTGTGGAGTGAGGGTGTGCAGTACTTGTGCTGCAAACTTAGAAGGTTCACTTACACCCATCAGCCACAACATTAACACCACTGACAGGTCAAGGGAACAACATTGACTCAATGGCACCTGTCAGGGGGGTGGGATATATAATACAGCAAGTGAACAGTCAGTTCTTGAAGTTGATGTGCTGAAAACAGGAAGCATGAGGATCAAGGGCCTTATTGTGACAAATGAGTCAGGACATCTCCAAAACTGCAGGTCTTGTGGAGTGTTCCAGGTGCTCAGTACATAGTACCTACCAAAAGTGACCCAAGGAAGGACAACTGGTGAATCAGGAACAGGGTCGTGGGCACCCAAGGCTCATTGATGCATGTGGGGGGTGAAGGCTAGCCTGTCTGATCCCAAGAAACATCAGCACAAAATGTTCATGCTGGCTTTGTTCTTTGTCACAGGACACTTCTCTGAGACTGAAGACTTGAGTCTTCCTGATACCTTCTCTTTGTCTCACCAGGCATCTCGCCATGGACAGCCTCGTCTTCTCACAGACGTCCTACAGGAGCTCAGAGGGTAAAAGTGGTGACCATATCCTTAAAGAACTAATTTCACATTGCTGTGATGAAAATGTCATGCTGGATGATTTCTATCAAGTGATACCTCCTGATGGAAGGCTGGAAAAGGGGAACTTTTGAGAAATGTGCTCTCTGGGTTTTAGTAGAATGTTTTGAGCAGGGCATGCTTGCAAGGTGCCTTACTTCCAGTATGCCATGAATTTGGTCAAAAACAACAGGATGGCACAGACTGAATATTGTATTTAGCTGGCAAACAGAATAATAATAATAATAATCATGATAAGTTTAAAATATGAATTTTTATAGCATCTTTCTCAATCCCAAGGTCGTTTAACATACTTAAGATAACATACACATAAAAAAACATTGAGGAGAAAAGTAATCTTTGAAAAGATCAGTCTTTAGTTCTGACTTCAAGGTGGAAAGGGAAGACCTGTCACGGAGAGACTGAGGACGAGAATTCCAAAGTTTAGAGGCTATGGCACTGAAGAACCTGCCTCCAATAGTGGAAAGTCTTGTGCGAGGGACAGCCAGAAGATCACTGCTGGTAGAACTGAGAGAGCGAGCAGGGGAGTAGGGCATGAGAAGATCAGGGAGGTAGGAAGGAGCGAGATTATGGAGCACTTTGAGAAGCAATATTTTTAACTGAATACAAGACTGCACAGGTAACCAGTGTAGTTGGAAGAGGATGGGGGTGATGTGAGCAGATTGCTTTGTATGGGTGAGGACCCGAGCACCAGAAAATCACCAGCCTGTAAAACTTGCTACTGTAATACTGGAGCCAGGTGCCCTAGACTGTGCTAGGAGTCATCTTTGTTGATGTATGTTACAGAATGACCATTGCATCCTACCATTTGTATGTTGCCCAGGTCCAGGAAGAACCACTGGAAGTGATGAATCTCCAAAGCTGTAGAAGGGAGCCAACAGTTGGTAATACTCTTGGAGGAGGTTGACCTCCAAAAGCTGATTTGTGATTGAGCAGTGGAGCAATGTGCTGAGGCCAATGTCGAGAAAGGTCATTACTTACCCCACTGCCAAGAATGACCAGCACAAACTCAGTAGCAAGGGCTGCTCAACTCTGGTTATGGAGGGTCAGGATTCAGCACAATTTGGTGAACAGACACACTCACTGGCAATAAAGAGGTGAGTAGAACCAGGTGTATCACCACTAGCCTTCCAGGAAGTGAAGTGACTTATTTGTCCTACACCAATAGAGCAATGGGCAGCTATAAGCAGCACCCAGGGAGCACTGTAGTGGGATGTGCCAAGGCTGGGACTTGAACCTGCAACTTTCTGTTCACAAGGGCAATGTCCTAACCACTAGGCCACCGCTGCACACTCCCCCCTCTGAGAATCGGACAGCGTCCAATTTTCTTCTGTTTTGCACTGGATCTGGTTCTTCTTTCCTGGTAAGAGCATCAGTCTCGGCTTCACGCAAATGCGAGAACGAACAGTTGCACAAGCATATGGCTGCTACTTGCTGTTGCCAAGTCAGTGATGACAACTACCCAGACTTCCAGCATGAAAGAGTCTTAGAGAGCAATGTTTGGGTAATGAACATGGTCAGGACGGTGCAGAGACATGTAGAGGGGCAGGGGCTCAAATGTAGGGCACTTAATGTCAGGGGTGGGCCGCATGTTCAGCACAGTGAACAAACATGTGAGGTTCAGGTTTACAGAGGAAGTTCAGTTTTATCAGTGACCTCCCTTTATTCTTCCTCCTTTGTACTATTCTTTCCAGAAAAACACAATTTTGTAAACAAGATTGTTCCCTTTATAAAACGGGCTCCACAATAACCACCGCTTACTGTTACCAAGACACTGCTTTGAACAGAATCTCCTGCTGTTTCAGTTACTGTGTACTTTTTTCCCGCAAATTATGTCACATAATGGCTATGTACTAAGGCATTTTTCTGAAGGACATGCAGTGTCCTCCACAATGATTTGTTCCCCTTGCAAAGATTATTAAAAACAATTTGAAACAAATCCACTTTTGGTGAAATAGCTTCACCTGCCAGCGAAATAATGAGAAAAAATATTTCAGTAGAGGCTAGGATGCATGGTCTGATCCCACAGAAGAGCTACTGTGGTTTAAAAAGTGATGCTGACCCTGATAGAAAGGGGTGAGAACACACAGTGCACCACAGTCAGAGCTGTTTCAGCAGCAGGAGGGACACACTCAGTATTAGGCAGGTGGTGTTAATGTTATGGCTGATCAGTGTAGGTGCACTTTGTAGTTTACGATCACAGACTGTAGTCTGGGGGTCCCCAAGCACCACCCTGGAGGGCTGATGTACAACATATGTGGGAAAATGACCAAACTGTGCCGGACACAGATTCTCCAAGCCCAGAGTTGGGGACCACTGGCCCACAGTGCGTTAGTTATGTAAAGAGTGTGGACTCTAAGACCAGAGCTGGCAGTGTATGTAGTAGGCAATCATGAAGAAAAGCAGGCGGGAACAAAAAATGCACAAGTGATTTGTCCAAGAAGGTGTCTGAGAAGTATCCAACCCCTCCGAGTTTGTCGAAGGGGTCAATACATTCACTCGGCAGATGAGTCACCATCTTTCAATATGATGATTTCCAGCTCTGAGAGAAAATGTTGCATTGTCTGTGTCAGGTCGAGCCATAGAAAATGCAGAAATCTTTCCATCTTGCTCACATTGACATTTTCTTGTCCTACGTTTTGATCTTAGTCGTTCAGGGTGAAGCCCAGTTTTAATCACTGCATCCAGGAAAAAGCCAGCAGTGACCTTTGAGTGGCTATTGGATGGCCCCTGACAAAGCCACCAGTACATCCACTTATTCCAGTTCCAAATGGCTCAAGCTTATCATTGCCAATCATCAATTTGCCAAACATAGTTAGGACCATGGCTACAAAAAGCTGTGTTTTGCAATTGATTACTTGACCTCAGGTCAACTCAATTCACTTTCCCGGTCAGTTACAGTACCATTCAACCAAACTTTCCGACATACACCTAAACCCATGACACCGACCAGGGGGTTTCCAGCTTCAGTGGAATGAAAGATGTCACCTCGATACTGTTCGTCTTGGGCCAACGTTTCTTCTTGCCGAGAAAATCCTTTCAACTGCGTGCTTGCTTAGAACAATCACATGTGACAAAGCGGGTGAGGCAAGGATTTCGTCATTAGTAATGGAGTCAGTGGGGTCACAGTCCATTTGATGGGACACTTCTAGCTTTATGTGATTAAAAATGGATAAAGGCTCAGAAAAAGATTGTGTGTGTGTGTGTGTGTGTGTGTGTTTGCATATTTCACAGCTGTTATACCATAGATACTAATATCTTATCATTTTCTCAGAATTATGACTCATAATTCTCATTATCTTAAATGTATCAAATATTTTACCTTGGCTTATTTTCTCAGAATAATGAGTCGCTATCACATAATGGGAACATGGCCTAGTATCTAAAAGTGACTTAATTTTTCATAATTATGCCTTATTATTTTAAAATCATGACCTAATTTCTCATAATTATGAGATATTGTTGCATAAAGCATAACTGCTGCTACAAATGTGGATCATGTGTTTACACATATGAAAGCATGAGACTTTCAGGTCTACACATCAACCCACCACTGACAGATTAAACTGCTCCATATTAGAGTTGACCTCTTTAAAGTGAGCCACAATGTAGTGCTGCCCTCTGCTGGTGAGCTGAAAAAACTTACTTTTTAAAAAAAAAAGGCCCTGTGTCATAGGACTGACTTGTGCATCATACAGGCAGTGTGTGCCAAACCTGGCAAAGTTACCTAATCACACAGTGGACCATCTTTATTCTGCACTGTCACTTTTCTACATCGCACATTGTTTTAAAAGACTGACTGACATCATTAAGGCTGAGGCTTTGAAAAAATTCACAGTGTAGCTGCATGGAAATGAAGGACAAACGCGTGTGACAGACTACAGACATGAACAATATGGATAAAAGTAGTGGATAAATGCCTAGTAAATATAATTCAATATCCATAAATCATGAAAAAAGCCATTTATCCACTATCATGTGGACCACAGGTCTGATGGAGACTATAGGCTATAGGTGTCATTCATCTGCACCACTACAGTTGTAAACAATGAGGAAGGGAGCCAATCATTTGTCATTTCATGCTGCATTCCTATTGGTTGGTCAGTAGACCTACTGTAGGTCATAGCAGCGGTCACCCTGTAAGATGGTCACAGCTTTACTGCAGACTGCTCTGATCTGTCCACTCCCATAGGGAAAAATCACTGTAAAGTGAAAGGTTCTACAAAGAAATCTGTGACGTAACTGGATAAAGGGTAAAGCAATCGAGGGAAACTGCACAGTTTCGTGTGTGAAGTCTGTATTGTGGGTAGTGGAGGCCTAGCGGTTAGGACCTTGTCCTCGAGACCTGAAGGTCACATGAAGGGCAGTGGAGGCCTAGCGGTTAGGATGCTGCCTTTGAGACCTGAAGGTCACAGGTTCGAGTCCCGGCCCGGGCACAATAATAAACAGTCACTTTTATTTTTAATAAATTATAAGTTTTTGCATTTTTTCCAGTGAATTACAGAAGAACTTCATATAAAAGGAGATTCACGCAGCTCGAATGTCTGCTGAAGCTGAGAAGCTGAGATCCTCATCACCTCTCTTATTAAAATCAAGCTGTTTATAACACACGAGTCCTGAATTATTCATTCACTTCACTCACCTCATTTACACTGCTCTGCATCATGTTTAACCAATACGCAAAGGGATGTTTTCCCAACAGACAGACAGAGAGACAGAGAGACAGACAGACAGACAGGCAGACAGACAGACAGATTGGCAGGCAGACAGATAGACAGACAAACAAAGGAGCAGACAGACAGACAGAGAGACAGACAGACAGACAGACAGAGAGACAAAGAGACAGGCAGACAGACAGACAGACAGACAGATTGGCAGGCAGACAGATAGACAGACAAACAAAGGAGCAGACAGACAGATAGGCAGGCAGATAGATACACAAGTGAGCAGACAGATAGATAGGTAGGCAGGCAGACAGACAGACAAATGAGCAGACAGACAGAAAGGCAGGGAGGCAAGCAGGCAGACAGACAGACACAAAGTGTCAGATAGACCGAGCAAACAGGCAGGGAGGCAGACGCACAGGTAGACAGACAAATGAGCAGACAGACAGGTAGACAGACAGATAGGCAGGCAGTTAGACATATAGATATACAGGTAGGCAGACAGACACATGGAGATATATCAGTCTAACAATCACATCATCAAACTGTTGTTGGATGGTTTTCATATTTGATTTACACACACGTTTTATGAGTCTGGGTGGTCACTTCCCATGATTAGGGGTAAAATGTATTTACACATACTGACCAGTAGATGGGGATAAGTTGTAGAGATATAGTAAAATACACATCACAGGCGCAGAAGAGCAGAAGTACAGGAAGGAAGGAGGGCAGGAAGGAAGAACAGGCCTCATTTGGGTGTTCTGTCAGCAGGGCTGCCTCTAGAAATGTTGGGCCTTATGAAAGAGTATAATATCGAGCCCCCAGTGTTGTATACAATTTTTTTTAAAAACCGCGTTCTCTGAGGGCCCCCGTGCCAGTGCTGGGGCCTTGGAATCTTCCTAACTTTAACCTCCCCCTATGAAGTTAAGTGACTCTTTGTCATTGTGAACACACTCAAGCACCACAACAAAATGTGACCTCTGCATTTAACCCATCACTGCCTGGGGAGCAGTGTATTGGGACGGTACCTTACTCAAGGGTACCTCAGTAGTGCCCGGGCCAGGACTCGAATCTGCGACTTTCAGGTCTCAAAGGCAGCGTCCTAACCACTAGGCCTCCACTGCCCTTTACAGCCTGTCTGGTTTCATTGTGTGAAGTTTGTTGATTCCAGATTGTGTATTCTTCGCTCACATTATAATATTGTTATAAGAAAAAGAGATTTTATATGTGTGTGTGTGTGTGTGTGTGTGTGTGTGTGTGTGTGTGCTGGCCTCCCGCTAAAGGCCTTAAACCAGTCTCAAACTACAGTCCTGTACAGTTTTCTGTTCAAACATGTCATGGCATGAAAAGGACCTTTTCTGTCTCCTCAAGAGCCCAGTTTTCAGCCATCTGCCTAATACTGAGAAAGTTCCTCATGCTGCTGAACCAGCTCTGACTGTGATGCACAATCTAACAGTCAGCTTTTCAGATTGGACCAGACAAAGCTGATCTTCACTCCTCATATGCATCAGTGAGCTGTGCCCGTGACCCTGTTGTCCTTCCTTGGATCACTTTGGAAGGTACTAACTTCTGCACACCTGAAACACTCCACAAGACCTGCCATTCTGTAAATGCTCTGACTTAGTTGTCACAACAAGGCCTATGATCTCTACGCTTCCTGCTTCCAGCACATCAACTTCAAGAACTGACAGTTCGATTGCTGCCTAATATAGCTGACAGGTGCCATTGTAATGAAATAACTAGAGAGTCAATGTTGTTCACTTTACCCGTCAGTGGTGTTAATGTTGTGGCTGATGGGTGTAAGCGAACCTTCTGAGTTTAAGCACCTCCCTCAGTGTCCACTAGGTGGAGTAAGAGCTACTCTTTCGCCGGTTTACCTCAGAGACAGGAGCTGGCTGGATTCCAGGCGTTTCATTTAGGAAGGGTCATTTTCCATTTCTTTTCTTTACAGTGAGGCAGAGAGGGCTCGAGTCACTGCTCCTCTCTGCCAATTGAGGCTGGAGCTCTTAATAGCCGTGGACTGATGCAGATGGGCACTCTGTGTGTCGACTGTGAAGAGCGGTGGCCTGGAGATTCTGGGGAAGGTCATTCTAGTACAGCCTGGGTGAGGGGTCTAGACTGCTGTCGAAGGTTTGCGTATTTATCTTTAAACACATGCCTTTGTAATTGAATGTGTTGTTGGTAGTTGGGTTTATTGCTGACTCATGTCCCAGTACACTTTCGGATGACGATGGCGGTCACAACTAGCTTCTGGGGTGAAACACTCCTTATAACTTCAGCATTAATGGGCAGGGCTAAACCGCTGTCCACTGAAGCACATTAAAACCACTGACCAGTGAACACTGATGATCTGGTACAGTGGGCTTTATCAGCTGGGTGGGGTATATTAGGCAGCAAGTGAACAGTCAGTTCTTGAAGTGCCTAAATGGGCGAGCGTAGGGATCTGAGCTACTTTGACAAGGGTCTTACCGTGATGGATAGATGAGTAAGAGCATCTCTAAAACGAGAGGTCTTGTGGAGTGTTCCAGGTGTGCAGTAGGTAGTGCCTACCAAAAGTGATCCAAGGATGATTGGCAGGTCATGGGAACCCACGAATCAGTCTGGCTCTGATAGTAAGGGGTCAGATCACAGTGCTGAACAACAGTCAGAGTTGTAAATCAATATTAGGCAGGTGGTTTTAATGTTATGGGGGTATTTGCTTCATTTTATTTTGTGACATCACAAAAACAATGAATTCAGAAAGGTTCACTTTTCATATGTGGACCACATTCATCACGTTTATCAGTGTTTTTAACAGGTTTCTATGTCAGAAACGGTGAGAAAAGCCAGGTTGTCCATGATATGGGCCCTTTAGAGAAAATGTGTCCATCAAGAACATCAACTGGCCCTTCGGTGGAGGTTTCCCACTACACACCTGCAAAAGTACACGTAGGTCCAGAGGAGTAGCACTTCCTGCACATGAATGCGACTTTTCTGAACGTGCAAAAATATGTGTAAACCTGGCGCCCAACTTGCCGGTGTGGGCCAACAAGTCCTCACGCCTTGTTCGTGACCATTTATGCTTAACGCGTAGGCGGCTCGTCCAATTAAGACACGTTTCCCTCATCTCCGGCTGCCTTCCGCCCCGTTGGCCCAGGCGTCTGTAAATGTTGCCCTTGTCGTTCGGCCTACGGCGGCTCCTGCAAACTGAGGGGCTCTGTCTGAAGAGCCCGACGGGCCCCCCTCCACCCTCCCGTGTTATGAAAGGCGTTTCTGTGAGTACGGAGCTCGGGGGGCCAAGCATCAGTGAGCGTCTGAAGGACAGAGACTTTGGGCGGCTGTGCTGTTCTCCAGCCCCGACGCGTTGCTTACACGGGCCCCGGGGTGCAGCCAGCTGTGGCCGCCATCATTGTTATGGGAGTCTCAATCATTGCAGGAGGTAGGGGTGGGTGGGGGTGGGGTGGGGTTGTCTAGCGGGTGAATAAATCAATACATCATCTGCGGCCTTGGCGTCTGAAGCACACGTACTGGAGGTGAATTGAAATCAATAGCTGTTTAATCAAGCCGCTCTCGCTCCTCTTTTCAGGCTTTTGTGTACAAATGCACAATGAGAGCTCGTCCCGGCCAAGAGGATAAGATTCAAAGGCATCTTCCTTTATTCTAATCCAGAGGCCCTTGAACGCTCGTCCCACACGTCGTTTAAATCAGTTTACATAAGCACATGCACCAGTCAGCCATAACATTAGCACCACCTGCCTAATAGTGAGCAGGTCCCTAGTGCTGCTGAAACCTGAGCCTTGGGTGCCCACTCGTCCGTCGTTCTGGAGACGCCCTAGCCATCGCAATGCACAATACATCTTACACTCCTGCGTCCAGCACATCAACGTCAAGAACTGACTGTTCACTTGCTGCCTAACGCACCCCCCCACCCCCACAAGTGCCACTGTACTGAAATAACAGTGTTATTCACTTTGCCTGCCAGCGGTCTGATTTTGAAAACTACAGAGACCAGACGAGCGCAAACACAGGGTTATAAGGGCAGTGGAGGCCTAGTGGTTAGGACACTGCCTTTGGGACCTGAAGGTCGCAGGTTCGAGTCCTGGCCCAGGCACTACTGAGGTTC
>JBBPDA010000037.1:16454838-16484716 GCA_037974385.1 Arnoldichthys spilopterus | reverse complement strand
AGAGAGAGAGAGAGAGAGAGAGAGAGAGAGAGAGAGAGAGAGAGGCAGAGAGTGAGTCAATTGAGAAATGGGGACAGGGTAAAGGAGTAAAAATGAAGGGCATTGACGAGAGAGAGAGAGCAAGAGAAGGGAACGGAAAGGGGAGAGAGATATAGAGCAAGCGAGACAGATAAAGAGAAGGAGAGAGAGAAAGGGGGAGGGGAAGACCTAGACAGGCGTTTCTAGGTGACACTTGGACACTAAAGGTGGTCCCAGAACACACACACACACTCACACACACTCATTCCAGTAGACATGCTGAGACCTCTGAACCAGTGAGGTGTAGATCAGCATTAGGTTTTGGAGGACAGAATCTCCATATGGCTTTTTGGGCCACACACTTGCCACCAGTCTGTCCCACCAGGGGACGCGGTCAGTGCCACAGCCACGGCACAAACCACTGCAGTCTTTCACTGCAGGACTGGCTGCGTTTGGACGGCCACAGTTGACCGTGACGAGCGCTTAAACTGCCGGAATTTGCTAATTTTATTTTTTGCCAAAACCAAATTTTTTCTACTAGCATAAAACTACAAATAATAAAGCGTCACATGGTGTTTTTACTGCCTGTGTCCCACTGCTGTGTTCACGGTTCCTCCAGTCCGTGTGTTCTCCAACATATCATTTATAAATATTTCATGACTCATTGAGGTTATTTGTAAAGGGAACTGAATTTAATCGCGCTGACGTTTGTCAAGAATCATTCAAAATTTTATACTGAATCATTCTGTAAAGAATCACAGGCGACTCGAATCATGGTGATTGTGATTCCATTATACACTGAGTAGGATTGTGCAGAATCATCTAAAATTATATACTGAATCATTCTGTAAAGAACCATAATTGGCTCACACCATGGTTATTATGATTCCATGACAGAGCGATTTTATGTAGAATCATTTGAAATTATATATTGAATCATTCTGTAAAGAATCACAGGTGACTCAAATCATGGTGACTGGGATTCAAAAAGATTTATCATTTTGTGAAGAATCATTTAAATTGATTTACTGATTTACTCATTCTGTAAGACCCATAACTGACCCAATTCACAATGATTGTGATTTAACACTACACTGAGTCACTTTGTGTAGAATCATTTACAATTATATACTGACTCATTTTGTAAACAACCGCAGGTGATTCAAATCATGGTGATTGTGATTCAATAAGACACAGAGTCACTTTGTGTAGAATCATTTATATACTGACTCATTTTGTAAAGAATCACAGGTGATTCAAATCATGATGATTGTGATTCAATAAGACACCGACTCATTTTGTGAAGAATCATATAAAATGATATACTGAATCATTCTGTAAGACCCATAACTGACCCAATTTATGATGATTGTGAGTCAACAATACACAGAGTTTTTTGTCGAATCATTTGCAATTATATACTGACTTATTTTGTAAAGAATCGCAGGTGATTCAAATCATGGTGATTGTGATTCAATAAGACACAGAGTTACTTTGCGTAGAATCATTTGAATTTATATACTGATTCATTTTGTAAAGAATAGCAGGGGACTCAAATCATGGTGATTGTGATTCAAAAAGACACCGAGTCACTTTGTGAAGAATCATTCTTAGAAATAAACCTTATCCCATCACATACCGACTCATTTCATAACTGTCAAATCTAACGCTGGCAACTGAATCGTTTCATAGCGAAGTGTCATTTCAGATCCAACGCTGACTCATTTTGTAAAGAACCAAGATCGAATTAGATCATGGTGACGTGAGATTTCATGATTCAGATTCGCTACGTAAAGAACCACATTCAAAATGAATCGCGACGAGACGCGAGGTTTCGGATCCGCTGTAATCGAATCGCGCTGCCAAAAATCGAACCGCGGCTTGGCCGAGAGCTTAGCCTGGTGCCGAAGCAAGATGGAGCGGAACTGTGATTAAAATGGCGAGTTGGTGATTGTGTTCAGGTGACTGTCTGGCCTCCTGCTGCAGTGTCTGGAAACTCAGACGTCAGGCTCTCCACCCGCCCCCCTCCGGTGAGCGCACACACACACACACACACAAACACTGTGAGCCTGCTATCAGAAATACCTGCTGGTTCCTCTGATTTAGCCTGATAAGACGTCTGCCAGGTCTCAAGTTGATGCAGGACAACAATTCCTGACAATCAATAGGAAAAACAAGGCTGTAATCCTCCTAATCCGCACGGCTCCCTCCACGTCTCTCTTGTCACCGCTCCGTTCTGGAAGTCCTGAGCTGCTTTTAATCTACTTTCAGCACATTTAGCACACACAAATGTTAAGTATACTCAAACAGGGGACACTATCTTCCTCGCTCTCCGCCCCCACCCTCCACGAACCCACCCACTCCCCCCCGGGCGTCTTTCTTTAATTCACCGTCTTGTGGCATCGGCCTTTACCGCTTGACATTTAACAATGGAGTCTTCTCACGCCGCCTCCAAAACAAAGACAGGTGAGACAATGCGCCAGACCTGGCACCTGCGCAGTGCATTTTCATAAACAAACACACAAAAAATGTGTTTAATGGTGCAAATATTGAATAATTTATTGGAATCACCTGCTTTAATCAGATGCCACTGAGTCATTAGAGATGTTGTTTTAGGAAATTAGCATTGCTCCACGTAGAAGAACATTGTTCTTGCTCCTTTCAGAGTCGTGTCAAATCACGCTTTGGATTCAAACAGAGAAAACGAGGCTAAAAGTGCAAAATTTGCACCAAATTTCAAAATTTTGCTATCGGTTGCTATATAAATGAGCATCAGACACGACTTCTGGTGGATGAAAGAGAAAGACTCTACAGACGATCTACAGATGCTTGAACAAATGTCCTGTGAAACAGCTGTGTTAGGATTAGGCTCAGGTTTAGGATAAGGTTTAGATTTAATATGACCCATTATATGTAAAGGAACAGCTCAGTGACACGTCTCATTTGCACAATTTTCCACTTAACCCAGATGTCGTCCATCAGCAAAGGCGTGAAACTCTGCTTCTCTGGGTTACATCTGCAGCTGTGAGATTTGCTCAATAGTCACCCAAGTGATCATCCTAAAACAGGAACGCAACATCTCTCAAATCTCAGAGTGCTTACAGATCTTTAGTAAGGTGGACTAGACTTGTAGATGTGGTTTAGGATGCAGTGTGACTGTGGGTTTACATCTGAAGCTGTGCGATTAGCTCAATAGTCACCCAAATGATTTCCCTAAAACAGAGCACAAGATCTCTTAAATTGCTCAGACCACATCCAGACCTTCAATAAGGTGGACTAGACTTGTAGATGTGGTTTAGGATGCAGAGTGACTGTGGGTTTACATCTGAAGCTGTGCGATTAGCTCAATAGTCACCTAAATGATCATCCTAAAACAGGAACACAACATCTCTCAACTCTCTCAGAGTGCTTACAGATCTTCAATAAGGTGGACTAGACTTGTAGATGTGGTTTAGGATGCAGTGTGACTGGGTTTACATCTGAAGCTGTGTGATTAGCTTAATGGTCACCCAAATGATTTTCCTAAAATAGAGCATAACGTCTCTCAACCCACTCAGACCACATCTAGATCTTCAATAAGGTGGACTAGACTTGTAGATGTGGTTTAGGACGCAGAGTGACTGTGGGTTTACATCTGCAGCTGTGTGATTAGCTCAATAGTCACCCAAAAGACTTAAATACCTAAAAAATAGAACACAACCTAAAAATAGAACACAACCTCTCTCAACCCACTTAGACTGAATCCAGATCTTCAGTAAGTCGTTTTAGACATTAGGGTAGGTGCTCACAAAACAGATTAGAAGAATGTATCTTAAACCGCACCTACAAGTCTGCACCATCTTAATGAAGATCTGATGTATTTTTGGTGACTATTGAGTTTAAGCGTTTGTTAGCAATATTAGCCTCATAGTCACATATCTATAGAAGCACAGTTTGGACTCCAAACATGTCTTGGCTGATCCGCTGTATCTGGAGCGAGTGGAAAACGTGCGTAATATGGTTTTTATACCAAAATTCTTCATTAATAGAGCTTTGGTTGAATCTTTAAAAAAGTATCTGCAAAATGTCCACAAAAGACTCTCAAAAGTGCTTCCCCCCTCAAAAAACAAAGACGAGATGAGTAATCCCGAGGCCTCCCTTCGTTGGACGCTAATTAAAGCAAGTGCACTTTTATTTATTAGAAACAGCACAGTTCACAGTCTTAGAAAACGAGGGGCTAAACTGCCAGCGGAGCCTGATTCTTCCTGTTAAGCCACTGGGGCGCTACCATCAAGGGTACGTCTCACCAGTGCCTCAAATTAGGGAACAGAACAGGGCCATACTCCACGGCAGTTACGTTGCACCGACTCCAGGCTCCATGAAAAGTGTTAGTAATGGAAAAGGTAGAAGTGTGGCCCTGTTCCTCTGCCAAAGTGAACATGGTTCATGTTTTAGCTACACAACTGGATGTTAAGGCCACTGTTGAACCTTCGAAGGCCCCTTTACATTTGTACCATGGTGGGCAACGATGGACCCTTTTCCGTCCCGATAGCGTAATAAGGCCACAGACGCAGACATAATGCGGCGAAATAGCGAAAGGGTCAGACGCAGACGCTGCTTTGATATGAAGCGTAATGTGTAATCTCCCCGACAGAGCAGACGGCTGTGGGTTTTTTGTTTTTTTTTGTCTTTTCCTTCGTCTGCCTCGAGATCATCGCTGCGCTGGTTCGACAGCGGCGCGAAAAAGGTCTCTCTGCTGTCGAGCGTTCGCCCGTCTTCGCGTCCGTCTCCCCGCAAAACCCCCTTTCCTCTGAGGCATCGGCCTGTAAAACAAACCATTTGTAGCTCTGACACACGCAAAATGACAGATGCTGTCGAGCGAATCCGCAAAATATGGAGAGCAAGCGGAGTGAGAAAGGGCTCGCCCGGGTTTTGGAACTCGCCGGGCCCTTTAAAGGACGTCCGTCCATTTATTAAACGTCCTCTTCGCCTCCATTCATTTGCGATTGCGGGCGCAACGCATGGGGCGAGCGCTTCCAGAGGGGGTGGGGGGGTGGGGGGCAATATTTATAGGACTATTAAGATGAACGGCGGCTATGAAAAACATGTTTTGTGTGTGTGTGTGTGTGTGTGTGTGTGTGGAGGGAGGGAGGGGAGGGGGGAGGCCACTTTCAGCAGCGAGGATTTCATCATTGCTTCGGCGCTGCCAGGCTTTGCCGAGTGTCAGACAGATCCTAATAAAAGTGTCTGGCCCTGCGGTGGGCACCAGGCTGGCGCTCGCTGTGACGAGGCTGACTGCTTGGTATGCGCGGAGCATGGCAGCGCTTCAGCTGTTGCTGGGGGCTTCGTGGCGAAGACTCAGACTGATTAGTTGGCATCGGCCATTGTTCGGTGCGAGACCAAACGGGGAGAAAATATAATTAGAGGCGAGAGAGAGCGAGAGACACAGAGGGAGAGCAGGAGAGAGAGAGAGAGAGGGGGGGTGGGGTGGGGGTGGAGGATCGATTGTTTTGAATACGGCACTTCTGACGTGAGGTCATTTAGCAAAATCTGATTTTGAAAAGTTGAGCGCGCCCGAGCGAGAGGAGGGGTAACAAAATCAGTCATGACACCTAACGAGTTCCGCACCTCCGAGAGGAGAGAGGAGCGGAACCCCACGGTATGGATAAAAAAAAGCCGGGCGCGGGCGGCGTATCCTTTGTTAAATGTCATTTCGGAGGAAAAGCGACGGAGGCCACCTCCTGACACGTTCGCCTCCCAGCCGGCGCCGACGCCTCCGTTTGGTGGCATTAAAAAAAGATTAGTCTGCCAATCGGTTCGGGAGTCTTCCTGCCCTGCTATTACAGGAATACGAGGCCATGCGCCGACCGTGCGTGATATAATTACAGGCACATGCAAAAGTTTGGGTGCGCTTGGTTCCGCAGCCCAGAGAACACAAGGCTATTAACATATCGGGATGAAAAATTGTGACAAAACTGATCTGTGTAAAAGGGGTTTGTTTGTTTTTTTTGCAAAAAGTTCTGTTCTGTTCTGTTAAGAAATGATGCACTAAAATAAGCAATAACGTGCCATATTGAACTCTGCTCCCTCTAGAGAGTGCAGGTTCTTCTCACTTAACGAAGATCAACCAAACACTTGGACTGGGACGTTCTGTATATGACTGTAAGCATTAAAAGCTGAGTCGAGCTCACTGTAAAAATCGGTGTTTGAAGCCTTTCTGATGAAAAATGACGTCGAAACTCGGGACAACTCACATTTTAAGCGGCCGTGCAGCTGAAGGATGAACTCGGTACCTGGGAACCGGAAAGAAATGAGTGCTTTTTGAATGTGGACACCATTTTTTTTTCGGCTTGCACCTATGAACTTTGTGAACGAAGCCCCTTTAGCGTGTGAGAACCGGTCGGAATACAAGACGCGTGTTCTTCCACATTCTCTTTTTATTGCATTTTTCTCGAAATCAATCAGAAACCTTTCGAAACGTGTGATGTTCAGTTGTGAGAGAACGAGCCCGCTGAGAACTCAGGACCTCGCACTCAGAAGAACGTGCTCAATAATAAACCTGCTCGACTCGTCACCGAAAACCAGCCGTGGCTACGCGGACGGAAATCTTGACTGGTTTTCCGTGCGGTGCTGGTCGGGCGGTTCTGGCGAAGCCTCTCGCGCTGCGCGCCGGCCTGCGAGGGTAAAGCATCGGAACAGCTGCACAAGGTGGACAAACAGTGTTTATTTGAACTGGCAAGCACCAACATAAGTCACACTGGCATTTATCACAGCTGTCGGAACGTATAGCAAGGTGCGCCGCGCGAGAAGGTCTGTCCCGCGTCGTCTAGGCAGCCCCGGAGTCGCCTGGCGACATCCTCCAACCTCCCTCGACCTCCTTCCACAGAGGCTCCCTGCTTTACTTCTTCATCTGGTTCTCCAGCTCCGGAATGCCGGTCCCTGCTCGTCTCTTCCCCGTGTCCCGTCCCCTTCTGCGAGGACGTGGCTGAAAGTTCAGTCGCTCTTGCCCTCCGCCCAGGTCCCAAGAGCCCAACCCGTGATTTTGCAATGTGAGAGCTCACAAGTTAGGGTCTCAGGGAACAGGAGAAGTACAATATCCGAGGGTTTTAGCGGCAATGGGATGGAGCAGTGCTCCTGTCCCAGCCTCTCTCTCTATCTCTCTCTCTCGCTCTCTCTCGCTCTCTCCACCACTCACACATTCACAAACGCATGCATACACTTCCCCATCCCCTCCTGTGGCCAGTTTTGTCCACATTGTTTGTTCAGCGATTGTCCGGTTCTGCTGGACTCGACGGGCCAAAGCGTTTTCCATTCCACAACGCCGGCCTTCTGCGGATGAAGCGAGGGAAGAAAAAAAAAATAGCACCCCTCTTATTTTCCCCCTCACCTTTTCCACTAGAGATAACTCGTCTGCGCCCGCGCCGGCTCAGCGGCGGATCCGAACGGCACGCGCATACGCTCAAACTGACCCAACCGGACGGCGCAAAACCCGCGGCTCGGCGCCGGAGAGGCGAGGCGATCGATACGTCTGCAAACGAGGAAAACGGAGCGGAAAGGAAGACGGAGCAGTGTCGTCGCAGCTTTCTACACTTTTAATTTCCCCGCCGCCGCCTGTGCTCTGCGCTAACTAGCCTTTGTTGGCTGAGGAAAACCCCCTGTCAGACGGTCAGTCTCCCTCTCCCCTTCCCTCTCTCTCTCTCTCTCTCTCTCTGTCTCTCTAGGTCTCTCGCTCTTCTTTGTCTTCCCCCAGCCACAGCATCGGTCTGCACCTTCCCCATCCACAGAGAGCCGAGCTGAGACACCGGCCGCTGTCTGCAGTAGCTGCTCAGACGTCGGCAGACAGGGGGAACGGGGGAGAGAGACAGAGAGAGAGAGAGAGAGAGAGAGAGACAGAGAGAGAGAGAGAGACAGAGAGAGAGAGAGAGAGAGAGAGAGAGAGAGAGAGAGAGAGAGAGAGAGAGAAGGATTTGGGCTTGTTCTCGCCCTCTATAAACGAAAAAGCAGCTCAACAGCTGCGCAAAACGCCCCAAAAACACACGAGACGGCGGATGCGCCAAATCACGGGGCATCACAAAGAAAGCGGCGAGCTTCTGCTTCCCCCTTGGAGCATCTTTCCAGTGCTGCTAGTGGTGCTCCCCCCCCCCCCTCCTCCACCCCCCACCCCCCTCAGACTGCACCCCCACCCCCACCACCCCCCTGCACCCCTCTAATTCACATACAGCCACCTCGACAAAACGAAAGTGGCGCGCTCCAGTCTGCACATAAGCTGCAGGACTAAGTTGTCATTCAGGCTCACCGGAGCCGACGCCGCTGCGGGCACAGGGGGGACAGGAGGTGGGTTTTGCGAGGCTGGAAAAGCCGGATCAGCCTGTTACCGTCGTTTTGCCCGTTCTTGTCTATTCTCATCGTCGCTGATCGATCAATAGGAATGACCGGCAGCACTCGAGCTGCCTATTCGCAGGTCCTGACCGCAGGCTGGCCCTGCCATCAGTTTCAGTAGCACACACACACACACACACACACACACACACACACACTCGCCAAAACATTTTCATGTCATTTTTGCCACGCACGCACCCCCCCACACACACACACACACATACCACAACCTTCCAGACACACACACACCTTTTTCCAGACTCCTCCCCCACAAACAATCAGGCAGCTTCCTCCTCCTCCTTGGGGAATAGGGGAAGAGCGCACGCTCCCGGAAATGAGAACGACTCGCCACGCGCCTTAGACGACCCCTACCCCCCAAAAAAATCCCTCACACACACACACTAAACAATCAATAATCAACAATTTATCTTCTTAAAAAAAGGGATAAAAATGTGTAAGAGTGAATCACAGAGAGACAGAGAAGGAGAGAGAGAGAGAGAGAGAGAGAGAGAGAGAGAGAGATGGTGGGTGAGCTATCCCAACCTGCACCAGACACAGGCAGGTCACTGAGGTGGGTTGTCTGGGCCCCCCCTTCACACACACACACAGACACACACACACACGCACACACACACACACTCCATCAGCACCATCACTCACACACCCTCCCCCCTCAGCATCAGGACCGAGCTGCAAGTCCTACTGCCTGTACAAATCATGCCCATTCTACCCCTATGTCTCTCTCTCCCTCTCTCTCTCTCTCTCTCATACGCGGCATGCACCATCAACACCGGAAAAGGACCACAACCACTCACCAAACCATCACCCACCCCCGTCCTTCCCCAAAATCACCCCTCCCTCTCTTTTCCTTCCCCTCCCTCCCCCCCCCCCAGGTCGGTGCACCTGTCTGGGCTGGCGGCGGCAGCGTCGGAGAGCTCTTCCTGCACCTCAGCGAGTGTGTGTGAGCGCCAGCCGGCAGCGGCGTGCTGCGGAGACCGCCCTCTTTCTCTCTCTCTCTCTCTCTCACACACACACACGTTCTCTCTCTCTCTCCCTCCTTCGTCTCACTCCCTCCATCCAGACTGTGCTGCTGCTGCTGCACTGATCAATCCTTTCCTTTTGAGAAAAAAAAGCCTGATAAACACACACACACACACACACACACCCACCAACTCGCAGCCAGCGGGGTGGCGATGATGGCGGCTGGCTCACTGATGCGCCCTCCGCTGCCACACGCGCGAGGTGTGTCAAAATATTGTGACCACGTTCTCAGAAATGATTCACGGAATCGCACACGCGCGCGCGCCCCACGGGGGACGCTCGAGTACGGCCGCTGCCGCTGTCGCCGCCGGTAACGGACCCTACTTTTGTAAGTATGAAGGCGAACCTGGTCGAAGACCACGTTTGGCTGTTTTTACCGCCACGATTTCACATTACGAGGCGTAAAAAGTGACACACGGCGAAATTCAGTGGCGAACACTGTGGCTAATGTGCCGACATGGACACATACTGCGCGTTTCCAGCTACGGGAAGCTGTATTATGGGGGGAAATGAGATACGTCAGGGCAAATAAATGCAAAAAGGCACATGTAGGGTGCGATAAAAGAACACTTTCTTAACCCATTGGCTAGAAGCGTAGGCATAACGACAGCAAACACACACACAAGGCAACATAAGTGAGGAAAATGGCAGAAATGTGCTATAAAATAAAAGTGTGTGTTTACACAGACAGACATAATGGCAGAAATGCGCTCGTGTGTATAGTTCTGCCCATACAGTGCAGCGCCAGTGGGATAGGGCGAATCTTATGAGCCGGTCTGCATGGGGGAACAGTCTTCCACAACTTTTTTTTTTCCTCACACGGTGCAGAGCCACGTGACGAAACCACTGCAGTTCATCAAACGACGCTTAAGTACAAAAAAAAAAAAAAAGCCACAGGCTCATAAAGTCCTCAGTGAAGGCAGCCACCAGCACCACCAGCACCACCAGCACCACTGTCTTTTGTTCTGATGATAGTGTGGAGGGGGGGGACAAAAAAAACCCCAAAGAGAAAATGGGGGAAAAAAAGAAAGAAAAAAATGTCTGGCCAGTCGCTGTGTCTGAGCGGGCGAGTCTCAGAGGGGCAGACACGTTTGATTAGATGAGATGATGGCTGATTTATCTGTCTGGGAGTGGCTCGAGACGACCCGGTCTTAATCTCTCGGCCTCTGACCTCTCCCGCGGCACCCCCGGCGTGGATGGGGGTCGCGACCCCTCGCGCTGGCAGCCAGAGCCGGGCGGCTGCAGGCTGAGGTCATTGATTATGTGCTTAATGCAAACAGCCAAACTCGCAAGCGTCTGCCGCACTGCACTGCAGAGGTCCATGCGCGCACACACACACACACACACACAAGCACCAAAGGCAAGTGCAGAAGCAGAGAGGGTCTGTGTTCAGAACTGGTGGCTGAGCCTCGGCTTTGTCAATGGCAATGTGGGTTTGAGATTACTACACCTCGGTGCAAGGAAGACCGTGTGTGTGTGTATTTGTGTGTGTTTTTGTACACTCTAAGGACAAAAATATCATGATTTTGTAGGAAAACTGCAGAAAAACACATACACTTCACATAATCAACGTTTTTTTCTGCAACACTTTCTATATATTTTCACGTTTATTCCATCAGGGGTGCCAAAACTTTTGCACAAGGCTGTACTGGACATGCCATGCACACCCATACACATAAGACGCGTTGCACTGAAGTATTTATGTACATTAAATACATATGAGACATCACATACAGGCATTTACGTATATGACACATAAGGGACACGTGACATAGTAATTTACGTATGTAAAACGCACATGGCACACGTCTAAGCCCCTAAGCCCCGACGTTGTGCAAAAACAAACGCTGGTGTGTGTGTGTGTGTGTCCGTGCGCAGTGAGTGGAGGAAGGGAGGGCTGGTGAAATCAGCAGGGACCTTAAAGGAGTGATGGTGATCAATCAACTCTATTACTGCTATGGCAGCGTCTGGGCCAGCAGCCAAGCTTATGCACACAAAGGCCGTCGGCAGAGGGCTGCCGTCACACACATCCAGACAATAAAGCGCGACCGGCTCCTCACACAAACACACATGCACATTAGAGGCAGCCATTAACACAAGCGCAAACACGTAAACACACACACACACACACAGCAGACAGACACAGGAGACACAGGCTACAACACCTTCGCTACGGGACTCAGCACCATTTTGTGGCGAGAGGAGACTTGGCGGTGCACGGCCAGCAGTTCCCAGTGCGGTGGGAGTCGACGTTTGTGGCGCTCGCGCCGGCTCGCGGTGTGAATCTTTGCAAAATTTTGGAAGGCGCTACTACGCAGGGTTGAGAAAAACGATCAAATCTCTTAGCACTTCGCCCAGGCCTGCGAATCAGTCGCGCAGCCGGCTCTGGATGTGACGCCGCTTGGCAAATGGTATTTTTTGGCAAATATTAATAGCAATAATTGTCTTTATTTATTTCACACTTTTCTTTTTAGCCACAAAATCCCCAAAGGGCCACAAACAAGCAGATACGCAGAAACGATAACATAAAAAAAAACAGCACGGTTACAAACGGATAAAACACCCATTAATGTGAACACGCGCTAAGCTAATAGCTAACCTGAGTCATTCGTATGCTACACTTCCTGTGTTGTAAAAATTGAAATGTTGCAAAAACACGACATTGTGGCCCAGTTATCCAGACAGTATCATATCGTCACATCGGTGGCGACTCACACTATTACAGCTTCAACTGGTTTCGCTATGCATTTTAAAAAAAACAAAAAACAAACAAACACAAATTTAGTTGCGTAGCATGTTACGAATTAAACATAATTCACGTTCTGTATTAACAGCTTTGGTTCTAAATCTGACATTTGTTTTCTGTTTCGATGTTAAGCAATAATCACAGCAGACGGTGGCTTTTATTTTACACACAACAAAACCGTACGGAAAATCTAAAATGCCAAAAAAAATTCCTACTTACAAACAACTGACTGAAAGTTTAGCCTCCACACTTTCAAAATATTTCTTCTGCCTCTTTCGAAGAGCTACGTGCAGTTCCCAGTGCAGCAGGAGTCGACATTTGTAGCACTCACACCGGTTTACGGTGTGAATTTTGTGAAATTTGGAAGGCGTAGCTACGCAGGGTTAAATCAAGGTTCTTAGCAATTCACCCAGCGAAGGCGCAGCCGGCTCAGGATGTGACGCCGCTTGGCAAATGATATTTTTTGGCAAATAATAATAGCAGTAATTGTCATTAATTATTTTACACTTTTCTTTTATTTACAAAATCCCAATGAGCCACAAACAAGCAGATACACAGAAACGATAACACGCATAAAATAACAGCACGGTTACAAACTACAGAACCAGAAATACAACACACCCACTAATGTGAGCACACGCTAAGCTAATAGCTAACCTGGGCCGTGGGCATTGGTAACATTCTCTGGGGCGATATTCCAAGTTGTGATTGATACAGTCATATGCAAACGATTGGGCGGCCGCTCTTTAAATAGCAATTTTCTTTAGATTTTTAAACTGAAAATAAGTATTAATGCACAAAAAAAACAAAAAAAAAACTATAAAAAAAGAAAACAAAACAAAACTTAATTTCTTGAAAGAACCTTCCC
This sequence comes from Arnoldichthys spilopterus, assembly GCA_037974385.1. Lineage (NCBI taxonomy): Eukaryota > Metazoa > Chordata > Actinopteri > Characiformes > Lepidarchidae > Arnoldichthys > Arnoldichthys spilopterus. The sequence continues at coordinate 16,471,685 of JBBPDA010000037.1, read as the reverse complement.
AAGGGATTAATAAAGTTTAAATCTATCTTTTAATCTATCTATCAACTTTTTCGCTGAATGTAACAAATAAACAAAATGTGACCACAAGTTATGTCAAAGGTCACTGAAAATTGTTTTATGATACATTTGATATTTTTTCCACCAAATGTGTTAAACTCAGCAAAAAATAATATAAAAAAATAAACAAAAATGATGCACGAAAATGTGCAGAAAAATGCCAGATTCAAAGATCCCTATAGAGAAACTAACTTTCACTTAGAAAGTGAACATCATTTGGCCATGTGTGAACTACAGCTACACTGCCACAATATGTATCAATATGCTTTTCTGAGCATACGGTGATATCGTCAGTATTTACACTGGCATGTTTCATTACAGAGATCATAATCAGTCCTGTTGAACTGGTTAAGCATAGCACAGAGCGAAGAACACTGAATTAAAGTCATAGTTCATCATATTACACTTTAAATTTGACACTGTTGGCTCATTTCCAGCTCATCAGATGTCAGGAAAACAAATGGAAAGGAAATATTGTGCCATTGTGTATAGTGATTTTTTTTAAATACTGCATTATTGCCATTTTACCCATCATTGGTTCAAAGCCAAAGATCGTCCATCAGCTACACAGAAATGAAGTTGTTTTACGGGTGTGTATGAGAAGATAAAGCTAACATGACCAGATGTGGGTAATAACCCCCAGAAGGTAAGAGCTTTTTCCCCAAATTAAAAAAAAACCCAAATACTGACATATTGCAATAATATTTGACACAATATTACATTGATACCGGTGCACTAACTGACAGTATTTATGGGTTTAATATTATTTTGTCATTTTAAATCCTTTCTTACTATACATTTTACTTTGGTACATTTGTCTACTGTGAGAACATTGTTTCTGGAGTTTCTGAAGGCGCAAGACCTTGTTCTTCTCTTGTCACAGTGGAAATTTGTGGAAGATTCAAGTGAGACGAAATCAGTTGTGTGTTATTTTTTCCTTAAGATTAATAATAGGTTTAAAAATATGTCAGGAATAAATCACAACTCACAAATACTTTCCGTAGTGCAAAATGTGAAATATAGCAATAATAAGATTCTGTAGCTCAAATATGTTGATAGTATCACACCATCGTCTCTGTGGCAATTCCCACCACTACACGTCCAATTTTCCACAGCTATGCTATGGAAATTTGCTATGCAATTTTCACAAAAGTCACAAATTAAGTCCCATAGCATATGTATAACTTGATTTATGTTTTGTATTAAGTATTTGGTACTAATTCAGATTTTTTTTGTTTGATGTTAAGCAATAATCACAACAAAGACATTTTTTTTTCAATTTACACAAATCAAGAGCGTTTGAAAATTTTAATTTGGAATCCTAAAAAATATCTGACTACAAGTTTAGTATCCACGCTTTCAAAATACATTTTCTGCTTCTTTCTTTCTCTCTCTCTCTCTTTTTAGGACCAAAAAAAATCTGCTTCTTTCAAAGAGCTACGAATCAGAAATAATCTTGAATTCCACTTTGGCGATCACCCTCGACAACTGCGACTTCAAGAGGCCGGCGGCTAAAAAGGCCGCTCACTTATGAAGCACGTAGTTATTTTCATACGCGGGAATTATTAGACAAATATAAAGAAAATACGTATCTGAATAAGCTGTAAAAGCTTAAAAAGACAAGATATGACACTAAGTATTTCATGCATTCCAAGAGAATAAAGCCCAGCCACATGCCAGTGACACGGTGAAATCAATCCAATTTCAACATAAAGAAAATCAGCAGGAATAAAAGCGGCGCATCTCTACGGGCTGCAGGGCCAATGAGAGATACGGGCATTAACTCAGCACTGTTCCAAAAGCAGAGTGGCCTTATTAACAGCATGGGTGGGACAAACCCAAACACACCCATCTTACAGTACCAGCACACGGTCCATGTACATATGGCCTATTTGTATTATAAACATGTAAACATCTTTATGTAAAAACATATTTTACAGAGCTGTTTAAATGTCAGAATCAGAATCAGAATCGTGTTTATTGGCCAAGTATGTGAGTGAACACATACAAGGAATTTGTTTCTGGCAGATGGTGTCTCTCAAGTACAGTGTAAATAGTAGTAAGAACACAGTACAACAATGTAAACAACACAATGAATAATATTAATCAACAATATAATATGATAAACAATCAAAGACTTATTTACAAAAAAAAAACAAAACAGGAACACAGAGTTCAAATAACGGTGAGTGCGTAAAGCGTAAAGTGTGTAAATGTGTGTGAGTGTCCATAATGTAAAGGTTGTAGTAGAAACACTATTTGCATTCACTTTTACAAATCATGGTGCCAGAAAGGTTTCTGAGAAGGTTCCAGAGGAAACCAAAAGTGGTTCTTCTGTGGCATTCAACTTAGAACCTTTCCGGCACCATTATTTTTAATAGTGCCTATATTAATAATAGGACCCCAATCTATGTAAGGTCCCTATATACACAGTAAAGATTTACCCTGAATCATACACCTAACCTACACAACCTCAGCATGCGGAAATACATTATTTTAGGCTTTTTCACTCAAAAATACAATTAAAATTTTGCTTTTATGCAATTAAAAAAGTTTATTTATAATATATACTGTTATAATAATATATCATACATATTATTATTATATAATAACATTTATTTATATCTATTTATTTTGTCCTTAATAGCAGTTTCCTCTGGTATTCTTCATACACGTCCTCAGAATGTCCCAAAACAAACACACACACACACACACACACACAGACAGACGCAATTTGTCTCCGAGGAGACGCATATGCTGAGTTGAGAAGCATTAATGACCATCATGACTTGCCGCCATACATGGCGGTCCAGTCTGCAGCCCCTGCCCTTGCCCCTGCCCTTGCCAATCAATCACATTGATTTCTCCCAGGGGTCAGAGGGCAAAAGTGTATTGATGGGAGAAAGTGCCTTACGCAGCAAGGCCAGTCCTGAATCCAGACAGATCAATGACACCTCAGTCATGTATATATTACGCCTATTTATTTGACATAAAAACTGACCATTTTACTGCCCAGTCTGCCACAGCAAAGGCCTGGCACAATTTATCCAGTGCCTTGACGAACTGAACGCCCTCTCCGGGCAGGGAGGTTGCTCTGAACCCAGGCTTTTTGAGATCAAGGATGGTCAGGTCATGTTCATTGATGTACTTGGACAGAGAGGCGGAAGGCTAACCTTCCAATTACCCCCCCCCCCTCCCCCCCCCGCCAAAACCACAACAACAATCAATTACACAGGGAACTGCGTTCAAAGCGCAGTAAAACAACAACACATGCCCCAAAAATGGATGCATGTACAGTGTAAAGATACTTTAATGGTGCTATGGGATTCATTTAAGCATCATAAGGTCACAGAGACACAATGGAGGGGGAAGGTTAAGGATGTTTCTTACAGGGGAAACTTAACCGCGAAGTTACGGTTAAAAACAGACGTATTCTGGTCTGAACGGTCGCCAGTTACTCAGTATTTTTCCAATGGATGTGATTGAAGAGATGGTGAAACACTTCCTCCTCATTTCTCCACACTGAAATGCCGGTTGTCTCTGGACTAATGTCACAATTCATCCCTGTTTTTGAGAATGGGAAATTGATACGTGCACCGAGAGGATGCTGAGTGTACTGTACTGTAGGGCTGGCCAATTACATCGTTTTCCTCAATTAAAAAACGTAACAAATGTTGATTAAATGTTGAGTATAATGTACCCTTTCCACGAGGCCAGCAAACGTTCTCCAGCTGCTATCCCAGCCGCCCAATCTGGAAGCGACCCTGTGAAATTGACAAACTGATATAACGTCATTTCAAATCTTAACTCAACATTGTGGGCCTCGCCCAACGCTCCTCAGCGCACTGTGAGAAACAGCTGGGAACAGATCGCTGTATTTTTACCGGCAGTTCACCAAAAAACATACCCAGCTGATACACTGAGGTAAAACAGATTAGAACATGTATTATTACACATCTGGTGGGCAGTGGAGGCCTAGTGGTGAGGACGTTGCCCTTGTAAACTTAACATTGCAGGTTCGAGTCCTGGCCTGGGCACCACTGAGGTTCCCTTGAGCAAGGTACCGTCCCCAACACTGCTCACTCCTCCACGTGTGCACGTGTGATGGGTTAAATGTAGAGGTCACATTTTGTTGTGGGGCTTGAGTGTGTTCACAATGACAAATATTCCTCCAGGGAAACGTTCCTCCAGGACCACAGTGCGCAGTGAGACGTTCCTCCAGGACCACAGTGCGTAGTGAGATGTTCCTCCAGGACCACAGTGCGTAGTGAGATGTTCCTCCAGGACCACAGTGCGTAATGAAATGTTCCTCCAGGACCACAGTGCGTAGTGAGATGTTCCTCCAGGACCACAGTGCATAGTGAGATGTTCCTCCAGGACCACAGTGCGTAGTGAGATGTTCCTCCAGGACCACAGTGCATAGTAAGATGTTCCTCCAGGACCACAGTGCGTAGTGAAACGTTCCTCCAGGACCACAGTGCATAGTGAGATATTCCTCTAGGACCACAGTGCGTAGTGAGATGTTCCTCCAGGACCACAGTGCGTAGTGAGATGTTCCCTAGGACCACAGTGCGTAGTGAGATGTTCCTATGTACATTTCAGTATTTTCTTACTTTTCTGAATATCTCTCCACCATGAAAGTGACTATTTGTCATTGTGAACACACTCAATCACACACATACACAAACTGCAACCCAACAAAATGTGACCTCTACATTTAACCCATCACATGTGCACACATGGAGCAGCGGGCAGTTACCAACAGCGCCCGGGGAGCAGTGTAGTGGGACGGTTCCTTACTCAAGGGAACCTGGACCAACACGTAGTGATGGGCCAAAGTCACAATGGTGGGAATATCATAACAGTTATTAAGTTCTAACGATTTTTTAAACACTGGCTTTTCACTTTAAATACTGATTTGACGTTTATCGTGATAATTATTATAGTCAACATCAACATTTATATCGCGATAATAGTTTTGGTCCATATCGTCCAGCCTTATTGTACTGTACAGTTGATGAAATCCCCTCTGCTTAAAAACGTTAGAATCTGTACCGCCCTGCTACACTGCTCCCCGGGCACTGTTGGTAGCTGCCCGCTGCTCCACGTGTGCACGTGTGATGGGTTAAATGCAGAGGTCATGTTTCGTTGTGGTGCTTGAGTGTGTTCACAATGACAAATAGTCACCTTGTCAAACAATTCCCCGTCTGATTTCATGAGCCACGAGTGAGGAACGATCAAACCAACGTAAGCAGTGAGCTTCAAGGCCCATAGAAGTGTTAAGGAAAGCGAGGACCAACATCAGCACTGCTTTACGCTCAGCATGATCATGGGTTCACATGGCGAATCATTACTTCCACCTCGCTTTATTCACTACTGGAGTGTTCTACTAGTTTTTAAACAAGTTTGAGGACGCTCTTATGTCTCTTTGGCCCCCTGTTGGTTATCTTTAAAAGGATACGCCACAGAACGGCCCCGAAACGGAACAGCACAATATTTGTGTGTTCTTTTTAATCTCGAAAAATGGCCGAAAAATCCCTGGAGGGGAACGTCGCGGGATGCTTTGGAGAACAGCTTCACGGGGGCCTAGTGCAGAGTGAAACAAGAGTGTCTTCTTCCTCTCGTCATCTAATCTGGTAATTTATTTGTTTAACTGGTATAAATCGAAGCCCAGCTGTAACCAATGAGTTGCAGCTTGACCGGCGCAGCCAGCTGGACCCGATTCTGCTGAGGCGGCAGGATTCCCAGCGCCGCTCGCTCGGCTACATCTGGAGGAACCATCGGGGTTCAGAGGTGAAAACTAAAACTCTCTCTTAAAACAAACTCCTGTGACGACGGAGCTCGTTCCGCCCTCCGTCTCCCCGCGGCCGTTCGGGAGGCCGAGGGGGAAATGTCAGCGACGTCAGGTTTATGAGCAACTCGCTTGTTTCTTTTTGCCTAAAACTGACTGCTGTTTCGAACTGCGCCGAGTTAAGTCACGGACTGTCTGGCAGCGTCTGCGGTAACGTTTCTGCAGCAAATACAGAACCACGGGCGGGAAAACGATGCTGAGATTTAGGTTCAACGCGAAAATCTGGGCTTGACATTGCATTGATTCTCATTAAAGCTTGTATGCTCACTTCCATGACTCATCAGCCATAACATTAGCACCACTGAAAGGTAAAGTGAAGAACACTGACTCTCAGGGGGATGTAACAGGCAGCAAGTGAACAGTCAGTTCTTGAATTTGGTGTCCTAGAGGCAGGAGCTTAGGGATCTGAGACACTTCGCCAAGGGCCTTCAGAGCATCTCCAAAACGGCAGGTCTTGTGGAGTGGTCCAAGTATGCAGTCGTTCTACCAAAAGTGATCCAATGAGGTCCAACTGATGAATCGGTGAGAGGGTCACGGGCACCCAAGGCTCACTGATGCGTACGGGGAGCGAAGGCTAGCCCGTCTGGTTCAATGCTGACTATTTCAGCAGCATTAGGGGGACCTACTCAGTATTAGGCAGGTGGTGATAATGTTATGGCTGAACAAAGTTTAGTGTGTGTGAGAAATTTACAGCGAAACGTCTGAAAAAATAACGATTGCGCTGTTTTCCTTTGTGATTCTGGCCGAAGCATTGCTGATATTTGAGAAGGCTGTAAGACACAAATGCAACCTTAGACCAATCGCAGACTTGCTTGAGTTGTGCCATGGGCATCGTGACCAATCCAGGACGTGGAGTTTTTCATCAATGAAGGTGTTAACGTGATCCAGTGGAGTGAAACGATTATGGTGGTGATAAGGCCATAGAAAGTGTTTACAGCAGCCTGCTGTCTTTTTTCGGAGCTTTTTATGTCCCTTTACAAAACGAAACCTCATAAACGTACAGCTTCAGAATCTTACAGCATATCTCCATCAGAAAAAACAAGGTACATTTTAAAGCATCGTAGCAAGTCGAGCACCTTATATTTAATAAAAATTAAAAAATAAATGAAATAATGTATTTAATAAATAAAATTCAATTATTTAGTTCAGAAATAAAATAAAATACAACGTATTTTATCATGTAAATATTTTTATAATGTTAATAAAATCATTAAATTTACTGTAACACTTGAAAACAGTAAACTAAAACTAATATTTCCACTTTACTCCAAATGCCTCTGTTAGCGTGTGTGTAAAGGTCCTTACAACACATAAAAGGTGGCATAGAGTATTATTTAAAGTGAAGCACAGAAGAACCAACTTTGGTTCCCTAAAAAACCTTTTTAGTGAACCTCCGCATATTGTAAAGGTCCCACACGCGTTAGAGGCTTTTCCTCGAGACATACGCACGTCTGAGCTGCGAAACGTTTAGGAGCCCTGTTTTTAAGAGTGGCCGCTCCTTTTCTTGTGCTCTGGACAAAAGTAGCTGCTGGTGGTGTGAGGACAGCAGAAGGGTGGCAACTAAGAATCAATGGCGGCAGCTTTCACGCAACACTAATGAATCCCCATTAATATCGCAGGCTGTTTGTTTGCGCTTAATTGATGGCGGTTAAGTCCCTTTTTTCGCCCTATTGGCCATGTCGCTGGGAGGCCCGTGTGCTGGGAGGCCTGTGTGCTGAGAGGCCTGTGTGCTGAGAGGCCCGTGTGCTGAGAGGCCCGTGTGCTGAGAGGCTCTTTGAGGCTCCACTGAAATGCAGCACATGGACTGGGCCTCAGATATCGCTCGGGCAGAAAACGCAGGCTAACAGAAAGCCAAGCAGATGTAGCAGGCTGTGTCTGCCTTCTGCATACTTCGCACCGAAGTCGACACACACACACACACACACACACACACACACACACACACACACACACACACGCACCATGAAATGGGAACAAAAACTGTGAACTTAAATCTCTCAAGGCTTTACTGAGACAGTTCCGGGACGAGCCTGGCCAATACGTCAGAGCAGGACGGCAATTAGAACGAAGGAAAAATGCTCAGTGTTCTCGAGCGCAGTGCGGATCCACTGAGTCGCAAGTGCACTCTACAGAACTCACATGCTCCTGGGGTATGAACCTACTGTACCAACTTTAATTCTACGATTAAAATTGTAAAATGCAGTAAAAACACAAGTCTGTCATTTGCGAATTGTCCTAAACCTTCGTTTTACTGAAAAAACCTTTAAAGACGTTTCTATAGAAGTCTCGGTTGAGACACGTGACTGTATTTTGTGGATATAAACAACTTTAGAGCGTAAAAAACGTTGGGATGGGGAGCGTAAAGTTTACAGAATATTGGTCAGATGAGTCCATGTTTCGGCTTATTTCCTGGAAAAATGACAATGCGGATCATCCAGACTGTTAGCAGTGGAAGGTGCAAAAGCCAACCTCCTTCAGGGTATGGTGGGTGGTACATCAGTGCCCCAGCGTGGTTGGCATGTGAAGGGTTCGTAAACAGCATGTGTGCTTGACTGGCCTGCCAGCTTTCTAAATATGTCTTCTATTGTACCATGTAAGAATGGGCAAAAAGCTTTAACCTGCAAAACTGCAACGATTTGTATCTTCAGTTCCCAAATCGTTATATATATATTATATATATTTCAGATTGGTCAGTGAAAACTTTGGAAATTATGTATTTTTGTCACTTAAAAAGGTTAAAGAAATCACAGATTCTACTTTTTCTTGCATTAGTGCCAACTTGGGATGGGATTTGTATTTGTGGGCCAAGTTTTATGCCAAAAGACTTAGCACAGAGCCCTGGTGGTGACGTCCCATCTTAATAATGAGTGACCACAACTTAAATATCTCAACTTCATGATCTCAGACATGGCAATGACCGACTTAACCATCACAGCTAGATTATCTCCTTCTCACAATTTAACCTTCATGACTTCACTCATCTCGTTCCCACAACCCCAATCAGCCATAACATTAACACCACCTGCCTAATAGTGAGTAGGTCCCTCCTGCTGCTGAAACAGCTCTGACTGTGGTGCACTGTGTGTTTTGACCCCTTTCTATCAGAGTCAGCTTCACTTTTTACACCACAGTAGCTCTTCTGTGGGACCAGACAGGCCTTCACTCCCCACATGTATCAGTGAGCTGTGGGTGCCCATGACCCTGTTACTGATTCGCCAGTTGTCCTTCTTTGGATTGATGGGTACTAACTACTGCACACCTGGAACACTCCACAAGACCTGCCGTTCTGGAGAAGCTCATAAGGCCCTTGTCCAAGTGGCTCAGATCCTTACGCCTGCCATCTTCAAGAACTGGCTGTTTTCTTGCTGCCTAACATATCCCACCCCCGACAGGTATCGTTGTAATGAAATAACTAGACAGTCGATGTTATTCACTTCACCTGTCAAGGGTATTTAAGGAAGTTTCATACTTAAGCATGAGAAAGAGAAAGAACAATGTTTTCCACGTGCTACTGAGTTTTTTTTGTTGACAAAATCTACCAATATTTCCTTTTTTTTAATGCATGGGGCATAAATTTGTTTCAAGGTTTCTTGCCAAAACACTGTGTCATGTATTGATTACGCACTTTCAGTGGAACTCAGACCTCAATGAATTTCACTGACAATTTCACTGACGCTCACAAAACTCAGAGTCCTAGATCCAGATCCTAGACTCTCCTTCATATATCTCCTCTCTGGACTTTCAAATATGCTTAACAAGCAGTGGCGTCCGGCCACAGAAACCCAGCGTTCTGCTTCTGCAGAAAACGAGGACTGTGTGGAAAGGTCTGTGTGGACCAGTCAATCTGTATGCTCGACCGCATATTACAGCGCTGTGCCATCTCTCACTGCGAGGAACCGGGCTGTACATCAAAAAAAGGTAATAGACGGCGGAGACCATGAACGCTGAGACTTTTCCCATATGGTACAGTTTGAATATTATGTTTCATACATTATGTTTATGCCCTGAGCCCATCTACAAATCATCCTAATCGTAGCCGATTCAGTGCGTGGAGCAAGAAGCCGGCTGGTGTCAAGGCCTGGTAGCCTTGACTGAGGCTACGTAAACGCAGGAGGCACCTCGAGCCAGGCGTCGGCTGACAGGAAGAAGGCGAATGGGTTCCGTATGCTAACAACACGAACTCGCCACGGAACGCCACCGACCTTTAGCACCTGACGTAAGGCTGAATGGAAAACGGGATGGTTCTTCAAACCCGCTGCGACCTCTTATGGGCGTATGTGACTCAAAGGCAACTTATAGCTTCCTCCTAAACGCTCCTATAGCACGCCTCCTGACTTAGAACTGACCCGAAAATCCATCATCGATAATACGGCGCGGGCGGCATGTGGAAGTCTCGAGCTCGAAGGGAGCCGCTGGGTTCTTTACTGCCGCGGTTCATTCGGTTCAGCCTGTTTATGATGAAGGTGCCCTATCGTGTTACAGCCAGTGTGCGGTGTGTTAGTGTATCTTGCCCAACAGCGGATTAAAACTCCATCTAAAAATATACAACACTGCAAAATACCCCTAATTGAGAGTGTGGACCCCCAGAGAGTGGGAAAAGTTAATTAACGGGCCGTGTTAGCGACGGCCATAATGCGAATTCCGCTGTCACTTCGCATCAGTGTAAAACTGAGGCCCGTGTGCCCTTAAACTTTTCCGACGCGTAAAAAGAGCAACATCAAGTTTTCGTGGGCTGTTAAAGTCTCTTTTTATAATCAGTATACACATTTCCATCATTAATATTAGTATAAACGCCTTGAAATCTGTTAGCAGTGATCTGTAAACAACTGACGGCCCAGAAAGTAGCATTTGGCGCCATTTACCCATCTTTATTAAACAGCATCAATAATTTAAAACACAGTTGTTTAATGAAACAATTTGTCGTTTTGCATAATTTAGTGAGATGAGAACACAGCACGATTATGTTCACACTCGAAAGTAAAGCCCTGAAAATGGTTTTCTGAAGCAATGCTGCAGAGGAACCACTTTTTGCTTCTGAAGAGCTTCCAGAACTTTAAGTCTCGACTCATTTATTTATTTTTAATTTAATTTAATTTTTTTATTTAAAAAGTATTTATTATATAAATAATTACATCATGAAATAAATTCTAAACATATTCATTTATATTAATTATATTATTACATGTATTTATTATATAATGTAAATTAAAAATTATTTGGACATTTGTGCAATATTTAAAAAATGCAACACGTTTATTGTTTAAGGACACAGAATGTCAAACCACACAGTATTTATTATACATAAACCATTTTTTTTTTCTTCAGAATTTTCAGATTTTCTTATCGAAAAGTGACTTACGTTTCAGTTCATTTGGGTTTCATTCAGTTTTTTGTCCCCAAAATGTCTTTATACACTTCAGAATGAATGATACCTTCAATGAACAATCAACTGCTCCAATCTGGCTCAAAGTTAAGAGGTTCATGAAGGTTGATGGCATCAGGAAGGAGCTGACATCTCATACTTATGTCTGTGCGACAGCAGAATGTTCAACAATTGTTGTTTCTGGTTTCTAAGTGTTATACTTCATCTGCTGGTGTCTAAATCCTACGTAGAAATGGCTCCACAGCCCATAAAAGTTTCATTTTTATAGTGACAAAACCATCAAACCTTTTCTGGACAGTCCCAGAAAGTTCTAAAAGATTCCAGAAAGTTCTCACAGTTCCAGAATATTCTGAAAGTATATTTAGCATGTGAATGGAGAATGTTCTTGTAAACAGATACATATTAAAATATCATTTTCCTGAGCACAGAAGTGAAGTTTTGTGGAACAAAAGCCATTTTCTATTGATTTTAGGCAGAAGAAGAAACACACTTTGTACCCAGGAACAGATAAAATACATCTCTGTTATGTAGTGTAGCTTAATGTGTGTTTTTAAATAACCTTTCTGCTAGCTTATCCTGATATTTCACATCAACCTCTGTTGGGAAAATGTCCTAAAAAGTGGAACGTCAGTGGGGTTCAGGGCAAAAAGCATTGTGGAGTTAAGAGCATGGAACAACCAGCCTCAATCTCATTCTCTTACTCATGTTTAGCCTTAGGCATACTGGTGTGGCCAAAAAGCGTCAGGGTTTAACTTTCGGCTGTTAATTTCAGTGCTCTGTCAGATTCATACATGAAATGAGACACATGTTCAATATTATAGCAAAAGCAGTGGGGGCGTGAATCATTCCAGCTGGTCCAAGCTGAAAGTGGTGATGCAGAGAATCAGTGTTTTGAATTTTCTTTGCTTCAAACACAAGAATTTCACCAAATTTACTTACATTTCACTACTAATACCAATGTATAAAAGGAGCCTCTCTGGACGCTTCGACCCGTGTGATTTCCCTGTAATTCCTTCCCAAGCAACATCATCAAGTAACAAAGTTTCCCAACACGTGCGGTGTCCAAATACTTTCTGGAACCACTGTATGTCTCAGGCAAGAACCATTAAGGAAGCAATAATTTTAAGAGCAGCTTTGGAATTTGCCCCAGAAATGAATTTGTTACATCTACAGCAACAGTTTCGTGTGGATTCTTTCGTTGCCGTTTTCCTCGACAACATAACGTTGCTATTAATGTGTGGAATGTGTGGCGCTTTGGAACGGCTTGTGACTAAAACGTGTGATGGCAGCTTATTACGTCCTAATGGCTTCAGTATATAATCAGGTTGTCAAGAAACATGAGGTGTAAGGTGGGGAACAAGTGAAGGGAAAAGAGGAAACATCTGGCCTGAACCAACCTCAGGGGCAGGCGAAGCTTTCTGCAAAATTAAAGCTCATGATAAGCCTCATCACACAGAAGAGCGAATGGTGAGACATAACTAGCACTTACACATTCCAAAGCCACGCCAGCAGTTAGAGGAAATAAATATAACATAGAGGTCTTCTACCCAAGGCCCTACAGAACATCGGGCCGGTTCTTCATCGGCAACGCTGGGCTCTGGTTTGATTTTTGCCGGCTGACTTGTAAAGTGGTAGATTTCATAAACTCTCTCGACTGTACACACTCATGCACTCGCTGGCGCACTCTCTCGTTATGGAAAGTGCTGATGAGGGGAGCGTGTTGGGTGAGATGAATGCTCACAGTGGACCCTCCCCATGGTTGAGAAGTTCTCCTAAAGTGGGTTAAGTGCTAGTGTGAGTGGCAGGAGCGAGAGGAACCTAAGCATAGCGAGGCTAACAGATGTATGGTGGATCCAACTGTCAAGTATGACCGGACATTTTGCTAAAATACATCGATAGCAAGTTTAAGCAGTTTGAGAGTGTCACAGAGGGGTAAAATACCAGCTTACGTTACCAGCACTACGTTTTCAGTCACTCACCTCAGGTGCTCAGTAACTCAGAGACCACTACGGGTCAGGTTCGGGTTTCTCATTTAGCAGTACCACCTGAGCCAGTCTGGGTCATGTCTGGAAGCTGTGGGTATGAGTGGAGCTTAGGCCTCTTATCTAGAAGCAGATCTCCGATATAGCAGAAAAAGCTCAGAATCACAACTTCCTTCTTTATACACTCAAGGTGTGACTGGTCTGTAGCAATAACTGAAGGAAACCATAACCCTGTCTTACCCTAACATGACCCTTTGACTCACCCCACAGTAGCTGGTGTGTGTACATGTCCACATTGGCCATTTTAAGGCAGGTGGAACTGGAGCTTTCTGTGCACTATTGTGTTTTCTGGACGTGTTTTGTCAGCGTAACGGTAAACAGCTGAAATGTGAAGTAAATTCCTATGTTTGCTTGTTAAAAATGGAGTTCTCAAAATAAAAGTGATAACAGAACCTAAATGGCACCAGTGGAAGGTTTTCTGGGATAAAAGGCACATGGAGAAGAATTTCCTGGCTGCTAAGTTCAACCGAATGCTTGTTATTCCATTTAGTGGCACGAGGTCTTGATGGACGACATGAGTGTACTCCAAGGAAAGCTAGAAGGTTGTACAGTTAACTCCCATGGTGTAATTCTAAACCATACAACCTACTACCTCAACCTGGATGCACACGTCCTCGCTGGCTTCCCTCCCGTCTTCTGTGGCCAAGGGCCAGCCTCTCATTTCTTGCCTTCAGCAAGGAAATACTGGAAAACGTGGAGCGATGACACTGGCGATGCAACTTTCTCGAAGGTTTAGGAAGAAACTTCCCAATTAAGAAGACAGTGTACTGTTTCACTGAGCTCGTCAAAACCCTGAAAAAATGAAAGTGCGGCACTTGAACAAACCACTGATACAAAAAAACCCAAATCTGCTGATTGTACCACAGTGACAGAGACCCACAGAAGCGAGCTTGGGTTGCCAGATTTGCCACAAGATCGGATCTACGGGTTTATGACAAGTGGTTAAAGCATAAAAAAGATAAATATATGAACACAACGCTAAGAGACTCTTATCATTTTGTATCATGTCAGATGAGGTGAAAAACTACTTTTGGTGTATATTTAATTTTGCAAAAAAAAAATTGATAACTATGACGACATGAGATCAGTGTGAGACTTGTACACTTTTAAACTGTGACAGATTTGCAGCAGAAGTCCAGCTATAATTTACTGTATTCCTGAAACACTCACTGGCTTGGTAAAATGTCAAATTTGACAGTAATTAGCTGAAGTCTGCAGAGAATAATGAGTAAATTACTGGTGCAGTCTTGAGCAGCTTGGCTCTGAATATTATAGCTTTGGGGGTGGAGCTTTCCAGCATTATCTGCAGTTAATTTAGTTTCTTTTAATATGTTTTAATTTCTTAATGTTCATTTTATTTCACAAGTGTTTTTTGTCGTAACATATTATTAGTCCCCTAAATATATGTTTAAATGTATTCTACCAACATTTTAATTCCACAAAATATTTCAATAATCAATATTTTTAAAATACTAAAATTTTGCAAACATTATAAATAAATCCAATAAATTTTATTAAATAATATACCTTTAAATACTTTGTCATGTGTTGATAAAATGACATTAATTAGCCTCTAAAAAATTAAAATCCTAGTTGAAATTGCTGGGTGTCTACAGTCGACTGTAATAGTATATGATAACAGTATTATACTGAAAATAATTACAGGAATGAACAACAGTGTTGAACATAAACACCTTAATGAAAAGTCTTCTGTAAATTAAAAAATGCAGTAACACAATGTTTCAATGTTTTGTATTTCAACCACTTATGACTAAATCCAAAATAAAATCAGCTCTATTCAAAAACAGGCCAAACAGGGACATTTTCTATCTTTTCTGGACAGTCCCAGAAGGTTCTAGATAGTTCCGAAAGATTCCAGAAAGTTCCCAAAAATTCTGCACAATTCTAGAAACCAGTTCTCACAGTTCCAGAACATTCTACTTAGCACTGAAACTGAAAATGGTCTGAAAACAGGTAAGTTTTAAAATGTCCTTAGCACAGAAGGAAAGTTTTTGTGGAACAGCCATTTATTTTAGGCATTAGGGACTGTGGAAAAACACACTTTGTATCCATGAACAGAAATTAAACAGACTTGTGTATCTACACAATTTGGTCTGGCTTGGAGCTTAGATAAAGCTTTTACAACCGAAATTGCTCAATGCTTCTCATTGGCTGACACCAAAATTCTCCTTACGTTTACAAAAACAAAAAAATCGCAACCCCTAGAGCTGATATGTGTTTCAGAAGAAAGGTCTAGTGAGTAGAGCGTGGATGATGGCTAAAAGTGGATAAAAGTGCTTAAACACACTTCAATCAAACGTGTACAATGGTTCCACATTACGGGACATATTAGTCCAACACAATCACTGATGAAGACAACAGGCAATAATGGTGTCGAACGGCTGAAGTACATTCAAAGCACCGTCTCTGAGGGGAACACAGTTTTAAAGGAGATTTATCCTCAATAAAATCATTACACTCTTATAACATTAGCCTGAACATTAAGATTATTAGTGTAAATAAGAAGTGCTACACTGGCTAAAGTGCTGTCCATTCATTATTGTCATTTTACAACTTTAAAAAAAAATGTGTACACTCCATAAATGCTGTTAAAGTGTCAAAATGTGCTCTTCAACACCCCACACCCCACTCCACCCCTCACACACACACACACACACACACACACACCTCCAACAGTCCACCCAGTTCATATACTGATACTACACTGTAAAAAACCCTTTCTGGATTCACAGTTTTTGTGATGTCACAACCACAGCCCATTTACAGCCGTTTAGCTCCGCCCACTCATGTTGACATTGCAAGTAGTGTTTTAGCTCGAACTGCCTTCGGAGGCAAGCACAAAGCAGGGCGGCCAACTGGAAGGAAGGTCATTTACATATATCAGTATTAAAGGCACGATGATGAAGCCTGTTGAGCTCCAGGGCATATAAAGAAGCTGAAAAAAGTCATGAACTAAGACTATGGGACATAAAAGCCCCAAAAATGTTAGAGGTGGGCTCTTTAAAGGCGAACTTAGTAAGAAAAAGTGCGGTGCACGAATGGCCCGCGTGCTGGGCGTCCATCGTAGGCAGACATATCGTTCTGATTTCACACTGGAAGGCGACTGGCGCGGAAAGCTGCTGGTCAGCAGTTTTGCGATAAACAGGAACCTGCACGTCCACCAACACGTTTCGCGACCGAACGGCTTTTATAAACTGTGTGTTTTTTTCCTTCGGCCGGAGGATTGAGCAACGAGGCAAACTTAAAGTCGATGGTTGGTTGCGGGGGGGTTGGGGGGGTGGGTGGGTCGGTGAGGAAAGCTTACCTGGCTTGGTGTCAGGACTCCCGGAATGTGTTGCAGGAACTCTGCTCCACCCACTGCGAACACAAATAAACACGGAGATCAGTTACTGTCGCCCGAGCCGAGCGACGCATATCACGGTAACGGCACGGTAACGACGCGTCACACGCTCGCAACACTGCTGCGTGGCAGTGTTTTACATGAGACGGAACG
>JBBPDA010000037.1:16433056-16442190 GCA_037974385.1 Arnoldichthys spilopterus | reverse complement strand
CACTACTGAGGTTCCCTTGAGCAAGGTACCGTCCCACTACACTGCTCCCCGGGCGCTGTTGGTAGCTGCGCGCTGCTCCACGTGTGCACGTGTGATGGGTTAAATGCATAGGTCACAATTCGTTGTGGTGCTTGGGTGTGTTCACAATGACAAATAGTCACTTTCATTAAAAAATGGGGATGTCATTTCTATGGCTGCAGATAACTGTACTGCTGGGAACGTGTGTGTGTGTTTAAAAAAAACAACTTGTAATAGTTTCGAAAGCCTTGCCTTCAGTCGAACGTGTTGGAATATTCTGCAATCTTAAATGTGATGCAATACAAGAACCATTTTTCTTAAGGAACTTTGGTGGTGGTCTTTACCTTGCAGTACCAAGCCAATGCCTGGACCACAGGGGTTAGATGGCTGCTGGCCACAAGCAGTTGGTTAAACAAGCAAAAAAAACTGCCACTCAAGAGACATCGCCACACCTTAACCATCAAATCAGTGCTCTCCAAAGCAACCCCGAAACGACTGCATTCCAGTGGCACCCAAAAACCGAAAAAAAACTGAAGAAAAGTCTGATGGTGCTCAGACAAAGAAGCTTATCCTGTGGCTGAAGATGCTACTGTTTGCCCTGAGACCTCACAGTCCCAACAGTTAACTCTAGACGAGGGGGTAGCACATGGTTTGGGGCCCCAGAAACACAAGATCCACCTCATGTGAGTTTGAAGAACATTTTCAAACCTCCTTTACATTATGTGAAGGTTCTTTATACCATAAAAAAGGTTCCCTGGGGTTCGTATATTCACTTATTCTTAACACATGGGGCAAAACAAAACAAGGCTGAGGTTTGGAACGTCAAGTGACAGTCCTCCAGGTCTCAAAGAAGAACACGATTTTTCACCATTGGGACTTGGAACTGAACATCCCCACATCCAAACTTTCCACAGTTTCCACTCTTAAGAAAAAGGTGCCACACAGGGTTCTCGGAGCGATGCCATAGAAGAACCCCTTCTGCTCTGCTAAAGAACCTTCAAAAATTCAAAACCTCGTTTTCAAACCTCCTTTACATTATGTGACGGTTCTTTATACCATGAAAAGGTTCTTCACATCTCATCTACAAAAGCAGCTCTTTAGGGAATCAATGGCTTTCTTCTATGAGAACCTTTTGGTGTCGTAAACGAGTGTACGACGGCTCGATCGTACCCCGGACGATCGCCCAAAGGGCCTCCGTTCTAAGCTGGCGTGGGACTTTAATGGCTGGCATAGGAGGCCACGGTGGGGAAAGGCTCTGCGCCCTATGGAAAGTAAACAAAGCACTAGTGTAATTACTGCAGCGCTGCCCTCGATGATGAATGATCATGGGCTTTGAGACCGATGGCAAATTACTGCGTTAAAAATAACCCGTGATGCGAACAGGTCAGCGAAGTCACGACATGAAAAGTCTCAGCGTGTATTTATATAGGGACGGGCACGCCGAGGGCTAATGAGGCCCAGTAACCCAATTAGTGCCTCGTCCTGATCCCGCTCCAAACGAGAGCTTGATCTCTAGCGACTGAAAGCGATCTCAATGGCAGCGCGGCGCTCAACCTCTCCGAGCTGCCAACCACATGGTTCGCCGAGCGCGGGCCTTTCGGCGAAACGTCTCTCTGAGTTTGACCACGAAGCAGATCATAGAAACAAGAGGAGTTCGGGTGGGAAAAACATGTCCTTCGGGTCCAGAATTTCCAATTTCCAGAAATTATGGCCAAAAGCGTTCGGTTGTTTTAGCGAGAACTCGCAAAACAAACATGGCGGTTTAAACGAGCTGGTGGCTGTGGTCCAAGCACGAGTCCCTGGAGGCTCCTTAAACATTCCCGAAATGCATGGGATTCACACACCAAGTCAAGCACCATATCATTAACGCCATTGTACGGGGCGGCCCAATGTTCGGCGTTTGATCTCGCGGCCCGGTTGGAGTGCTCTTGACTCTGACCAGTGGCACTCTTAAAGTGCCATCAGACAGACGCCCTCGCCACGGTGCTCGCTTTCAGCTGGTTTCACCAAACACGAGGGACTTGGACGCGGCGCACAAAGACGAGTTTCCTCTCATGGTTCCGCTAACAAAGTCCTCTCTGTCCTCACCTTAAATCCCTCTTGGCACAAATTCCTGACGCAGTGCCAGGATCTTCCCCGCACAAAAGAGGACGGGAGAGGGGCGTCTAAGGGCTGCACTCGGTGCACCTCACGCCAGCCCACGGAGAGCAAAAGCGAGGCGAGGCTTCTGTGTCTGCCTTCTCTTCAGTGAAGGACACCAGAGTCGGACAACACACGTCTCATTCAGCGGGCGCCTTTTCCAGCCCCATTATCCCCCATCACAACAAACACCTAATGACACGGCGCCGCCGGGGACGTTCAAGGAGGAGCCATCGGTTAGGCTTTACTTGGGATTTTTTTTTTGTAAAGTATCGATACACATATGAATTTTGAAATCGTATTGGTGTTTTGAGATCAAAGAGAAAAATGCAGAAGATCAGACTGAAATTATCTTAAAAAAAAATATGTAAAAAATAAAATAAAAATATAATTTTTGCTGTTTATGGTTCATTTATTACCCCGAGGGTTTTAAACGCTCTGTGAATGTTTATTAGTTATTAAAAAATGATTTAAAAATGATTCCAAATCTTAAATGACACGATTCTTCTAAATCAGTTCTCGTTAAAATCCAAAGAAAATATGAAAAGGAGGCGTTGGATTGTTCATGTCCGAGAGCACGTCCACGAGTGCCAGGTGTTTTTAAGACACGTTCGATAATTGAGGTTATGCGTTTGCAGCAGATTATGTCCTCAAAAGGAAGAAGTGGGAGCTGCATTTCTCTTTTAACTGCCTCATCCTGCAACGCAACAAGGACACAGAGCGCCATCGAACATCCTGAAGAAACTTTTTAGGTGTTTGATCACTTTCAGTAAAATATTTCAGATTTTTTAAATGATTTTTATGTTTAATTATGCAGGAAAAGTGAAACGGTTAAATTACTCCACGGTCAGTTACACACTGAAGCGAATCACAGACGAGGGGGAAAAAAGGCAACGAGTTCAAGTGTGTGGAATAAATTTCTTTGGATGAAAAGAACGAGACAAAAAAAACCTAAAACAAACGAAAAGGTGGATTTTTAAAGTCCAACAACCCCCGGTTTGGGCCACGAATGGACGTCCTGAGCCCCTGCTCTTTCTGGCGACTCTCTTGCTTTTTGTGCAGCGGTTCAGTGGGGCTGGGTATTAATCCCACCACGGCTCTGCAAGCAGGTGAACTCGGCCCAAGACTTTCCCACGATCTGGGAGCAAATCCGCTGCCCTGAGCCCTTCCTAGAAGACGGCCATCTGTCCGCTCTGTTTTCACTCTGGGAGGGCAAGCGTCAGCTGCATGACCAAATTCAACGTTCCAGCACTACCCCCACAGTCAAACACCACCCCCCTCCCTTAAAATGGAAAAAAAAAAAAAAAACTTATATACACCCTGTCCACTACAAACACACTGGCCACTAATGAGTCAGTTCGAAGTGAAACTGTGGGGAAATTTTGAGAGAGGAGAATTTTTCAAAAGTGCACGCGATAAATTTTTTTTAAAAAATAAATAAATAAATAAATAAATAAATAAATAAAAACTCTAAATGAGAAGAAACCTCCTTTTAAAAGCGACTTTTTTCGGTGTGGAACATCGACCTCGGCTTCTGTCAGACATAATTCATCTTTATGGCATGAAAGGGAAGACAAACAACACACTCCACCCCAAAAATACACACACACACACACAGCAAAAGCTTCAAAAACCTCCCTGAAATCTCCCTCTGCGGGGAAAAAAAAAAAAAAAAAAAAAAAAAAAAAAAAAAAAGTCCTCTAAAATAAGAATTTGGTTTCGGGGAGATCATGTGACTCCCTTTTTGCTCCCCCCCTCCCCCTTTCCGAAAGTGCCATGTGCTATCGTTTTTATTTCCCTCTCAAAGCGGTGGCGGTGCTGATGTGGAGACCCCCGTCCCGGGCGGAGGCGCGTCCGCTTTAAAATGCATGACATTGCCTTAGCAGGAGCATGAGAACGGAGCCTCTTCAATAGCGCGGTCTCCATGCCCCGGCCCGTAACCATGGAAGCAGATGCCTCCTCTCCCCTGCCCTCCTTACCTCCCGGCGGCCGCGGGCTGCCTCCCATTCAAAAGAGGGTCCGCCTCGATTTCTCTTCATCCTGACCGAACTTGCCTGCTCTTCAAAGGGAGCCCATTCAGCGGGTCATCGGTCTAGACTTGTCTGCACGGTCTGCGGAGCAGCCTTGATGTAACCCCTGCTCTCCGCCTGCCGCGGCAGCGGCCGCGCCACTGCGGACGGCGGGGCGACCGGCGGAGATGTGGATTTGAAAAGGAGCCCCGTCCGATTTTGCCATTGTGCCTTTTCATTCATCGATCGAATGAATATCGAACCTTCTGTCGGTGCATGTGTGAAACAGATAGCTTAGCAAGCATTTTTCTCTCTCTCTCTCTCCCTCTCTCTCTCCCTCTCTCTCTCTCTCTCTCCCCCTCTCTCGCTCTCCTCCGGTCAGACCGGTGCAGGGGGCCAAATGGCCCGCGCTCCTTTCCTTATTCCCCATTTCGTTTGGATGAAAGTTTCGTTTTTGTTGCAGTTTTTGATAAGAAAATGTGAGGGGTTTTTTTTACAGAAAAAAATTTTCCACAAAAAAAAAAAATCACAAAACCACTTATTTACACATCTGTGTAAATAAACATATTCAGCAGTTTAGATTATTTAATATTCATGCACATTATTGTGCTTAACTGTAAAAAAAAAATGATTTCACTGCTTCACTGTAATATTGCGGATATTTTTTCATATTTAAAACCTCTGAAAAAAATGTTAAAATGTTGCTTTTTTTTTTTTAGCAAATTTAGTAAATTATTTATTTTTAATAAAAGATTTAGTCCAAATGACACTGGAGTGAGGGCTTAGTGATGAATATTTTCTATCATTGTTCATTATTATTTGCCTTTTTGTTTTGGCTTTTATAATAAATACTATAGAATTAAATATACGTATATTGTTTTTGGAAAAAAAGGCAAAATGATGAGTGATCGTGTCCTCGTGGCACATTCTTCTGGTTTAAATATGAAGGAGACACACACACACACCCACACACACACTCAGACAGCTGCACATACACAAGAGTATAATGCCAAATTTTGCACGAAAATTATATACATTTATTTATTAATTTAACAATTTATTTATAAATTTAAATGACGAACTTTGCCAATAAAATTTTTTTATTATGGTCATTAAAAATATGTAAAAACAAAAAAAGAACCTGACATGATTTAAATGCATATTTGTCAAAATTCTTAAAAATACTTAATACTTTTAGCAAAAAAATGTTATTTTTTCATGATAAAAATGCTTTCGCTCCTGTTTGAGCGAAGCAGCAGAGCCGTGAGCTGAAGCGCAGTCCAGTGCAGTGATCAGCCTCCTTTTGTTGCTTTTATCTAAAACATTTAAAGCCGTTTAAAGCGTGTTTGGGTTTCGGATGGAGGGGTCCCCCACACTCCATCTGACACGTTGCCATGGAGGTCTGGGAGGGGGGAGCGAGAAGGGGGAGACTGGCTGAAAGTGAGCAAATTCAAAGGCAAAAGGAAGGAAAGGGAGCAGTGAAGTGAGAAGACAATGTCATTGTTCCCAGAACGTGGAAAATGAGCAGAGCTGTGGCCTTTAAGAAGCGCGACTCCGGTCGACTCCTGTCGGCTCCGGCGTGCAGAGGGAACGCTGCGTCCTCGGACAAGACACGCGCGTTTCAAAGCTCAGCGCCTACGACATCAGAGGCTGAGCAAAAAGAAGCAGGATCCCGTCAGTGCAATGGCACCGCAGCTCATACAGACGAGTGTACGAGTGTGTCACTGCTCTTTACTCCCCTCTTTATTAATAATCAGCTGTTTTAATGGAATAAAATATTATTTACAGGCTCATTTCTAATGTCCAAATAATGTATAACTGTATAAAAAGCAACGGTCAGAAATATGCAACTGCACTGAAATAAATAAGCTGTTAAAAATGGTAAAAAAATCTAAATAAACCCAAAAAATATACAAATTCTGCTTCAGACAGTGGGTATAAAATCTAACATTCTCTCAGGACTCTGGACTTCAGATTTTAAATATTACATTTAATAAAGGACACAAATATTTTATTAAAGATGATTATTATTATTATTATTATTATTATTATTAATTCTTCCATTTTTTTTTCTCATTTGCTTCAGCCTATTGTGGTTGACTTTTATTTTTGTGAGTGAATAAACGCACAAAAATCTGCATTTTGCACATATTTCTTCTTTTAAAAATAAAAATAATTTCCAGAAAACACTGTTCATCTCACGTGTGCACTAATGTATGGAGCCTGAAAAATGAGGGGCTACACAGAACAAATACATATAATATTAATTGTATTTAATAAAATAATTTTCTTTATATTTTTATTTTTTATCCTTCTGTTTTTCTTTATTTCTTTTTCTTTATATTTACTTTTCTCTTTTTCTTTCTAGTTTTCTTTCTTCCTTTTTCTTTCCTTTTTTCCCTTTCTTTTCTTTATATTTTTATTTCTCTTTTTTCATTATATTTTTCTTTCCTCCCTTTTCTTCCAATCTTTCTTTCTCTCTTTTTCTTTATATTTTTCTTTCTCTCATTTCTTTCTATTTCTCTTTCTGTCTTTTCTTTCTATTTTTCTTTCTCTCTTTTTAATATTTTTCTTTCTCTCTTTTTCTTTCTATTTTTCTTTCTCTCTTTTTTAATATATTTCTTTCTATTTTTCTTTCTCTCTTTTTAAATATTTTTCTTTCTCTCTTTTCCTTTCTATTTTTCTTTCTCTCTTTTTTAATATATTTCTTTCTATTTTTCTTTTTCTCTTTTTTTAAACAAGAGCATTACTAAAAGATGCTAATGTGGGTTTGATGTGTGTTGCATATGCACAGTAAGAAAAAAGAAATGCACGAGGGGAAAAGAGGGAAGCGAAACAAAACAGAACAGAGGATTCTTAAGCTTGTGAAGAGTAATTGAGGCATGAGGACCACCACACAAGCCACCTAGACGGGAACAAAAGCTGCAAATGCAGGCATGGAGCTCAGAGCTCAGCGCCGAAACCTCTGCTGCATCACAGCCATGGCGGAGAGCTGGCGGCTGGCAGCACATGAACGGCTCCTGAGGCTCGGCGCCCCCACTCTCTCACGTTTCAACACACCCATCAGATTAGCGGTGTTAGAAGAAACGCAAAGGACCACAAGCAATTCCAGAAAAAAAGATCAGATTTGCCTCTGAATGTCAGCAGTGCTGCTATTTCAGCCTGGAAGATGAATTATAACTAGATAAAAAGAGCAGGTTTTAGATTCCCTAAAACTGACCCTGCTTTAAAAGGGAAAAAATAATAGTAAAAAATATTAAAATTTAAAATATATTTTTTTAAATATATAATTTTATAGTGTTTAAAAAAAACACAAAATTTCCATGAATTTTTGTGACTTTTTGGGCTTAAATTATTCCTCATTAAACTGCAACAAACCCCAAAATTTGATTCCAGAATAAGGAAATCGATTCACAGGTAACACGAGCCAGCTTTGGATCTTCCTTATCCAGACATTCCCTCCCCTGAGCCCAGCCTACACCGAGTGCTCCCGAGGAATCCTCCACTGGCACAGACTACGAATTCCCTGACCGTGATACAAAAAAAAGAAAAGAAAAAAAAAGTATGAGCGCACGTCCTCCCTCAAGATTCGGGATGTCCAGAGGCGTTACCGGAGGTGTCATATCCGCTGGAGCCAGGGGGTACGACTGCCCACCCCTCCAGCAGTGCCTTGTGGATCCTCAGCTACTTAGGCTCCATAATGACAGTGTCACTTGGAATCACCCTCCATTCTGCCTATACACCCCCCCCACACACACACCCTCACCCCAACCCCCACCCCCCTCCAACGACCTCCAGTCAAAGGCACATTCACGTGCATGAGGTTCCCACCGGCCCCATTGTTGCGCTGGCTGTAATGTCAACATTACCTCATTTACCTAGAACAGCAGACTAATGGGGCAGCGAGGGCACTGACGAAACAAACGCAGAGGAGAAGGAAACCTGAACAGATTATCAAGGGTTTAGAGGAGGGAACTGAGGTTTTTACCCCCAAAACAATACACCAGAGAAACCAGCACAGACCCTTTAGCTGTAGCAGGGTGGATTACACTGGGAAGACTGCACACGAATTCAGACGCAGGGCAATGAATGTGTCAGTTTTCAGTCCAGCATGTTTAAAGTCCCCATATGTGACTTAAACATGCAATGAGCTTAACTCAACCTGACCGTTCCACGTCTACCACTTGGTTTAGGTCAGATATGGTCAAAAAAAAAAAAAAAAAAGGTCACTGAGTTTCCCCCCACAATTTTATGAGAATCCAAGAATTTTTTTTGACCTCCACTCATTTTTTAATCATAGTTTTATGATCAAATAAAATCTTGACTGTTTGATAGAGGCCAACATTTTTTAAATAAAAAAATAAACATTATTATTATTGTCTCAAATAAACATAATATACAAAAAACTTTTTTTTCCTTGGTCGCACTTTTCGCAAAAAGGTCCAACAAGGCACTAAAACGGGTTCTCCTGACTGGCAGCAACAGAGAATAGATGTTTGCTGCTAATCAGCACCTCTGTCTTCATGGAGAACCTCTGAGGAACCGTCTGTAAGGTGCTTAGCTTAAGAAAAAAACGGATCGGACGCATCAGTTCAGACACGACGAGGACAGGAAACTCGAACAAAATGCTCTTCCTCTTGTGACGCGGCGACTGAGCCTCTGAGTGTTTGCGAAAGAACTAATCCTCTGGTCCTCCTGAAGTGTTTGATCAGCGGGACCCTTCGGAGGAAGAAGTCCATCACTGCGCCCGGGACGGCCCCTTCCCGAAGACACCCAGCTTCATGAAGGACTGTGTTAACAAGCTTCCCACCTGCTTCCCCCTCGCGCTGTTCCTCTTTAAAACCAGGCTGATGGAGAAACGACCAAGTGGCCCCGTTTGAAATGACCGTGAGGCGAAACCCGTTTGCCTCATTCGGGCTAAGGGAGCATGACCACAGCATTACCGCGATATTACCCCATCAGCCAAAC
>JBBPDA010000037.1:16379117-16394937 GCA_037974385.1 Arnoldichthys spilopterus | reverse complement strand
CCCGGGCCGGGACTCGAACCTGAGACCTTCAGGTCTCAAAGGCAGTGTCCTAACCACTAGGCCACCACTGCCCACGATGCAGCAAGATGTGAACTATGAGCTACGAGAGTTTTAACAACACAGATGGCTGTGGCACCACTGGGGATGGAACCTGCGATCTCCTGACTTAGTACCACTCGGGAGCCCTTTAATATACTGCACTATACGAAACCAGGATAAACAGGACAAACTGCGCTCATATTTATTGCAAAACTGAAATTTGTCATGATGTTTTCATGATTATGGCTGCAAATATTGCAGATTTTCATTTAGGAATAATATTTGTTTTTAATATCAGCATAATCTAATATTTTATATAACGATATGATAAAACTGAAGGTAGACAATGTCCATTTTAATCCTTTAATGGCCACACCAAAACAATTGTTATTTGATATTAATCTGGGATAATAATTAATATTTATTCATTAATAAGTACATTTATTTTATTTATTTATTTTATTTTAGCCAACCCCTTTTTTTATTAAATATAGGCCTCTATCAAACAGTCAAAATGTCTTTTTATCATAAATCTACATAAGCAAATTAGTAAAAATCAAAGAAAATTCAAGAAATTCTCTTTAAAATTCTGTGAGAGACTCTTCAAATGTGCATTAGTGCAACAGAAGCACCTGCAACTAGCAGCCTTTGTCAAACGTCCGGCGAGGACGTTTACTGAAAGGGTCTAATAACTAAAGACACAGTGAAATCCAGTGGCGTTTTTGACCCTAACTGACCTAAACCTAGTGGTAGAGATGGAACAGTCAGGTTGAGTTTAGTTCAGTGCATGTTTCAGTCAGATACAGGACGGAAAAGCTGACCAGAGCACTTAAGGGTTCAACCATTTTTTGGATTATTGCATCAAATATACATAATTATTTTCTTTTTAATGATCTTTTTCATTGGTCTCTACTCTTTTTCACGGTTTGAAGGGTCCATACCTACATACTATAGGCTACTGAAATTCTACACAATACACCGTTCTTCTCATAGCTGAAAGGGGGATTTCAGGGGGATTCAGAGGAGTCGAGCAGAAAAAAACAGCATTTAAAACAAACACGCTGGTCGTTCGCTCTCGTCAGTGAGAGACGACATTTCTGTAGGACACTTCTACCAGAGCATGAGCTAAACTCACCTACGCTGGACATCGCGTAGCCTTCTGGAATCATTTGTGTGTGTCATTTTGGAAATAACGCAGCGAAGGGACAGAAAACTGGACTAAACACTTTACTGGCAGTGCACCAGGCACAAAAAAGTCTGAAGTGTTGGGACAGACAGAACAACCAGGCAAAAGAGATGCGGTGGGACATGCAGAGGTTAGCACGGTCACTGGGGCTGCAGTCGCTGACAGGGGATGCAGTACGGGAAGTACCTTGAAGAAGGCTGCTTCGGGCCCACACTTGTCATACACACTCCTGGATTTGCCAATGGCCATTATAATACTCTGCATGTTTGGCGTCATCATTGTCTGCCCAAGGAAGGAAGCACGTTACTATGGAATACACATGTAGTGCATGGGCAAGCAGCATGCCAATCACACCAACCTACAGGGTGCTGGCACACACACACACACGCACACACACGCACGCACACACACGCACACGCACACCAGCAGTAGTGTTGCAGGAGTAAGGAAGCGCACTACATGTCCTGCAGTGCATGCAATCTTTAAGTTACCCCAAAGTCTGTTTTTTGGTTAGTTCATGTTAATATTAAATATGATTCATTCATTCATTCGTTCGTTTGTTCATAATTCATCATGTAAATGATTCATACATCACGTAAAAGACGTGTTCGTTTTCTGTTTTCTGTTATTTTTTTTGCCATTTTTATTCCCCACTTTGAAACAAATCTGTGAACTTTTGCCCATTTAATTATGCTGCTAGAACACAGGATCGGACACTGCTCTCGCTTTCTTCGTGCACTCTGTGTAGGCCTGCCCTGCCCATTCACTGTGCACACCGTCAAAATGACGTGACTGAACGCAATCGGTTTTCCCATGACATTGGACTTTTTTTAGTGACCTTGTCTCTCATTCACCAGTCGTCCTTCGTTGGATCACTTTTGGTAGGTACTGACTAATGCACACCCGGAACACTCCACAAGACCTGGCGTTTTGGAGACTCAGGCCGTCTAGAACATCCCAATAAGGCCCTTCACAAAGTAGCGCAGATCCTAATGTTCCTGCTCCAAGAACATCTGCTTCAAGAACTGACTGTTCACTCGCTGCCTGATATATCCCAACACCGGCGAGGTCGAGGCAAAACACCAAATTGTGCTGAATGTTGGCCCTACAGGAAAGCAGAGGGGCGCCACTGGTCTAGAAGGTCTCCCCTACCTGTAAAAAGCTTGAAAAACATGTTTTTTTTTACATCAATGGAGTCCAACAACATATCTCCTCAGACATGCATGTTTACTGCTGATTGGAGGAGAAGTACAGTTCATTTGGAGCAGCCGGTCACACAGTAAAGGAGAGAGAGTGACCCCTACTGTCTGACCTTCACCACCACAGGGAATGTGACCAACTACTGGCCCTGGACTAACCACACCAGTAAACAGCAGAGTTCCACAGGTCCTTCGTCTGCATTCTGACATTTTGTACCAGTGTGGACTTCTAGAACGTTGAAGGAATGTTATTTCCACATGCTAATGCGGCTACTGATGAATGGAAGCTAATAGCCACCAGTTAGCATCACGTACTGTCGTATTATCAGTATGTCATTAGCAAAATGCTAATTAATTGCTACACAGTTTTGGGTAACACCTGCTATTTACCTACATAAACATGTATGAAGGTTTATACCAATAAGCATCACCTGCTATTAAGGCGATTCAGATAAATAATGCCCGTTGGAATCCTTTATAAATGTCTATGTACGTTAATGCCAGTTGTCATGAAAGGCTTGTGTAGATGTGACGCAGATCTTGAACCAATGCCAGAATTCTGGCTGTGATACCAGGTGCAGCATCACATCACTTAGATTAAACTGTGGCTAAACCTTAACACTGAAAAACTGTTGTCGTCATGCCCTGTTGCTGAATCCGCTCTCGTAATACTGAACTAAATTAATCTGGATAAACATGCCCTCGTTTGATGCTCCGAATAAGAAAAAGGCATAAAACTGAACCATGAATGAAGACAATGATCACCTTTGACTACCTGAGTAGTCGGCTGAACAGTTCAGTCAAAAATGCTAATGTTACAAAACTGGGCATCGCTTTACTACACGGTAGCGTAAAAGAAGCTGCGTCATATCTACACGAGCCTTTTATGACGACTGGCGTTAACGTACACAGACATTTTTAAGGGATTCCAACAGACGTCATTTGCCTAAATTGCCTTAATAACAGGTGACTCTTATTGGTATAAACCTTCATAAATGTTCATGTAGGTCAATGGCAAGTGTTACCCAAAACTGTGTAGCGGTTTATTAGCATTGTGCTAATGACCTACTGATAAGACAAATCAGTTCAGCACCAAATGTTATGAAGGGTAAAAAAAGCCTGATGCCTAAATGCAGCTAAAATAACCAAGAATGAAGTGATGAGTGATGGAAAATGCAGATTTGGACAGACGGGTGCCCATACTGACAATGTCGAGCTGCTGATTTGGGATCTGTTCCCAGTTGAGAAGTAAAAAGAAGAATCTGACACTAGATCTGATGGTTCATGAGTACAGGACCAGGTGGACAAACGAGCATGTGGGGATTACACTACGTTCCTGGACACAAAGTGTGTTTCCTCTTCGGCCTAAAATCAACAGAAAACGGCTGTTGTTCCACAAAAACGTTGCTTCTTTGCTCACAACGACAACATTTTCAAATGTATCTGTTTTCAAGACCATTCTCCGTTAACTTTAAAGGCTGAGTAGAACTTTGAGAACATTCTAGAACTGTGAGAAATGTCCAGAAGCTTCTAGAATTGTCCAGAATTTTCTAGATCTCACCAGAAGTGGGATTGTCCAGAAAAAATTTGCGTGTTTTGCCGCTATAAATATAAATCTTTTGTGGGCTGTGGTCATAAAACCAGAGTGTGTGATCAACAGATGTTTTTACATCGGCTTTAGACGAAAGCAGTTGAATTGCAACACCTGGAGGCCAGAAACAAAAACTGGGCAACTGCACTGTGATATTTTTGTATGGCATTATATTTAAATTAGGTTTCATTATAAATATATATATTATCATTCTCAAGGTAGCAATAAAAAGTCCCACCCCCATTCAGTTAAGGTGAAAGTTTTCTTATGGAATATTAAAGATATTTGTTAATTTGTTGAGTATTCAAAAATGAAAACAGTTACAGCCCGAATTCTTAACACCGAGATGCTCTTGGGAAACTGGTCCCAGATGAGTAAGAGGTGAGGGGTGATCGCCATTGCGAAAAACAGCCAGAAGTCCTGCAGCAGTGCAGGAATCTCAGCAGCTTAGGAAGCATGGCGGAGCATCATGCACAAGGGCTATTGGCTTTGCTGCTGCTCATGTCACACACAGCCACGCCCATTTCAACAGCCAGTGGCAGGAAGTGGCTCTACCTCATCATCATAGCCTCCTTCTCGCGACTGAATCACGAAGGTCCCTACATGAGGGATGGCCACCTCCACCACCCGGGCTGGGGAAGAAGCGGGGCCATCCTCCAAGGAATCAGGGGGAGGAGTTTGGGGAGGAGTCGCATGGGACTCTGCCTGCAGGGACAGAGGTGAGGAGAGTGAGGAGAGACAGACGAGCGAGAAACAACCGGGAGATGTGGGATGGAGAATCAAGAGTGCTGAAGAAAAACAGAATCAAACAAACAAACAAACAAACAAACAAACCAACAAACTCTTTTCGGTTCATTCGATCGTATCTTCACGTCTCTGGTTCAAGAAAAAACCTGTTAGGTCCACACCAGTGCGCACCCTCAATGGTCTATTAGCCCTAGAAGGAGCCGAACAACTTGACTGGTTCCCTGAACCACTGGGACTCTCCCAGCAAAGAGCACCACACCTCCCCAGCCTTACTGCCTGCCCAAAACCCCGCCCCCTTCTTCAGCCCCATTAACAGGATTTGTTACGCAAATGGCCCAGCTCCCGAGGGTGACAGGAGAGTGTGACGGTGTGTTTTGACTGTGATAGACATTTGAAACCGAACGGAATACTGCAGTTTCATCCACCCGTCCTTTTCGGGTTGTGGGGAAGCTGAAGCCAATCCCAGCTGACTGCGGGTCCGAGGCACCGTAAACCCAGGATAGAAGGCTCAACCCATCACAGGGCAACACATAGATAGACAAACAAGCACACACACACACACACACACACTCCCCTACAGACAATTTAGAGAATCCAGTCATCCTACTGCAGCCTTTGGACAACGGGAGGAAACCAGAGAACCCACAAACTCGCAAAACTGCAGTTTTCCGAAAGGTTTGTTAAAATGAGTAAATGCATTAAATTTTTAGAACAATCCAAGAAATAAATACGCATACCAATTTTATTTTACTATTAATAATTATTACATTTTTATTCTATTGTTTTTGCCGTTATTTCACATTCTTTTATTAATATTATTATTTTTTTTATTGTTACAATTTTAATTATTGTGTGTGAAATATCAGCCTTTATGTGAAATAAAGATGTGAATATATTCAATATTCTGTTGGTTTTTATTTGATATTTAATGTATTTTTTAAATTATTCCTATGAAATAAATGTGGAATAATTGCAGCTTCAGTCTTCTGCATGTGCTGCGTCCGTAACAATCTTATATTTACCGCCAGGCTGCATAAACACATGATTATCATCATTTTTTTAAAAGTTATTTTACTATTTGTTTTATTAATATGATGTTATTTTGCTTGTGTGTGTGTGTGTGTGAGAGAGAGAGAGAGAGACGCAGTGTTTCATTCAAGTAGCATCACATTTATTGTAGAAAATAAACATTTGTACATCACGTTCTAGCTAATAATTACACGTGCTAACATTTGCCACATATCCAAGGTCCCTCCTTCCTGCACTTGCGACAGGTGAACCTGTAGCACCGTACGCACCGCTCTGTGCTATGGTTCCTATTACAGTGGAGACGCACCTGACACTGTGTTTTCTTCCCCGGGGCGAGCGGAGCGATAGACGCGAGCCTGAGCTGCGTTTTTGTCTCTTTCTCCATCGTTTTTACTTGAACAAAACGGCGCCGAAGTTCTTCGGCAAGGCGAGCCAGAAACACCCTTCTCCTCTCCGTAGACCCCGTGCAGGCCTTGTACAGTACGTGTGCGTTTATCGCCGCCAGGTCGAGCATGTTGTAGAACACGGCCACTGGCCACCTGCGCGTTCCTGTTCGCACGGTGTATTTACGCGTCATCTGGTCTACGATGTCAACGCCACACTGCAACATAAACAAAAACCCCGCGTTACGTTTTGCAAACGGCGACGACATTTTGGAGCGTGAGGTACGTTCACACACCTTCATGTGGTTGTAGTCTGTGATCGTGTTTGGTTTCCGTTTGTGATCGCTGCCGATCTCCACCTGGTGGTGCATGGTGCTCAGAACACAGACGGACTTCTTCTTCCTGGGCACGTACACGGTCAGAACGGCGTCGCCAGCTCTGAACACCTGCGTGGAGAGCTCCTCCACTCCGGACACGTCTCTGGACTGCGGTGGAAGCTCCCGCCGTATCTTGTTGATGGTGCCGAGTAGCGTCGTGTTGCGCTGCAGCAGCCGATTCGCCAGCGACAGAGACGTGAAGAAACTGTCCGTTGTAACGGACCTGCCTTTGTCCAGAAACGGCTCCATGAGCTTGGCCACAACGTTCTCGGGCAGCCGTTCCCCCGCGGGACGGCTGGGATCCTTCCCTAAGTAAGGACTGGCGTTGCACACGTACTTGGTCTCCAAATCAGCAGCGATCCAAAACTTAATGCCAAACTTATCGGGCTTGGAGGGGATGTACTGCAGGAAAGGACAAATGACCTTGGTGGGAAACAGCTGCTCGTCAACGGTGATGCACGGTCCCGGGTTGTAACTAGAAACGCAGTTGCGCACGAAGCATTGCCAGATGTCCGATATCGCTGCGAATTTGTCCGTTTTCACGCGCTCTGCCCGGGTGTCCTTGTTGTCGAAGCGCAAATGCCGCATGACCGCTTGGTAGCGGTTACGGGGCATCGTCTGTTTGATCGCCGGCACCAGAAATAAGTCCGACCACGTATCGACCATGGCGCCGACCGGGCTGGTCACAGCTCTCGTGAACAGAATGGATATAAACGCCATCAGTTCGTAGAGAGAGAGCGTCCAGCCGGGGTCCGATCTGCGGCCTTCGTGGACCGTGCAGTCCCTGATGGTCATCAGCATGTCTAGGTCGATCAAGCACAGGAAACTTTGCAGGCGGCTGGTGATTCGTCGCTGCAGGGAGACACGTAAACGTGTGAATACACATCATTTCGTTCAAAACGGGGTTTTTCTTTTTTCAGCGTCGGCACTAAAACGTCGCGTGATACCTTGGCGTGCTCCGTAGGCCCCGCTCGCTCGCTGGACGAAGCGCACGAAGCCGCTACGCCGGCGGGCAGGAAATCCTCCTTTACCCACACAGTGCCGTCCTTCGCCGTGGTGCCCGATGTGGCCGCACTGTTCCGCTGAGTTCCCCCTCGTTTCTTGCGCGGAGGGCTGCTGAAGGCTTTGTCCTCCTCGTCGTCCGGCAACGGTGCGGAGTTCGCCTCCGTGTCCGACTCGTCGTCTTCCTCGATGGCAAAAGCGAGCTCTTCGCCGCCGTCCGAGTCGCACTCGTCCATGTCGTTCAGAAAGGCCAGGGCTTCCAGAGGCCTGAGCCTCTTCTCGTTTGCCGCCGCCGCGTCCGTTTCCTCCACAGGAAAGTGAGAGGAAACTGATTCACCTGCGCACGCGTCTCTACTTTCATCCTGTCGCATCAGAATACACCCACAATCACACCCACTGTTGTTTTCACAGGCAGCACATACACACTTTCTATACGTTTGTGTGCTCGCAAGCGCGCCATCCGTTTGACAAACACTGCGTGTTGATGCGCAAAGCGGGTGTTCACACATTCCACCGGCAACTCAGCAGTTTAACTCTGACGGTTATGGACAAATACATATATATATGATTTATAAATTATATATACTTATATATACTGAAGCTGCAATATAAATATATATTTTTATATACATTAATAATTGTATGTTTATGTATATATATATATATATATATATTTTTTTTTATAAATTTTTTTTCTTTTTGAAATTTATATTTGTATTTATTTTATAATAATAATAATAATAAATAAAACGCAATGAAAACAGAATATTGAATATATTCACTTATTTCATCTACAGGCTGATATTTTCGCGCACAAAAATAATAAAAATAGTAGAAAATAACAACAATAAAAAAAAAAAAAGAAGTGCAGTCCTGAGAACACACCGTCACACTCTCCACTTACCTTTGGGTGCTGGCCCAAATGCATAACAAAACTGCGTTAAAGGGGGTGGGCCTGTGGGTGGACAATAAGGGGGGCTCCTTATGAAAATTTCCGTCGGCTTTAGGGAAGCTAGCGTTAAGTGCGATTTAGAAAACGTTGTTTCCTGATCATTTGCTTCAGGCACAAACAGAAACGAACCAGAAGTCAATATCAGTTATACCAGCGAAAGCATGTGGACTATACATTCAGGTCCCCACTGACCAACGCGAAGGCTCCACATTCTGAACCGTGTGCTCAAGCGCACCAGCGCTGACCAGCACAATTCAAACAGTCCAAGTCTCTCGATGGCAAAGTAACTGGACAGCGACGCAGATTTTCCCATAGTGCACTGAGCACATAAGCAGATCCAGCAGCAAAGCAGCTGTGTGTTATTCAGCGCTCGTTTTTCTACTGAATGAATTTTTTCTTCTCGGTTCCACGATCGTTCGTCTTTGAGGTTCTTCTGTGTTTGCGGGTGAAGTGAGTTTCCTTCTCTTTGACACAACCCGCATCTCCTGCATGATTTAGGTCAAATGCTTTAAATGACATTAGTCTGTTTTGACCATGTTTTGAAGCATGAATGAAAAAAATACTATAATAATAATAATAATTTCTGTGTAACAGAGCTGTATTTTAATTGTGCTCCTGTGTGCAAAATGCATTTTTTCTTCTGCCTGAAATCGACTGTTCCACAGAAATGTTGCTTCTCTGCTCGTGACTATGACATTTTGAAAAGTATCTTTTTTTCCGGAACATTCTCCGTTCGCTGTAAATGCTCAGTAGAACTTCCAGAATATTCTGGAACTGTGAGAACTGTCCAGACGCTTCTAGAATTGCCCAGAATGTTCTGGAACTTCCTTGAATCCTTTAGAACTTTCGAGGACTGTCCAGAAAAGATAAAAATGGGCCTGTGTTGCCCCTATAAATATCAAACATTCGTGGGCTGTGGTCATAAAATGGAAGTTTGTGATGAACAGAGCAGTTTTCACACAGACACGAGCCGTTTAAAACAACACTTCGAAGTCAGGAATAAAAATTCTGCAACATTGTGTAATAATAACAAAAGCAGTGGGGGTCAGAAATTAGGCTACTAACTCCCTCCGGTCACCGCTGCATTACCAGTTCACACTGCAAACGGTACCAGTTCACGGCCGAACCCCTGCTCTAGTTTGTCTCTGTGAGGTGTTGGACCTAAATGAGGTCTCAGCATCCGCCATGAGGACTAAACGTGCAGGGAAAAAAGACTTAAGCGTGATACCAAGACGCTCATGATGAAATGTTAGTTGCAAAGGAGATGAGAAATGCTGTGAATAGCTGGGATGGTAATACGCCACACTTGCTTGACGCAAATATTGCACAAGAACACAAAACGCATCGATGTTCTGTCTCCGACTCGAAGAGACGACGTTCTGCAGTCGAAACCTCATTATGAAATAAGACCTTTCTTATCCGAACTTAAACGCCCACATCCCTGTCGAACCCATCTCACGCTGCGTCCCCGTAGGTTCCTCCGAGTTCATAATGAAAAGAGAACAAATGGACTAAACAGCCCTGCGGGAGTCGACCCAGACGGCCCTCGTCTGGCTCATCGCCCACATCTGAGGGAAAAGCGTGTGTGGGGGCTCTTACCGCACTGAGCAGCGCCTCTGGGCTCTTCTCGTCCAGCTCGGCGGCAGCCTTGGAGATGGCTCTCTCCGTGTCCTCCTGCAGGTGTTTGGAGTCGTCGGTGGGTGAGGGCTGCTCCATGTACTCTGGGTCCTGCTGGGGAACTGAGGGCCCACACACACAGTGAGTCGGCCTCTTCTTAAGACAACTACATTCCCACGGCACTCGCTAGTCTCTGGCAACTGACACCATGACCACGGTGAGCAATCTGGACAAAATCGCTGACACCTCGGATCATCTACGCCAGAGCTTCCATTTGCGTTTACAGTCAGGCGGTGGTGGCCCAGGGGTGAGGGGCTTGCTCTTGTGAACAGAAGGTTGCAGTATCAAGTCCCCGACCCTGGTACCACTGATGCAGCCTTGACCTCCACTATATCATGGTTATTTTTTCATTCAGGCTTCATAAACTAATGGCACCCTTGAGCAAGGTACTGTCCCACTGCACTGCACTGCTCTTCGAAAGTGACTGTCATTGTGAACACACTCAGGCACCACAAGGAAATGTGACCTCTGCATTTAACCCATCACACGTGCACAATTAGAGCAGCTGGCAGCTACCAACAGCGCCCGGGGAGCAGTGTAGTGGCACGGTATCTTACTCAAGGAAACCTCAGTGGTGCCCGGGCCGGGACTCGAACCTGCGACCTTCAGTTCCCAAAGGCAGCGTCCTAACCACTAGGCCTCAATTTTTAAGACCAAAAAACAAAAGGTAACACCGAACACTACAGCTTCTCATCAGAGCTCACGGTTCGAGTTCATGTTCAAGTCTATTCAAAGTGATGTTTCTGTCATTGTGAACACACTCAAAGTCGCATCGCTGGTCCACATTATCCACTAAATATTCTGACACAGTTGTGTGTTCTGAAAATCTCTCTAAATATGGTGTACTTGTTTCACATGGCACGTGCCAACCGTCCCGAGTCAGAGTCCGTCTGCTGCATGCGCTAGAGGCTCACCTGTGTTGTCTGCGGGGCTGGGCTCTGTGCTCATGGGCCGGGGGGCCACTGCCGCGGCGGCGGCAGCAGCGGCGGCGGCGGCGGCAGCCAGGGCCAGCTTCTCCTGCTGGGCCTTCCTGGCCTGCATGGCGTCCCACTCCTCCAGCTCGCGCTCGAACAGCTGGTTGTCCTCCTTCACATACTCCTTCAGGTCCGGCGGGAGCTTGTCCAGGCCGCTCAGCATCTGGCCCGTCTCTTTATCGAACTCCTCTGAGACAGGCAGAGTTGTTGCAATCAGACAGATACGCACACGCGACGCGGGCACACAGAGGCCCTTGTTCGCTCGCTTACGCGACCCCCCCGCCTCCCAGACGCGAGTCCAAACACACGCTCGAGCACACGAAAGCTGGGAAAGTGCACTCTTCGCCTCGAAACACAGGGCATTAAAAAAATGACAGCTATCGGGTTGTGAAGAGGGAACGAGACCGAGAACGAGAGAATGGCGTGGAAGTTATAAATTACCTTCGATGAGGAAGGGCTTCTTGTCGTTGATGTACATGAGGCAGTAGGCGCTGGCGTTGCGGTAGCCACCGAACGAGTCCCTCACCAGCTCTTCCCACGAGGACTTCGTCACCGAGATGTCATTGTACTTCATCCAGCAATGGTGGTGTGGGTCGTAGATGTAGGCCCAGTAGTGGCCCGCGTTGGCTTGACCCTCGTGGACCAGGACTGCGTGTAGCCGATATGGCACCTGAAGCACAGGAACAGAATGGGGCCGTGTTGGAAAATCCTGCTTACACACAACTCCAGCGACCAGGGCAGTTAGAGTTTAGGCCCATTTGTGTGTGCATGCGCAACAAAGAGCTCACCTGCATCATTGTCTTGTCGGAGTACATGAGCTCAATGGTTCTGTGGATTCTGGATATGCTTCCTTGAAGATCTAGATGTGTAGAGGGTCGAGTGGTTAGGAACACACAAAGCAGCGGCACGGTGTGTACATACGGCAACGTCTGTTGTATCTATACCTCTGGTGTCCTTCTCCACCTCATTCCTCCAGCGGTGCAGGCAGCCTTCCAGCACGTGAAGCTCCTCCTCGGTGATGTGGCGGGGAGCAGGGTGCATAGGTAGATCTGGGGGTACACGTGACTGGGTGAAGGGCTTGTGGATGGGAACACGCTGCTGCTGCTGCTGCTGCTGTTGTTGTTGTTGTTGTTGTTGTTGCAGCTGAGGTGCTGATCCAGATCCATCTGCAGGGACTGAGGAACCCTGCTCCATCGGACTGTTAAGACAAAGGAACACAGCAAATTGTGAACTACGCATGACATTTTATAGACGAAGCCTCTACATCTCGAATTATGTTGTTTCGGTCAGAACAAAACCTCGTATTTCCATTTGCTTTAGATTACTTCAAAGCATCAGCTATTATGTTGTGACTTTCAGGACAAATGGACCAATAGAAATGCTCCAAAATTGCTTAGTAGTAAAATATTTGTACGTTACATAAGAGTTTTTCCCTTCTTCTGTGAAATTTTTGGAGATATGAGGTTTTGTTCCAACAGAAAGTGGATGTAAATGAACTTGAGGGCAGTGTATGCCAGTGAATATGTGACAATATGGATCACAGACATCTGACAACGCATCATAGAGAAAAAGCCCTTGGTCCTTGCCTTGCTGCAGGAGGCACCTGCGCGGTTGTGCCACCGGGTGGCGCTGATGTGTCGATGTCCTCTACAGGCGACGTGCATACAGGCTTGCTGGAGGCAAACTCCATTGCATACTGAAGGACATCAGCCAGAGGAAACCTCTTGGGGCCAGAGCCATAGCTGAGATACCTTCAACAGTAGGAGAGAACGTTCTGGTAAACGCTGATCTCATTCGGGGGAAAGAGCAAGGGGAGCGAGAGAGAGCGAGGGAGAGAGAAAGAGTCATCTAGATTTCAAGATCTATAAATGGCAGCTGGACAAACCGTGTTGTTGCCACGTCTGCCACACCGGCAGCGAGTCTCCGCGGAGGCATTCGTGAAACGTATTCCTGCCAAATTCCCTGACAAATATTTACAGTGTGACAGCGTTTGATTAAGTCGCTGAAAGCATGTGCCTCGCCCAAAACGGAGGCAAGGATTCTGCCCCTACTGCCTAAATTTCACTCGCAATGTAACGAAGTCTAGCTGCTTTAGCCTCACCTTTCCAGACGCTGCTGGAGGACGGTCAGGTGCTCCTTCAGTCTCCTGATCTCCTCCCGCTTGAGCCGTGTGATGTCTCGATTCCTGTCCATGTACCTGAGGAGAGGTGGACGTGAGAGACATTTTCAGCACTAATGGAGCTGAATTATATTAATATTATACTACAATAATCATTCATTCTATTTAAAACAAAAAATATATATAAATATTATTAATTAATATTAAACTAATCATTCATTCTGTGAGGAGGAGCAGAAGAAGAAGAAGGATAGGAAAAAGAAGATGCAGTAAGAAAAGGAGAAGAAGGAGAAGAAGGAGAAAAAGAAGGACAAAGAGAAGAACAAGAAGAAAAAAAGAGGGACAAGGAGAAGAAGGAGGAGAAGAAAAAAAGATGGAAAAGGAGAAGAAGGAGGAGAAGAAAAAAGATGGAAAAGGGGAAGAAGGAGAAGAAGAAAAAAGAAGGTGAAAGAGAAGGAGTAGAAGAAAATGGAGAAGGAGAAGAAGAAAAAAAGGAGCTAGGAGAAGGAGAGGAAGAAAAATAGAAGGATTAGGAGGAGAAGAAGAAGGAAAAGAAGAAGGAGGAGGTAGATGATGATGATGATGACCTTCTGAACAGACTAAAGGACACAAAACCCAGAGCTTCCTTATGTTGTCATGGTGTGGGGGGGGGGATCAGTGTTATGACGTTTTAACCCAGGTTATAAGCTGGAACTAGCTCAAATCAACCAGCTCCTCACATACGACACTACTGAACCTCTGCTACAGCTCCAACAGTGTCCACACTGAACAGGACAAACAGCCAGAGCTGAGCCCACCCACCTGTCCATGTAGAGCATCGGAGGAAACTCCAGCTTGTTGTGAATCTTCTCAGGTCGGCCCAGGGCTTGGTTGAACTCGAACCGTGACAACTCGAAGGTCAAAACTGGTGGCAGTTCTGTGAACCAGTGCTGAGAAGAAACAAAACAAAAGATTTCACAATAACAATATGGCGATATATATGTGTATTTGTGCCACTGACTGGTTCTCACAGTACAGTAGCTCCAGTCACACGCGTGTGATTCGGACAGTGAATGTTCTAATGGGTTCGAACTCTTGAAGTAAAGTGAATGACAATCATAAAAACACAGCGGACACACAGATAAACTCAAGAGCGTAATACATCCGACTGCACACGACACATCAAAGCAATACATGAAGGATTAAGCCTTAAAGAATAATACCGCCACCTGGTGTTGGGAGCGTGAAGCACAGTTACTGGCACAGGATTAATCGCAGCATTATCGTATGTGTATGAATACACGATATCTGTATTGCATTTTTTAAATATCAGTTATCATCAATACTGGTACATTGTGACACCCCTGCTGCTAGGAGCAGATAAACTACTTTTTTACTGCATTCATTAATTTATACTTCCATTTTTAACCAACTTGTAAATAGTGAAAAACAGCCTGGTTAATTTTCCATACGGACGATGGAGTGAATGGTATATTCTGAAACTTCTGCAATGTTTACATACTAAATCAATCAAGCTCCTACTAAAAAATAAATGAAAAAGTGTATTGAATTGTTTACCATGCTGAAGTACTGAAAAAACACTGAACCTCCAATACCTCATGCAAAATGAATGGACTAGGTGTTCCTCTCACCAGCAAAGTTTTATGCGAGTGCGAACTGTTCTGCGTTCTAAGCCATTGCGAAACAGAAAAAAAGTTGATATGCAAATCAAAACACAAGAGATGCTTAATTTCCCAAAGTGTTTTCACAGATGCAAAGTTATGAGCAAAAGCCTTTTCCCCCCAATTTCCCCTTGTAAACGTCCCGTCCATGAGGAGCCGCTTGCAGCGCTCGTGTCCTGGCAGCTGCTGTACGCAGCCAAAACGTTACAAATCACTGTCTCTGCACCTGTGCCCGGAGACGAGTCTGGTGCTCAGGTTACATTAAAGCCCAGGCTGAGTGCGGTGTGGAGTGGGAGTTTAACTACAAAAAGCAGGGATAATTAGCAGAGAGCAGCTGCCGAGGAGGCGGCCCGGCCATTAGGCCAGTGAGTGAGGGGTCGGTGATGTGGGTGTGACCAGCACGTCTCATCGCACACGAGAAATAACCTTAAGTCCCGAAAAAGTAAATGTCACCAGGGAGGAATAACGGTTCTCGTCTGTACAAGAGTTTAGCCTGAAGACGTTATATATCGTTTCCATTCGCCATGAAACGCTCACGCAACGGCAGCGCTACACACTCGGACTTTCTGTCCTGTGGAGAAATGTGTTTATAACAATGTAAAACAATAGAAATCAACATAAATACCAACCCAACCCTTTTTATAGAACCACACAGGCTGTTTCTCCGACTGTGCCTTTTAAGGCATAAATATTTAAATGATTCCTGTCCTGATTGGCTGGTTTTACAGCACCTCGTTCAAAAAGTTCAAAAACATTTACTTTTATTTATTTGGCTGACGCTTTTATCCAAAGCGACTTCCAAAACGTGGAGCAGTGTAGCGGGACGGTACCTTGCTCAAGGGTACCTCAGTAGTGCCCGGGCCAGGACTCGAACCTGCAACCTT
>JBBPDA010000037.1:16309706-16323331 GCA_037974385.1 Arnoldichthys spilopterus | reverse complement strand
TCCACGTGTGATGGGTTAAATGCAGAGGTCACATTTCGTTGTGGTGCTTGAGTGTGTTCACAATGACAGAGTCACTTATTATTTTTTTCAAAAAATGGTAAAATACTGTATACATATACAATATAACAAAGATAAATAATTTAAATATACCAATTTACACAATCTAGCGAAAAAAAACCCACAGATTTATCACAATTAATGTGGAGACGAGCTGTAGAGAGGAAAGGAATGACCGTGAGCAGAATCTGGCCCAATTGGAAGCCCCGATTCTCTAAACTAAAAATGTATGGAAAACCTTGATGAAATGGCATATTCCCAACCCCCGACACAGAGCCCGCTTCTTCCACTGACCTGACGCTGAGGGGTGACTCCACGGACAGGCCAAGCAGGGCGCAGGCGTCTCGAGTGAAGATGTTGCAGATTTCGGCCCACTGATTGGTCTCCAGCAGGCTGCGGTAGGGCGAGTTCTCGATGCCGTTGCGCAAGTATACGAGGCTGCCCATTAAAACCTGAATATCTACACAGGAGGAACAGACAGAGGCGTAAACGTTGGACATTTCACATCATTCAGCCGTTAGAAATAGGGCTGTTCCAACCTGCTCTGGTCGAAATCGGGGCCGATTACGGCATTTTTAACTGATTAGGATCGGTTCGAGCACAAATGAGCCTAAATTGGACGATAAGCACAAGGAATACAGTGAGATCACTCAGGTCGCTCAGGCAACGGCTGCACCGGAGCGAAATTTCCTCAAGAAGTGTGTGTAAAACAGGCGATAAAGGGAATGTTAAGCACTTGGGAAAGAGACCGGAAAAGCGTCTTTGTTGTTTTGCGGCCAATGTAAGAAATATGGAAAAAACAGATTTTAGGTAAACGAGCGGCTGCTTTTTTATCCATCCATCCATCCATCCATCCATCCATCAAACCGCTTCTTCCTTTTCCAGGTCGTGGGGAAGCTGGAGCCAATCCCAGCTGACTGCGGGCCTAAGGCAGGGTTCACCCAAGACAGGAGGCTCAACCCATCGCAGGGCAACACATAGACAGACAACCATTCATACACACACTCACACCTACGGGCAATTTAGAGCATCCAGTCAGCCTACTGCTGCCTTTGGACTGTGGGAGGAACCCGGAGAACCCGGAAGAAACACACGCCAACACGGGGAGAGTTTGCGAACTCCGCACAGAAAGGCCCCCGTTGCCATAGTAGTGGTTAGCGTGGCGATAGCGTTAACCACTAAAAAATATGATCCGGACGTCCCTAAATATACCTGGAGAACATCCTTCTCCATTTTGGTTCTGAAAGGACACGCACCTCCCTGGCCTTAACTACATGTAGAGGAGTGTGTCTGGCTGCAGCTGCTCCAGCACACTTCCAGGCTTGTTAGCACAGAAAGCACATTCTACAGCTGCTAAACTGAAAATGGTGCCAGCTGCAGAGATCTGCTCAAGAAGGATCATGTTACTGTTACACAAGGAGGACTCTGGAACAATGATCAGGAGGAGTGGAAGTTGTGGATGTGAACTGTCCTGTACTGCTTACAGCCCCATTCAAACGGACCTTGCTGTGCAGTGATCATGGCTGGTTCCCCTACATTTACATGAAACCCCTTTACTGAATACAAGTAGATCATTGCTGCTCAACAAGGTCCGCGATGCACATTCACTCTAATGCTGCACACCCATAATAAAGAAAATGGCAGAATTCAACCTGGGGGGGTTTTCGATCTTCGAGCGGGAATGCACACCTTTTGCCAAGGTGTTTTTACTACAATTGACCCCCTAATGGCCACACCAAGAAAAAAGCAAGGTTTTCTTAGCATTTTATGTTCATTTTGGGGGAACAGTAACAATAATGTTAATATTTTATTCTTATTATTTAAATATTTTATATATATATTTAAAAAAAAAATAGGCTTCTATCGAACGTCCAATATTCCTCTTTACCGTAAAGCTCTGAATACATACACACGTGAAATCTTTACCGTAAAACTCTGAATACACACACACGGAAAATCTTTACCGTAAAACTCTGCATACACACACATGGGAAATCTTTACCGTAAAACTTTTAAAACGAGTTAACCAATTTTGTATAAATCAAATAAAATCATTGGATTCTCTTAAAACATCTCCGAAACGTCCTCAAATGTGTGTTAGCGCAGCAAAACCACCTGCAAGCAGCAAGACTTTGTCTAACCTCTGGAAAAGCTCTAATTAAACTAATTTTTTCTAATTCTTCAACGTATTTGACCTGAACTAAGTGGCAGTGATGGAATCAGGTTGAGTATAACTCGGCAAATGTTTCAATAAAAATATGGACTCAAAGTGTGCTCTAACAAATAATTGACCAGAGCACTAAAGGGTTAAGCAGGTTCAGAAGGTCAAGCTGACTAAAAGGAGTAGAAAAATCCAAAGAAAATTCCAAAGAAGGACTAGGTGTATAATGCTGACTCGGCTAATAACTGAGGTATCAAAACTCTTG
Source organism: Arnoldichthys spilopterus (assembly GCA_037974385.1). Classification (NCBI taxonomy): domain Eukaryota; kingdom Metazoa; phylum Chordata; class Actinopteri; order Characiformes; family Lepidarchidae; genus Arnoldichthys; species Arnoldichthys spilopterus. The sequence continues at coordinate 16,320,848 of JBBPDA010000037.1, read as the reverse complement.
AAAGAAATCGCACCGTCCCCCCGACAAAAAACCCTGGTATACTCTTAGGTCTTCCTGACTCACCTCTCTGATGCTGGGTAGCAAAGGGTTGAAAGTGCCGGGCATAGTGCAGTGCCTCCAGCTGGTTCTCCACACCTCCGTTCAGGAGGCTGATGAAGTAGAGCCTGTGGAGCTTGAACTCCAGACTGCTGTTCAGATCCAGTAGCCTCTGTCGATTTGTCACAGCCCACCTAGCAAAGAGAGCAGACTTAAAGGCCTAACGCACGGGTATTTAACCCGGTTCGCCAAACCTAAACAGTGCTTTGTGCTTAATCGAAATGACCCAAACATAATCAAAATTTGCTGTGGGTGGCATCGAAAACTAACTCAATTCGGACGGACGTTGGTGGACTTGCTCAGTTTGAGCCTAAACAGCTGTTTGAATGTCGCTTGTCGGGCCTAGTCGTTTTTTCCCCTTTCGGGTCAGTCGCATGACTACATACACAGCATCTGACCGAACGTTTGGGTGATTTCTAGTCTACAAAGGAAACCGGTCACACCAGTAAACCTAGGCTTAGATTAAGAGCTGCTAGTCAACCTGAGCTGATGCTCATCCTAGAAAATACTGCGAACAATTTTTTTTAAATGATGTTTAATTTGTAGTTTGTTAAGTTTGTTGAGTAGTTGTAGTTATTGTGGGTCTTCACTGGTCGTCTGAAGACAGTGAGGGACTCAGCGGTTTCATCAGTGTTGATAATGCCATCCACACTGGTTGCTGGGAACAGACATAGACTCATCAACGAGCGTAAATTAACTAGTAATTTTTGGTACAATTTACTGAAATTAGGGCGGCACTGTGGTTCAGTGGTTGACGCCAATTTCTTACATGGACTCCCTTCTCTCTTAAATCCATTCACACTGTGCTAGTCTCAACACCACGGCTTTTTCCCCGTCTGTTTTCTGCTTTGACTCCAAGTGTAACTAAATATTCTCTTTGCAAATACATTATTTCATGCTCCACTATCTGCAACCACACACTCCTGTTATGGGGCAGATTGTACGAACAGACAACACAATTGTTCGGTCTATTTGACGCCAGCGTTAGTAAGCGGTAGATTTCTATACTACTATTATTTGATACAGACGAATGTGGGTGTCAACCGTGTAAAGACAGTGTACAAATTATAGTTACAGTTACAAAGGCGGAGACAAAAAGTGTCGGAACCCTCCCTGGATTTGATTTGGCCAATAAGACCAATCAAACGCACCAAAGCAGGAAACCCCTGACCTGAGAAAACACATGGGCCGTGGTTTCAGAAAGAGCCTGCAGCAAACCACAGCCGTGCAGGTCACGCGGTTTTCCGGAGCGCCGTTTTCAATTTAGCGCAAAGAACGGTGAGGAAAAAAGAAGCTCTACGCACTCTAGTGCTGGCCTGAGGTCCTGCATTCTTAAAGCTTCCAGGATGCGGTTGAGCTCTAGAAACGGCTGCTTCATGCTCATGTCGATGACCACCCCAGACTCCTGCGGGAAAGATAGAAGAGCAGAAAGGCAAAGGTACTCAATCAAGCTAAAGCTCCACACCTGCTGCACTGAGAGAACAGGGTGGGATGCAGAGAACTTTTCTAGAACTGCTGAAATCGACCGACCTTGAATCAAATGATCAACAAATTAGCGATTTTTCGAAAGCTCTCCGTTTGAGGCCACCGCCAGTCGAAGCTCGGTTTGAGCGATAAGCGATTACTCAACAACGGGAGCCGCGTCACCCGCGCACCTCAGTCTTATAAACGCGTCGCGGCTTCATAGCGCTCGTCTTTTAACAAACCAACATAGCATTATAGCAACCTAGCAATAAAGCATTTTTCATAATTGCTGTTGCAGCACGAAACAAAAGCAAAAACAGAAACAAAATGACTGAAAAAGACCCAAATGTGTGGTGTGAGTGTGTTATTGGATGAGAGTCGCAAGAGTCAAGAAAGTGTGTCTGATAGAGTGTGTGAGAGGGCTGTGTGTGTAGCAAGCGCCGCTAAAATATAGCCAAAAACACCAGCATGTGCTCGAGTGGCCTTGTATATTTAAGACAAAACTAAGGCGTGTGGACAGGCAAAAACACCCAGCTACGTGTGGACAGGGCCGAAGACGGTAATACGTGGATACTGCACGGACATGTGCCATTACGTCGTCCATGGAGTCAGCTGTGGTGAAGCCGTATACCTGGCAGAGGTCTTCAGCCACGCTCAGCATGCCCTGGCGGTACAGGTGCTCCACGATGGTCTCACTGAGGTTCCTCTGTTTCTCCGGCGAGTCCCACACAGTCTCAGCCACCACCGCACTCACCTCCGCATCGAAGTTCTACACAGCATGACACGGCATTAGGATCCTTCACTAGTAATCACAACACGTCTCACGGATTTGCTTCGCTTCTGTGCTCAGGAAAATGACATTTTGAGATGTATCTGTTCTCTAGAACGTTCTCCATTCACTTTAAATGCTGAGTAGAACTTCTGGAACTGTGAGAACTGCCCAGAAGTTTCTAGAATTGTCCAGAATTTGTCTAGAACGTTCTGGGATTGTCCAGAAAAAAGTTCGGCCACTAGAAATATGGAACGTCTGTGGGCTGTGGTCATGAAAGTGACCATTTGTCATTGCGAACACACTCGAGCGCCACAATGAAATGTGACCTCTGCATTTAACCCATCACACGTGCACACGTGGAGCAGCGGTCAGCTACCAACAGCGCCCGGGGAGCAGTGTAGTGGGACGGTACCTTACTCAAGGGAACCTCAGTAGTGCCTAGGGACTCGAACCTGCAACCACTAGGCCTCCACTGCCCACAGAACTACAACCATGACTTTTTAATATTTAAATGAACATTTTTATTGTAATTTTCAATTTCTTAAAATATTTAATGTTCAATATTTCATGCGGTAAAATGACACTAAATCCCACGAAACTGGACAATTTGGACAATTGGTTTACAATAAAACACGCAGTTGGTTCGAAAATATGTTGATCCATCTATTACTGACATAAAGTGATGATAAATGTCACCCCCCCCCAAGTAACCGGGGTTAATTACATATGATGATATAAATCGTGTAGTACATATAAGTACAGTGGAGGCTAAGGGCCTCCTACAACAACCTTCCTGCCATGAACAATGGATGTAGGAGACTCAGGGGTCGTTTCCCACACAAACATAAGCGGACGCTCTCCACCTGAAGGACCCTGGTTGCCGAATAACGACTGAGTGTTACGTGTGTATACTGGAGCAGAGAGAAGCGTCACATTACTTCGGGAGGCATTTCTGCAGAGGCTGCGTGTGTGTGTGTGTGTGTGTGTGATGGGCCCGAGCGAAGGGGGGACCTCCTCGCACAGCCCGGGGTCTATATAATCTATGGTTCGTTTGCAGCTTCCTCCACAATACGACAAGCCGTTTACAAGATGTAGCCTTTGCAGCTGACCCACTTCTGTGTCGCTGCGTCTGGAGACAAGGCCCTGCCTCCCTATCAAGCCCTGCTCCCCATCTGACTGACGACAGCCCTGCCACCCTCTGCCTCCGTGAACTGTGAGAAAAATAGGTCGCCATGACCCACTTTTCTCTCTCTCTCTCTCTCTCTCTCTCTCTCTCTTTTTCCAAGTGAGCATGTGAAGAGCGCCGTAGAGTCTGATCAGGCACCTCGGAGAGAGAGAGAGAGAGAGAGAAAGAGAGAGCAGGAAAAGAGAGTGGGAGAGGGGCAGAGAGGGAGAGAGAGGGAGGTGTAGAGAGACAAGGAGAGAGAGAGAGAGAGAGAGAGAGAGAGAGAGAGAGAGAGAGAGAGAGAGAGAGCAGGAAGAGAGAGTGGGAGAGGGGCATAGAGGGAGAGAGAGAGAGAGAGAAACCGAGTTGGAGAGAGGTGAAGAGAGAAAAGGGGGAAAAAAAGGGAGGGAGGTGAGAGAGAGGGAAAAGGAGTGGGGGAAATAAGAGAAAAAGAGACGAGAGAGAGAGAGAGAGAAAGAGAGAGACTCTACCTTCATTAACCCCATTGCTGGGAGAGCGAGCTCCGCTCGGATCGGAGATGTGTGAAGCCCTTATCAGGCAGCTCGCGTGGAAGCAGCTCATGCCTTAATTAAATAGCGCCCACAGCCAAACTCGGGCGGCCCGGCCGCTGGATTCCTCCCGCTGCACTGAGTCTGGGAGAGTTACCGGCGGAGGTGGGAGAAATGAAAAAAAAATGTAATATCGCGATACTGGGGAAGATGTGTGATGTCACAATATTTCCCTTTCCCGGGAGGTTTAATGAGCTGGAATAGACGAGAAAACGGCGTCGTCGCCTTTTAAAACCCATCACAATCATAAATGTGACTTTTCCATATTTTTATTTTTTTTTAATTCTCAATTTCTATTTAATATTCAACATTTCACACGGTCGCACGCACATACGGCACCAAATCCCATAAAATAAGATCAATGTTCAGTTTACAATAAAATACAACAATAAACAATAAAAAATGCAGTCGGTTCAGATCGTCTTTTAAAAAAATGTCCAGTTTCTGGGAGGTTTAACGAGCTGAAATTGACAATACTACGACTTTTTAATATTAAATATTAATATACTTTTTTCTACTGCTGACGTAACCATAGTAACATAAGTACAGTGGAGGTGAAGGGCCTCCTGCGACAACCTCCCTGCAGATGCGACATATGGAGCTTCAGTCCAACAGTGTGAGTGTCTGTGAGGGCCATGTTTCGATAGAATTAAATGATACAAAATGTAATATTTATGTGACCATCCATCCATCCATCCATCCATCCATCCATCCATCCATCCATCCATCCATCCATTTTCTAAACCACTTCTTCTGTTTCCAGGTCGCGGGGAAGCTGGAGCCTAAGTTCACCCAGGACAGGAGGCTCAACCCATCGCAGGGCAACACATAGACAGAACCATTCATACCCACACTCACACCTACGGCAGTTTAGAGCATCCAGTCAACCTACTGCAGCCTTTGGACTGTGGGAGGAAACCGGAGAACCCAGGAGGAAACACGCCAACATGGCGAGAGCTCGCAAACTCCACACAGAAAGGCATCTGATCGAACCCAGGACCTTCTCGTTATGAGGTGACAGCGCTAACCACTGCGCCACCGTTCTCTTGTTTTTATGTGGCCTGTAACGAACACACTGCTACTGCCAGATGGTGGCAATGATGCGCCTGAAGGCTGTTTGCCAACTGCCGTTTAACAACTACATTTGCATTTCTCCCAAACCTAGGTGACGTGTGCAGGGTCGGTTCCTCTCTCTCTCCCTGTGTGAGTGTGTGTGCACGCCTGAGGGGCACGTGGGGGTGGGGGTCTTCAAAGAATAACCGAATTGCTCTTAGTGTTTCTGAAGTAGTGAAGGCCGACTGTGATCGGTGAGATGTTGTATGTGATGGGACGTTTTTATTGCGCCGCATCCATACTCCACATGCGCAGCGCCTCCTGAGAAAAGCTCCATCAGCAAAGAGAAGATACCGTCACTCCGAGCCCGGCACCTCCGCCGCGGTCTCCAGCACGCCTCTATACAGGCCGAGCACTTTACCCATTAACCCATGATTTACGCGAGCGCCGCCTCCCAAATCCTGGGAGCTTTATGGGCGGATCAACAGCCTGATGCTCATAGCCCTGCTCTCTCGCCCTGGAGAACATCTTCCACGTCATCCTGGTAATGTGATCCCACGTTTCCAGGCAGCACGAACAAATGATCAGATATATTGATCCCAGTTACACCGTCAACGACACAACGGTACGTGTTTCTCTCACAGGAACCAATGTGGGCAGTGGAGGCCTAGTGGTTAGGACGCTGCCTTTGGGACCTAATAGTTGCTGGTTCGAGTCCCTGGGCACTACTGAGGTTCCCTTGAGTAAGTGCTAAGTGAATTCTGGCAGACCTAGAATGTTCTGGAACTGTGGCAACTGTCCAGAAGTAAGTAGAACTTTCTGGAAATTTCTGGAACTTTCAGGAATCCTTTTGAACTTTCTAGAACTTTCTGGTACTGTCCAGAAAGGAGAAAAATTGGCCTGTTTTGCCACTATAAATACGAAATGTTTGTGGGCTGTGGTCATAAAATCAAAGTTCGTGATGAATAGAGTCGTTTTTACACAGGATTCAGACATAAGCATAAGATTATGATTTTTGCAACAATCGAAGCCCTAATCGCAGCCCTTGCGATGTGAAAAACGCCCTCTTTCAAACTGCGATTCTGATATAAAAATTATACATTGTTCAACCGTATAAATTTGCACAGTCAACACATAATTCACCCATACTGACCACGTCTACTTTCCATTTAGGTCAACAAATGTAATTCTACATAAAAATCTGCACGTTTTCCCCTTTAGAACTGCATTAGTCTGCGAGGTGCGTCAACGCTCTGGTGAACATCCACCTCCCCAACAAACACCTCTGAAAGGCATTAATAAGTTGTCGAATCACACTGCTCAATGACCTTATTAAGCCCGTTTAAACGTATTTAGGTCAGGCCCTGCCTCCCTATAAGCATGAAGGTCAGCCCTGAATGGAAGGGCAGGTGGCTTAGAGGAAGGCTCTGCTAAATCGGAGTCGTCTGGCCTCCGTGACTCAGACATGTAAACACAGTTACACAAGTGGAGCAGTAGCACATTTCAGCGTGCACCCTCATATCGGTGCCAAGGCTTTCGGCTCCCCCAGAGACTGATTCAGTCCTCCCGATCTTCCGATGACTGTGCCCAATATTTCCAGCAGCCCGAGTCCCTAGAAACAGTTGTGAAGAGGCAAGAAATTGCCTCACTGGCCTAGTTCAGCTGGGCTCCACGTCAGGGGCAATTCCAGAGTAGCATGTTAACGGGGAACTGGAACCTCAGAATAAGCGTCTACACTATTTACATTTTGGCACAGCTGATAGTGTCTTGGGGCCGATATCTGCAGAAAACACCGGATTAGGCGGGGGGTGGGGTGGGGTGGGGGCGGGAGGTCTGATCTAATTCTGTATCGGATTAACCCCTAAAAGAGGACACAACAGCGCTGCCACGACTGGGCATCGCCACAATATTGACCTTTGCTCCAATTACAAAACAAAAGTGGGTGTGGCTCAGGCCATAAATAAATGCCAGGTGCTGGAAATGACTGTGTTTACTCACCCCAGGGCACTGCACACTAAGTGCTGGGACTAGCGACATGCTTATAAAATGCAATTTGGGCCTGTGGTTCTCAATCCGGTCCTCTGGGACCACCAGGCAGTCCACACTTTCAGGTTGGAGCAAAAACATGGAGGAACCATGGATTAAGGAAGCCAATCCTTAGTGCACAGGAATAAGTAGGAGGACGTGGAGACTGACTACTAAGGTGCTGAAATTTGCTACTGAAGGAAAAAAATTGACAATTACACGTGATAAATATTATAATATTATGATTAAGTATAATATTACTGATGACTGAGTTTTGATGCCCCCACTATGTGAAGAAATATGCATGACAACATTTGTGATAAGTGGTAATACACAGCTGAATGTTAACATGAGAACAAGACACAGTTAGTAACAATGACCAGAGGAGGAGGGGTTGTCCATCTGAGCCTTGGCTCCTCCCAAGGTTTCTTCCTCCAGCTTAGGGAGGTTCTCCTTGCTCCTGTCGCCTTAGCCTGGTCGTTAGGGGGTCGTACCCCGGTGCTGTGAAGCTGTTTTGTGACAATGTCAGACTCCACTTTATGGCTTTTACCATTTTTCAATCAGTTACATACATCATTTTTGGAAAAAACTTTAATATTTTGGCTCTTTGCAATATATGTGAATCAGCCATAACATTAACACCACCTGCCTAATAGTGAGTGTGTCCCTCATGCTGCTGAAACAGCTCTGACTGGGATGCATATATATATATATATATATATAAACAAGCCATCAGTGAGCCTTGAGTGCCCATGACCCTGTCGCCGATTCACCACTTGTCCTTCCTTGGATCACTTCTGGTAGGTACTAACTACTGCACACCTGGAACACTCCACAAGACCTGCCGTTTTGGAGACGGAACCTTATTTTTCCTACTTCTCGTGCATCAACTTCAAGAACTCGCTGTTCCTTTGCTGCCCGAGATAGCCTGCCCCCCCCCCCCCCCCAACAGGTGCCACTGTAATGTAATAAGTAGACATTCAATGTTAATCACTTTATCTGTCTGTGGTTTTAATGTTATGGCCAATCCTACTTCACATTAAAACAGCCCTTTTCCTGCGACACAGCAGCGAAAAATTTGCACTTTGGGCTTTTGGCATAAGGCACAATATTCACAACCAGATCCTGACAGTGATACGGCGCTAGAATATTTCGAACAGGACTCACCCGTATCTTCAGACAAGCGCGTTACACGAACCCTCCGAGTGCACTTAGTCAGACAGGGCCTCTTTGTAAAGGGGGAGGTCACATGATTGAATCTTGTTTTGGAGTGTTATTTAAAAGCTTCTCCAACAAGGAGGTCAAGGTCAGGATCGTCTTAATGCCTGCTCTCTTCCACTGCTCTGGCTTCTATAAGCGTGAAGTGGCTCTCTAGGACGCTGGGGGCGTCCATCTTCCCACGGTGCCCAAGGACGTCTCCCGAACTGCTGGAGAAGCCACGTCCGGGCCACAGTCTCGTCCGGCTGCCTGGAGCTAATTAGGATGCAGGGAGAGTGGAAGCTAGGCAGAGCACAGGACTACTCAATCCCCCCCGAGGCCCAGTTATGACATTTGTGTGGGTTTAGATACCAAAAACAGTCATAATTTCATTTTACATGACCATTTTCCAACCTCTTCATACCCCATGGAATTAAACAGACTGTTTTTTTTTTTTGTTGATTTTGATTGGCCTCATTCAAAAAGCAGTCTGGGTTAAAAACACCCCTTATAACACTGGCGTGAATGGGGCGGGGCTAAACTGTTGTAAGGCTATTTTCGCAAGTCTAGTTTCCGCTTACACCGATCAGCCATAACATTAACACCACCTGCCTAATAGTGAGTGTGTCCCTCAATCTGCTGGAGCAGCTCTGACTGTGGTGCACTGTGTGTTCTGACCCTCTGTCTCATCAGTGAGCTTCGGGTGCCCATGACCCAGTTGCCGACTCAGCAGTCGTCCTTCCTTGGATCCCTTTTGTAGGTACTGACTAGTGCACACCTGGAACACTCCACAGGACCATTGGTAAGACTGGAAAAGTGCTATTACTCCATACAACACTTGCAGCATTAGGGCCGTAACAATGAATCGATCTGTATCGATGCATCGACCAAAATAATGCACGATACTATGTATCGATACGACCCATAAAAATCGACGTGTGTTCACGCCACAGTTCATTCTCATTCCTTTCACTGTGAGCAGTGTTTTGTGCTTCTGCTGATGACCACACTGCTGCATTTGACCTTCAATAACAAAATGTTCTCATTATAACGTGTCCGCACGTGTGAGGTGATGGAAACGTAGCAGATGGTGTGAAACATCACATTCATACTGATTCATTGTATACTCCAATATATGACATTTTTGAGATGATCTGATTCAATTTCAACGCTTCAAAATTTGCAGCGATGTGATTGGTTGGATAGTGAAAGTGACTGTTTGTCATTGTGAACACACTCAAGCACCACAACGAAATGCATTTAACCCACCACACGTGCACACGTGGAGCAGTGGGCAGCTACCAACAGCGTCCGGGGAGCAGTGTAGTGGGACAGTACCTTACTCAAGGGAACCTCAGTGGTGCCCAGGGACTCGAACCTGCGACCTTCGGGTCTCAAAGGCAGCGTCCTAACCACTAGGCCTCCACTGCCCACTGGATACTGGGGTCTGCGGTCGGTATGAAAAATATGTTGACACAATGTGCTACATTTCCATCATCTCACGCGTGCAGACAAATTATAACGTTTTAATTTAAACATTTTATCACCAATGGTCAAATGCAGCAGTGTGGTCATCAGCAGAAGCAGCTTCTCCGCTCACAGTAACGTGGAGTAAAATGAACTGCGGCGTGAACACACACACCGTCGACGCGCTGGATCGTGCAATACTTTGGTCGATACATCGATACAGAACGATTCATCGTTACAGCCCTAAATGTAAATGTATTGGCACTGCCACTTATACCGCAATGCACTTGTACTGCCCACCCCAAGCTCTGGCTACACAACACGCCAAGGCTGGATGACACAACCAGAGAGGAAAGCAGGGTAAAAAAAAAAAGAAGAAGCTGCTAAGCGCTGTAAGTGTGACTTCCTTAGCAGCCTTAGCAGTAGTGTGTGCTGCCTGTCGTCAGTTTCAGTACACCAGGGTGTGTAAAAGCCTCTCCGGGCATAAAAACAGCGTGCGGGCAGCAGGGCGATGCAGTGAGACTTCATCAACGCCTCGCCGCTGACGATGTCCTAGGGACAGAAATCTACTCTCCGCCATCTATCGGCACCGGAGAGGTGTCCCTTGTTGCCCGGCAACAGCGCGGCTCGTTTTAACCCCTGAGTGAAGGCTTTTGTGCTCCGGCAGCGGGAGCCCGGTGTCACTCGGCTTTGGGAAGTGAGACGACTTCATCCCTCGCGGCTTTTCTCATGTGCCATTTTGTGCCTGGAAAGGCTTAAAGCAGCCGCAGCTCTGGAGAAAGGCAGAGCGTCGGAGCTCCGGCCCTGCGGAGAGAAGACAAGGTGCTGCGCCGTGACAACACTGTTGACTTAATTGGACGAGTGACAAAAGCGAGACCCGACCGGGGAACGGGTCACTGTCCAGTCATGACTGGAAGGGCCGGAGCGAGCGCCGAGCACGGACTGGGGAACGTGGAAGGTTCAGAGGATGGAATATTACTGGAGGCTTTTTCCATATTCACTAATAACTAATAAATGACATAATGACTTAATTACGCTGATACTTTAATTAGGAAACAGCGTCCAGATGCCGGTTAAGTAGCTAATGTCCATGTGGAGACTTTTACACAGTTGTGTTAGGAATATATAGAGTAGTGTTAGAAATGGCTAATTATATATATATATAGCGCTAATATCCATATGGAGAATTCTATAGTGTTGGGTTTGGAGTATAAACAGTATTCAATATTCACACAGAGGCATTAATGGCTTTTTGGAGTATATATGCAGTAGCATAAATCCATATGGACAATTATATATATAGTAGCTAATATCCATTTGGAGACTTATGGTGT
>JBBPDA010000037.1:16296540-16309646 GCA_037974385.1 Arnoldichthys spilopterus | reverse complement strand
ATACAGTAGCTAATATCTATATGGAGACTTTTTTGTTGTTTTTGGAGTATATACAGTAGCTAATATCTATATGGAGATTTTTTTGTTGTTTTTGGAGTATATACAGTAGCTAATATCTATATGGAGACTTTTTTGTTGTTTTTGGAGTATATACAGTAGCTAATATCTATATGGAGACTTTTTTGTTGTTTTTTGCAGTATATACACTAGCTAATATCTATATGGAGATTTTTATGGTGTTTTCGGAGTATATACGGTAGCTAGCTTCCCTGTCCATCTTTTATTCATAAATTCCTCTTTGGTTCACTAAAAACTTTTCAAAACGCAGTCTGAAAGAGCAGCTTTAAAAGGGGGGGGGGGGGGGGGTGACGTAATTAAGTCGGGATCTTTCCACCGGCCCCTGGGCCCGTACGTGTGCAGAGTCAGACACCTGTGTTTAAGTCAGGTCATTACGTAAATCTCTCCCGCCACAGCTTACTGCGCCAGACGCGGTGTCCTTGCCTCGGCTTTGAAGGTTCCCAAAAGGACAGGCCCGCTAAGAAGTCATGAAGGACAGTCCCAGTAATAGGCTGGCGCAGCGATGGCCTTGGACTTTGAATTCCTCAGTCGACAGGCTCATGCATCAATCCTTCAGCTTACACAGACAAGGCACTAACCTTCGCAACTCTGGACTCACTCGGAATGACTGGCATTTCACTTAGCCACACTTTCTCTCTTCCTCTTGCTTGGCCTCGCTCAGTAGAACCTGTTCGACATAAGGCGAAAGCTCGGGGCTTCGCAAAAGAGGCATTTTAATCAAGCTCGGTGCCCCAGCAAACCCCCTCGCCCCGCCTCTTCTGCACGTTGCCTTGACACTTCGCAAGACTGGAGGTAACCGCCATGGTGTGATTCTGCACAACAGGGTCGGGATTTTAGGGACATCAGATGTTAAAATTTGAGATTTTTGGCTTGGGAAAATATAAATTCGGTCAAAACAGTAACGCAGTTAAAAAAGGTTTCTTCTTTTCGGAAAAGTAGAAGAGCGAAGGGGAATTCCACCGACATTTGTAATATTTTCTGCATAATTCATGTTTCAGACTGGTGTGAGGTGCGCAGACGATCCTAACATGCCAGGAACCACAAAGGAACCGGACGTCCCAAACGCATCATCCCTCAGAAAACGACATTGCGGTGAAGCTACGACACAAACTGACTACAAACTCACTGCCTTTCACTTTATTTTGTGATGGTTCTGAGATGGTTTTGGCCTAAAGTGAGTGGAAGTGACTCTTTGTCATTGTGAACGCACCCAAGCACCACAATGAACTCTGCATTTAACCCATCACACGTGCACACACGGAGCAGAGGGCAGCTACCAACAGCGCCTGGGGAGCAGTGTAGTGGGACGGTACCTTACTCAAGGGTACCTCAGTAGTTCCCAGGGACGGGACTCGAACCTGCAACCTTCAGGTCCCAAAGGCAGCGTCCTAACCACTAGGCCTCCACTGCCCACAAAAGCATATGTTATTATGATGGGAAGGTTTAAACAGGCAAGAATCCCATAAAACCACAACAGACACATGTAGGTTGTGTGTTCAGCGGTGAGTGTACGTACTGACCTTCCGTGAGGGGAGGTCTGGAAATGGGAAAAAACAAAACACTGACATCAAAATCAATACTTTTTTGCATTAACGTTGCTTGTATTTATTTCAGTATAATTTAAAGTCGTTTTCGAAGGCGTCTACACCACCGCTGCATCTGGTAGCCGCATACCTGCTCTTGACAGTTATTGTGCTAAATTGAATTATACGCTAAAGGAGCCGAGGTCACGTTTCTCATAATCAGCATCTTTCTATTTCAGAGTCCAAAAGTATTACACAAGTGACCTTTACGCATAAAGGACGTCACCTTGAGTAGGCAGGAACAGAAAAGATGTGCGCTGCTCAATGGAGAGACCTAGTGCTGGGCACTGTGGTGTCCACACTCACATTCAGACGCCATACTGATTTTCAGTTTCAGTATGTTATATGTATGTATGTATTAATTTATTCATTACCTGATTAGTAATAGTTTATTTTATTTTACATTAGTGTGCATGGCTCCCCTTTACTCTTATTTCCTGTATTTTTATAATGTGCTATATAAATAAACTTGCCTTGCCTTGGTATAAGTTTAAACAAGTCATGTCCGGTTTATAGGCCGTTCTCAGTTTTGGCCAACGTGGGTATAATGGCAAAAAATGTAATATGACGACACTAGGGATGTCCATAATCGATTAAACAGTTCAAAATGTAAATACACACTCTTGGTGGAAAGCCTTAATGTTTACTTAGCAACAGATGATACGCTGGGTGTCCACGGAACACTATGAAGTCGTGTTTGGCAGCCTGAAGACTGCCCACAAGGGGGAGCTATTACCACATTGGTTTTAATGAATCACAATAACCAGAATTATCATTCTATTGCCCAGCCCTGTGTATCATTAGTCATATATATATATAAAACAATCTGTGGGAAATATCATATTGCATATTTTAATATAAATACGATTATTTTATTTAAATTGAGTATTTTCTTCACCCAGACCCTTTTTTAAAAGAAAAGGTCTGTTTTTCAGACTTTGGGCTTCAATTCTAAATGTAATGTGCCAAAATGGCAATTTACAGATTTACAGGCTCTGCATTATTATTATTAATTACCAGTTATTATCATTATCATTATTAAACTCCCAATTTAAAACTCGTCAATTCGATGATATAATATACAAATATAATTGCAGCACTTGTACTCTTTCAAATGTAAGTTTTGATATAAAAATGCATAATTGTTTATATATTTCATTTAGAATATATATTTATTTTTGCTCCTGGGCACAATGTGTGTTTCCCTTCTGCTGAAAATCAATATAAAGTGGCTGTTGTTCCGCAGAAACGTTGCTTTTGTGATGAGGACGATGGCATTTTGAAATATATCTGTTTTCAAGAACATTCTCCATTCCCTTTAAATGCTATGTAGACTTCTAGAACATTCTGGAACTGTGAGAACTGTCCAGAAGTTTCTAGAATTGTCCAGAATTTTTTTACAAGTTTACAACTTTTACAAGTTCTAAAAGATTACAGAAAATTGTAGAAAATTCTGGACATTTCCAGAAACTTCTGGACAGTTCTCACAGTTCTAAAAAGCTTTAAAAGATTCCAGAAAGTTGTAGAAAATTCTGGACAATCCTAGAACATTCTGGAACTGTGAGAACTGTCCAGAAGTTTCTAGAATTGTCCAGAATTTTCTACAACTTTCTGGAATCTTTCAGAACTTTCTAGAACTCTCCAGAAACATAAAAACTCGCCTGTTTTGCCAGTATGAAGACGACACGTTTGTGGGCGGCGGTCATAAAACCAGAGTGATGAATGGAGCCGTTTTTACACAGGATTTAGACACGAGCAGTTGAAATGCAACGCTGAGACGGCAGGAACGCAAACCGTGTGCCGCCGTGTTATATCTGTAATGTAAAATCGGAGGCAGGTGGGCATCGAGTTGTCTACTTTCCATTTTGAAACACCAGACATGAACCGAAATAAGAAGTGTGAGGAAGAGCTGCTTCTGCAGACGCTGGTGGATGTCACTGCCTGGCACAGATATTTCACAGCTGCTGTTTTTAAATGGGTGATGATGGCGAGGGTGGCCTGCCTAATTTATCTGACCCGCATCTACGCCTGCGACTGGAAAGCAAATTCAGCAACCTATAAATTATTCACCGTGAACCAATCAGCAAAAATCAATCCATTGCTATAAATGAAAGAGTGTTGCCACCAGTCCAAGGCGAAGGCATGAATTCTTTTAGCAGGACGTGTCTCTGCCCCATATCTCACAGCCACAGTCCTGACCATTCATCTTTGCTCCAATGGTTTTAATGTTCTACCTTGCTGTATTTCCAGCGTTTGGAAAGATTAATGGGATACCTCTTCTCTTTTTTCCGGTGCTAGAAACCGGTTGATCTTCATGCCGTGCATACTAACACATACATACAAATCATGCGCTGCCTACAGAACAAATACCATACCGTCGTTTTGATCCTGATTTACTAGTAGGACTTTTCTTCAGGCCAAAGGCCGTGCTGACGTCTTGGGAGGCTTGGGATGCACTGTTACTGGA
Source organism: Arnoldichthys spilopterus (assembly GCA_037974385.1). Classification (NCBI taxonomy): domain Eukaryota; kingdom Metazoa; phylum Chordata; class Actinopteri; order Characiformes; family Lepidarchidae; genus Arnoldichthys; species Arnoldichthys spilopterus. The sequence continues at coordinate 16,305,518 of JBBPDA010000037.1, read as the reverse complement.
ATCATATCCCTATCGGCGAGAAAACGTGTCTGCATCGAGCAGATGTTTAGAATTGGGAGATGTTCATCCATTCATTCGTCCACTCATTCATTCCTCCTATTGTTTCTTCCACTCGGGTCCCAGCCGACTGTGGGACCAAGACATGGTTCACCCAGGACAGGAGGCCAACACATCGTAGGGCAAGACATAGATAGACAACCATTCACACACACATTGACACCTGTGGGCAATTTGGAGAATCCAGTGAACCTACTGCAGGACTTTGGACACTGAGAGGAAACTGGAGAACCCGGGGAAAACCCTCATGAACACGAGGAGAGCTTGCAAACCACTGTGCCGTCCATTGGCAGCTGTTTCAAGCTGATATTTAATAACGCAACCAAACATGGACTCGCCATCTCCCCAAACCCTTGTAGAAATGTAGAAGACCCGATGTTCTCTATCTGTAGGGCTACGCATACTACTCCTGAGATACTGGTGGTCCTGTCCTGCTGTCTGAACCAGCCTGATCCATCATGATGCTTTGCTTCAGGTTGAAGTTCTTAACACTAAAACCCACCCACTCCTGCCAATACGGACGAACCCGAGGTTCCCTTACTTGATTGTCATCACGGTCCACCTGTACACTAGGAACTGCTGACCCTATTGTACCTTCAACCAGATCATCCAACACTGGGGCCTCCTGATCACCTGTTCCACACTCGTTCAACTACTACGGACATCTCCGTGTGCTTCGTATGCTTCATATGCATATGCTAGATGTTCTAAGCTATAGGCTTTTAGCTGCCCACACCAGAGAGGGATGGGTTCCCCTACTGACTCATGGTTCCTCCCAAGGTTTCTTCCTCCACCTCAGGGAGTTTCTCCACACCTCTGTCGCCATTGGTTTCCTCATTAGGGGCTCGCATCTGGTCTCTGTGAAGCTGCTTTGTGACAACGTCAGCTGTACAAACTGCTATACAAATAAAATTGACTTGACTTGACCCTTCGTGCTCTATTCTCTTTTCTTCGTATGAGGCTTAAAGGGTCCGACACACTCAAAAGGTGCCAAGGCCATTGGGACCGTTTTTAAGGTGAGAATTGCATGCCATTGTCTTCCATCTTTCACAGCTCTGCGTGGCACTATCCCCACAATGGAAGAGACAATGTGGTCATTTTCATTTTCCGAGTGACCATCAACACCACCGGTGAGTCATTCTCACACTTAAACAAGGCCGCCAGCAGTGCTCACACATAGTGCAAGCGGCTTGGGACGACCGCTCTTAGCACTGGTCCTGCACAGCGTTGCAAAACACACGAAAAGCTACTGCAACCAATGGTGTTGTACCTTCAGATGTGACCTCAGGGGCGAACGTGGTGAAGCAAGCTCTGAAACTACTCTCACTTCATTTGCATGCATTGCATTTGACTGCTGACTCCACTACTGAATGGCTCTAGATACTGCAATTATAAATAAATAAATATATATATATATATATATATATTAGTAAATTCTGTTAAAAAAATACATTTCATGATTTTTTTATATTAAAATAATGTAAAAAATAACAATTTTCATGACACATGCAGTTGGTCAGTACCTTACACTCAATATACTCAACGTATTGTGGTGCAATTCATCACGTTAACCACATCATCATTCCGCCCACCCTCATTAGGCAGGGTCATGACCCCTACTTATGGAATCATCAGGTCATTCAATGGGTCTTCATGGTCCATATACAGCCTAAACCATAGGTGTGACCCCGGTTTAAGCTAAATAAGATCCCTCTGCGAGAAACGGCTCACCAAAAATAGTTAAACACACTTCTCCTCTCACCCACACGCAGTAAACCACAGAAGTCACTGCGTCGTACCTCAAACGGAAGCCAGGAAGTTCTGGCGAAACATTCCTCTCGCGGTGCACCCGAGCCAGACCCCAGCTAACTCTTCAGACAAGTTCATTTTTGCACGACAAGTCACGACCTTGTTATTCCTCTCTTCCCTAAAAAAAGACCCGGGCCAGCACCTGAACCAACAGTGGCAGGCCCCAACCGTGACGTCTGCTCCGTGACTCCCACAACCTTTTGACTCTTATCTCTGCAGCCTCTTCTTAGTGAGCAAAGCCGCAGGAAACCACATGACAACAATAAACACAGCCCAGTCCAAAATCCATAGCTGTCATGTGACATCATTGGATTTGTTTTTGTTTTTTTCCTTCCCATAAATTAATAAAGCAACAACAGGAATTTCGGTCTTAGGATAGGTTTATCACGACAAGACAATCTGCTAGGCCTTCCCATCTCAAAGGGCAAATCCAAATTTGTGGTGTTTTATGCACCAGAAGCAGAAAACACTACAAAATTCATTTCCCAAACTCTCTTAATGCTCTAAAAACTAACCAGACCAGTATACGTAAATCACCTCTGTTCTGATTGGCTGCATCGTATTGCGCCTCATTCAGAAAGCAGTGAAGCACTCCTTATAACTTCAGTGCAAATGGGCGGGTCTAAACATATGTTTTTTATGACATCACAACAACGATGAAGGCTGTAGTCGCTTAATTTCCAAATATAGGCCGAAGGAACTGGGGATAAACATTGCTCGTTGGAGCTCAAGCACATTACACACTGCATCAGATTCTTTGTATTGCTAAAAAAATGTAAGAAAAATGTCATTTCCCATGATATGGGCCCTTTAATGCCTTTCAGAAGAGGGAGGCAAAGTGGAAAACACAGGCTGAACTGATAACAGGGGCTTGCAGTGTGGTCAGATGGTGTCCAGCAAGTAAGGAAATAAAATAAGATGTATGTATATGTGTCCAAACAGTAACTGCTTCCATTTTAGCCAGGAAGAAATTAAAAAATGTCTCCCAAAGGTGCAGTACAGGTGTAATAACACTGTAATAACGTTGTAATAACACTGTAATAACGTTGTAATAACGTTAGCCTTGCTTTAGAGGGTGGAAAGTCAGCCAAAACTAGACTTTTGCTCCAGAAAAACACACAGGCACACATATTTTAGAAGGGAAAAGGAAAATTAACACACTGCCACCCATTGTACACTCTCTCACACACACACACGAGAAGAAGAAACGCAGGGAAGCGAAAAGCAAATGAAGGCAACACTCACATTAGCATTGAAATACAGGACCGAAATAAAAACATATGGCGCTACAGCGAGCCCGGTTTGTTTTCATAGCATTTTCTACGCACGTTCGGTCCCATTTGTGCTAAAAAAAAACGAGCGTGAAAAAGTAAGTACACCCAGTTTCCGAAGACGGCGTCCACGCTTACCTGCCGCTGCTAACCGCCGCCTCGACCCGCAGCGCCGCGTCTCCTCTTCCCGACACACCGAGCGGGGGAAAATCCTCCGCCAAAGTCTCCGGACTGACCGTCTCCGTCGCTCCGTCGCCCACAAAAGCACGCCGTAGCCACGCGATACGGTGTCAGTCCAAAAAACGAGTCCGAAATGAGATAAAACGACCCCCCCGGGTCTCGGACGGAGGCGTGCCGAGCTCCGCTTCCCCGCTCTCGGTCGCGACTGAGTTCGTTTGCCGCTCTCGGAATCCCCTTCGCTGTGGAGAGACCGTTGTGTTTCTGCCCCGAAGTCCCGCCTTCCCCGAGCAAGGATTGGATCGGGCCGTTGCTTCTGATTGGCTGGCACAGTAAGAGCGGGCGCAAGGATTGGTTTGTAGTCGACAAATGCGAGTGGACACACGATTCGACGAGGACCTACCACTAGCCAATCCTAGCGCGGGTGAGCTGGCCTATTAGAACACAAGAGAGGCGGGATTTCCAGAAAACGGGTGGGAAATGAAAAAGAAAACCCACCGCAGTGTATAACTCCTCCCAGACAGCAGCGTAACGTGCATGTGGGAGACATTTCCGGTCATGTGTGAAGCAGATAGGGTAGTGCAGAAAGCTTTTAGGACCTTCTTTTAAACACTTCTACAGGGAAAGCAGGACCTAAAGGTTATAGAAGCGGGTATGTGACCGAAGGGCAAGGTGCATAAGGCCTTGTGAACTGAAGGTTGCAGGTTCGAGTCCCTGGGCACCACTGAGGTTCCCTTGAGTAAGGTACTGTCCCACTACACTGCCCCCCAGGCGCTGTTGGTAGCTGCCCACGTGTGCACGTGTGACGGGTTAAATTCAGAGATTACTCTTTGTTGTGGTGCAACTTGTATGTGATTGGGTGTGTTCACAATGACAAGTCACTTTCACTAGGGCCAAACAATGAATCATTTTTCCATCAAAATCACAGTTGGCCATTTTACTTATATCCTCTATTATCTCACGTTATTGACAAGTGTCAAATCATTCACCTGTACGTCCCTTTCTTCCCTATATTATATTAGTTAAGTTTAAAGTTGATGTATATATTTGGGCATAAGTGTGTCCAGATCAAATCCCAATATGAAAAAACACTGGTCAATGTCAGAGTGGACGGTAAATGAGGCCCAGTGATATTGAATAACACAGGGTTTGTGAACTGGCCGTCTGGCACATTACATTTACAGTGTTCTTTTTAACTCATTTTTGCTAGAGAAAAGAAATGATTTGAACAAAAAAATTTAGGATTTAGGTGAAATTGAAATGCTGGATTAAAAAAAAATTAAAAAAAAGGAAAAAACTTGATATTTTCCCCAAATCATTTAACCCTACTGGCTATGTGCTCACTATGTGTGCTCACTGCTTCAGATGGGTAGAAGGCAGAGAATTATTTCCCCTTAGTGATTATTAAAATAATAAATAAATAAATTTACAGGGGTGACACTGAAGCGAGTGCTACAAAGAGTCCAACACGTTCCTCTTAGTTGTAAAATACGGACGACAAGTGCTATGATAAATACAGACGGCAAGCGCTACAGTAAGAACTATAAGTGGAACATTACTGTCTGGGAGACGTTCTCTAGGCAGTTATCAGGTAGCAATAGTTTGTACTTAACTCTCTCTTATTAGTGTAAATAGTGTAAACAGCTCTTTACCTGCAGCTCCTGTTTCTCTCCCTGTTTATGTAAGGATAAATCAATAAAGAAGTTAATAAATTAATAAATATAAACAATAATAATACTTATTCACCTCTTGCTGAATGCAGTCCATGAGATTCAGAAGGACCAGGTCATCGCAGTAATGCGCAATGGCTTTCTTCTTATTTATTGTTATTATTATTATTATTAATATTATTACAAATTATTTTTACTATTTTTTAAGTATTATTATTGTTGTTTATTATTATAATTTTATTATGTTTTTTATTATTTAATAAAGGTTCTCTTATCTTATTATTATTATTATTATTATTATTATTATTATTATTATTATTATTATTATTATAGTAACTACGGAGAAACTTTATATTTAAGAGAAGGAACGCTTTAACAAGGATATGTATATAAAGATCTGCTAGGCGGTCTTCATACCTGGGTTTAGCACCAGTGTTGACTGATGTGATCATACATGAACAGCGAGTATATCTGTGAACACCTGGCGATTCCATGCGTCTCGACTGTGTCTGCAGTGATTCTGTGGCAAATTCACTATGTCTTTACTATGTCAGACACAACCGTCCCACGAGGCCTTGTTCACGTTCATGTACGGGCAGACATTCAGTCAGGGCAGAGCATTTAGGGGGATTTGGGGCAAGTCCCCCCAGTTTTTTTAAAGAGTTTTTATATCTTAAGCAAGAAACAGCTCTGTTAGTCCAGTGCAGGAGGTGAACGCTCTGTGTGCTCAGTAGCTGCCAGTTCCACTGACTGATAAGCCTCCAAATCCTCCTAAACCATAATGAAAAGACATCAGTGTCCACTAGACTAATGATGCGACGCGCGAACCGACAAGGCCTCGCAGCCATATTACACATAACTGAGTGACACCCACATGTTGCAGCCCCGTGATCCGCTCCACTATCCGAAAGTGGGTTACGGAAGGGGGGGGGGTGCTGGACCAGCAATCCGCACGGTATCTGGCCGAGTTGACTTTTGAACTGAAGTGACCTTTCATCTTTGAACCCTGACCTCGGATGCCACATGAATGGAGATACAATATCCTCCCTTTCATTCCTCCCCCTGCTAGCCGCCTGACCTTTGGCCTCGCAGCTTTTCACAGAACTGCGGTTCGTGGAACTTCGACCTTTAACCTCCGCACATTGGAGCATGTGTGTGCGTGTGTGTTTTTTTTTTCTTGTAAAGAGGTTCAGGGATTTTACAGCCATTCTGTACATTGACCAGTGTTTTTTCAAAGAATTATTACAAGGCCGCTGCTCACTGTTTAAGTGGGGCAGGCGGGGTGGGGGGAGGGGGTCGTTTGTGGTGGTTGACCCAATGGGCTTTAATAGGCCTGTGAATGCCTGCGAATGTGTAAATGCAAGTGTATTCTATTGCTATTGGGTTTTTTTTGTGCTAGGCAGATTTATTTGACGACTACATTAAAGGGCCCATGTAAAGGAAAACCTATAAAAAAGATTTTTTTACATAAAAAAAGTTGACGAACTATGCTAATGTTTGTAAAGATTCATAAAACATCAGTAATAAGTGGCTAAACTGCAAAAACGGTCTGTTTTAAATTCATCGTGTTTGTGATGTCACAAAAAACAACACATTTACATGCAGTTCACGCACCTTCTTAGCCAAAACCAGGTTAGCCCTGCTCATTTACACTGGAGCCACAGTTATCCAGGGCTACATTTTGAATGGCAGGCCCAAAGGCGCTAGCGCTATTAGTAGCAAAACACATGGTGTGACACTTTAAAACTGGAAGAAGTTGATTGGCCACAACATTATAACAACATTATACTTGTTATTTTGTTACAATGGCACCTGTCAGGGGGGTGGGATATATATTAGGCAGCAAGTGAACAGTCAGTTCTTGAAACTGATGTGCTGGAAGCAGGAGTGTAAAGATCTGAGCCACTTATTGTGATGGCCAAAGGACTGAATCAGAACCAGCCTTCATTCCCAACATGCATCAGTGAGCCTTGGGTGCCCATAACCATGTCACTGATTCACCAGTCGTCCTTCGTTGGGTCATTGTTGGTAGGTACTAACCACTGCACACCTGGAACACTCCACCAGACCTGCCGTTGTGGAGATGCTCTGACTCAGTCGTCTAGAACATCTAGAACAAAGTGGCTCACATCCTTAAGCTCCCGCTTCCAGCACATCGACATTAAGAACTGACTGTTTGCTTGCTGTCCCCCGGAGAGGTGCCAGAGATCATTAACTATTCACTTCATCTCTTAGTGGTTTTAATGTTGTGGCTGATCAGTGTACGAGGAACATATGTGTCTGACCATGTCGCTCACCAACAACCAATGGAAATAAAGGACCGGTGTGAGCTTGGTGGTCATGTATGCTTTGGCCATGTGGGGCAAAAAGTTTTGGCACCCCATGCTTTTATACATGTTTGCCACTCATGACAATGACACTGAATCGACATGTCGTTGTTCAACCAGGTTGTCAGCAATTAGGTCAGAATCCTGTTTTTTAGATAATGCTCCTCCATGTTTCAAGTGCACTGAATTTACAAGGCGACGTACATTCGCAGCTGTTGGTGCATCGTATCACTCGTCCGGCAGGTCCCTCTACCATGTGGAACCATCCAAAAAACAGGAGTTCACCCAGCGGTCACTGGGGCAGATTAAAATCCGAATCTTTGGACGAAATCCACCAGAGATTTTGTCTTACGGTCATGATATAAGGCCTGATGTTGCCAACGAAACAGCCCTTTATGCAATCTCATTCGCCCTCTAACGCGCCAACAAAGCATCAGGGAGCGGAGCTTTAACGGGTCAGATTGCCGGGACTCTGAGGGCATTCGGGGGCAGAGTCTGGATTCCGACGCCTGGCTGTCTCAAGGGGAAGAGGCCTCAGGGCCGGAGGACATTAACCTTTGAACCTTTGGCCTCTCCGTGGTAAAAGCCACCGTGCTGATGGTGGGCAGGAGAGAGGAGCCCAAGCATGCAGGTGCAAAGAGGAGAAGGTTATAGGTTTGCTTTCAGAAGCTGGAAGGGGGAAGGGGGAAGGGGGGGCGCTGTGATGTGCTGACACGACTTCACATATAGCAGACAAATTACCCCGCAGCATTGCTAATCTTAGCAGCTAACGCTAAGCCATGCTATGCAGTGGTGTGCCCATATTTACAGTGATGGGGGCCCCAGCGGGGGCAGCGAATCCAAAGAAGGTGTAGGGGGATCGTTTGACTTTATGACAAAAATAGTTATTAAAAAAAAAGTTACAAAGCAAGAAAGACGTTTGTGCTGTGAAGAAAGCAGTTCGGCAGGAAAAAAGTGACTCAATCTTCTTTAACCCAGATGACGCGGATCAGCTGTTCGGAGTCCGAGGCTGACATTGGTAAAAAACACTATGGACTGATGATCTAACACATGGAGTGCAACATTCATGGGCGTGTCCAAATCCATTTAGCTGTTTTGACAGTGGCAAAATCAGACCTTGTGCCAGTGCGAGGAGCAAAAAGTTCGTCCCAACTTTCTTAGCTATTCAGAGGAGTGTTTTGGACATGCAATACACCAGAATGGCCAATCATCCCACCTTTAGAAGGCAGGGGCGGAGCTATGATGGACTGCTATTATAAAAGTGTGTTCACCTGTCAAATCAGATTGTTTTTTGGCGAGGACGTGGATTTGCTCACGCACAGGAGCATGTACCTGTGTTGTTAACGAATGTCGTGCACCTGCTCGTTAATAAAGCACAGCTTAAATATCGTCTAATAATCCACCATCGGCTTTAGGCATGTTTTTTTTTAAAAAGCACAACTCCTACATGTGGGAAAGGCACATCTGTTATTCTAGAGGAATGTGTTGGTACTAAACTAGTAAAGCACTTTCTGCTGGTGCAGAATAGAGCCCTAGTGGGCAGTGGTGGCCTAGTAGTTAGGACGCTGCCTTTGGCACCTGAAGGTTGCAGGTTCAAGTCCCAGCCCGGGCACTACTGAGGTTCCCTTGAGTAAGGTACCGTCCCACTACACTGCTCCCCGGGCGCT
>JBBPDA010000037.1:16255357-16273720 GCA_037974385.1 Arnoldichthys spilopterus | reverse complement strand
TGTAGCGGGACGGTACCTTGCTCAAGGGAACCTCAGTAGTGCCCGGGCTGGGACTCGAACCTGAGACCTTCAGGTCACAAAGGCAGTGTCCCAACCACTAGGCCTCCACTGCCCACGCCATGTAAAAATTATATTTTCTTCATTTTTTTTTTTAAATAAAAGAGGTTCATGTGGTACATGATTTACTTCATCCACTCACTCTTTGCCTCCAGTGAAACATCTGACTGCATCATAAAATGGTCCGTTTACAGAAGTACATGGTTTCTAATAAAGTGGCCAAGTGTTTAGTTTACAGATATATTTACAGTAATATTGAGAAACCTCAATATTTGTGATGATGAGCCCATATGGAGTGTGGACAGAGCTTACAAAGAGCACGATGTTTCTTACACTGGGGCGTCTCTAGAGAGCTGCAGCACAGCGCTTTAAAAGTTGAGGGTAGACACCGTCTTCACCTGACAGCCCCAATGGTCTCTTATGACAGGGCAGGCGGCCATTACAAGTACCATGTGTCTTTAATCCCTGTTCTGGGAAGGCTTGTGTGTTTTAATGAGCGTGCGGCTGAAGGGCCTTTTCAAAGGCACACCTTCCACTCTCCAGCAGTCACAGGGTTCAGAGTAGGGTTGGCTGGTACACCATCTTTTTGAAATGTCCCGTATTCACAACGTGACTGGCTAGCATCACGCTGAGTGACGGGGGGAGAGGGAGGGCCATCCTTTCCACAAAGGGAAGGCCAATAGATAGATAGATAGATAGATAGATAGATAGATAAACAGACAGACAGACAGGCAGACATATAGATAGATAGACAGACAGGCAGGAAGACAAACAGACAGACAGACAGACAGACACATAGATAGATAGATAGATAGATAGATAGATAGATAGATAGATAGATAGATAGATAGATAGACAGACAGACAGACAGACAGACAGACAGACACATAGACAGACAGACAGGCAGGAGGACAAACAGACAGACAGATGAACCCATGACCTTCTGATGGTAGGACCAGTGCTTACATCATTGTACACAGTGGTGGTGAATGGAACCAGATGTCTGTAAAGTTTAATACCGTTGCTTGTTGTTTTATGGGTGTTGGGAGTGTTTTAATAACCCAGTCATGGTGGAGATACATGTGCAGGATGCTGTTAGTCCTCAAAGAAGGGTTCCAAATGGCCTAGTTTGGGTAGGACGACCCTCCCTCCCCCCCCATCATTCAGTGTGCCTTAGCCAGTTTGGTGTGAAAAGTGGTGAGAACGATGCTCATCGTATTTGCCCACCAGGATGGGGTTGGGGGCAGGGGGTGGTGGTTGTATTTGGAATGGGAGCGTCCATATTTGTTGATTGCGGGGGTTGGGTTTGTCAGCATTGGAAGGGAATGAAGTGCATCACAACAAAATGTGACCTCTACATTCAACCCATCCACACATAGAGCAGCGGGCGGTTATCAACAGCACCCGGGGAGAAGTGTAGCGGGACGGTACCTTGCTCAAGGGTACCTCAGTGGTACCTGGGCCGGGACTTGAACCTGCAACCTTCCGATCACAAGGGCAGGTTCCTAGCCACTAGTTTCAGAACATGGTTGGGAAGAAATTTACCCATATTTCAAAGAGTATTTTCGACAAAGTGGCCACTGAAAGTGTTGGGGACATGCCTCCAGTGCTCCCTGCATAAACAAGGCCTATGATGCAAGAACATGCAGGTGATAGATAGATAGATGGATAGATAGATAGATAGATAGATGGATAAATAAATAGACAGACAGGTAGATAGACAGACCCATGACCTTCTTTCATTTTCACTAGTCCACAATGAGCCCTTTCCCATCTGACCACTCCGAATGCCACCCCAAGCTCTGAAACTGTGAAAAATCTATTGCCTTCTCCTTTCCCACCGCAATGATATTGTAAAAACTGCCCAAGCTTAGTGCCAAGATCAAGCGCGTGTGTCCTTTAAGCTTTTCTGGAGCTGTAGCAGTGTTTTATGCAGTCCAGGGTCACCCTGACATGCGACGGCTCACTTTTCATCCTCCTCTTCCTCCCGTCTTTTTCCTCGGCTGTGCGTTCCGCAGTGTTTACGTTGCGCTATCTTATCTTATCTCCCTCGCGCTACTCCCCGAAGCAGTCCCTGACTGAACGCTGCCATTGTTTCGTCCTTGTGACAGCACCACAACACTGAAGGGGAAGGCAAAGAGAAACGAGTGATCGCCTGGCACATTTAACTGTTTGCAAAAGCAAGCGGTGGAAAGTAGGACACCAACAAACTTGGTTTGATAAGAGAGGATCGTTGCCAATCATTTCGCTCGCGTTCCTTGGCTTTTTTTCTCTTCTCCTTTTTCTTTCCTCTCTGTCTCTCTCTCTCTCTCTCTCTCTCTCTGCGGGGAGCAAGCAGGCAGCGAGAGAAAAAGTGGCAAAACGAGCCAACGGATGAAAATGCCACGTGATAACCCCGCGCGACCCCCACCGACGATCAGTTACGGGCTCTGTAAATACCTCTTCTTTATACACAGATAAAGGGAGAGCTTCTGGAAGGGCGGCTCAGGGGAAAACACGGCGCTGCCGCTCATTTATAAGAGTTAAGTCCAGGAAATTGTTGTGTTTTTTGTTTTTTTTTTCCGTCTCCCTTTGGCGGCTTGATGAGACATCACACAAATCAACACCTTGAGAAACAATGAAAGTCAACTCTCGGCAGGAGGCAAGGTTATTGGTGGTGGTGGGGGGTGAGGGGTGGGGGGGGGGGCGAGGAGCAGGCATGGCGTTCCTCGGGAGAGCTCTAAAAATTGATGCACCCTTTTGGCTTTGCTGTCAATGACCTTCAGATCAGCCGAACAGACAGAGAGAGAGAGAGAGAGAGACACACTCACACAGACAGACAGTCTCTTAACCCAGCAGTGCCAGGCCTCAAGCCTCTCACTCCAGAACCAGGAGCTATTAGATATTCCGCAGAGGACGTTTAAACTGGATGTTTACCAAGAACACATGGTAGGAAGTGAGATTTGAAAGACGTCTTGCAACTTCAGCTGGGCACAGGTAGGCGGCGGAGCAAGAGCGCAATTAACACGTGCAAGGGGCGAACAAGAAAAGGCATTTGGGGAAATCTAATCCCTTTCAAGCGATCCCTCTCCGGATGCCGGCAACGAGACCCTTTATCTAATACATGCCCCGGAATAATTAGGAAATTTTTTTTTCTCTCTCCCTCCCCTCCACCATTGCGTTGCTAGCCGATAATTACTGTGGCCCTCTGCGAATTCTCATTAGGGTGTGGTGACCTTGAGGAAGAGCACGCACCATTGACATCTTAACTAAAGAGCCGGAACTGGCTTCAGAAAGTCTGTGATCACCACCGCCGACCGCCCAGGGGCCAACTGGAGCGGAAAAGCCGTTTGGAAGTTTGGGAAGACAAACTGCAACGGGATGGCAAGTTGTCTCCAATCACGACCCCCCCCATCCCCCCCCCACAACCACCATCTCCTCCACCCCTCAATCTCCCATCTCGTCCATTCCCACCACCCCCATCACACACTCACACACACACACACACATACGTCTACTCTTCAGGTCCCAGTGCTGAATAATGCGTGAGTCATTTGCCTAGTGATACCACCCCATGACCTTTCATTAGGGCTTAAGGAAAAAGTGATTTTTTCTCGTCAAATCTGTCACTCCTCATCGGGCGCGATGGCTACCCACACATGGACATTTTTAGCAGACACTCCAGCTTTTTGTCAGTGAAATTTCGCGGGCGAAATTACTTTCACTTCGGCGGAATTTGCACGACGAGTGGTCTAGCGCCGCAGACCTTCCAGAGAGAATACAAGCTTGCATGGAAAACTTTGCACTTTAGCGGCATTGGCCTCTGAAGGTGGCACAGCTGGGTTAACTACTTTTACTTTACTACTGGTGAGTGCGTTAGCTTGCTAGCCGCACCAGACTGCAGACGAGAAGCACATAAGAGAGAACAGACTGGAAAAGAACTCGTTGTGAGGGGGAAAAACATGAGTGAGAGTACAATAGGAAATAATGATCAAGGTATTTGAACAGAATAAAGTTGCTGTCCAGGGAAAACCACGTATCTCCATTTTCCTTTTTTCAATTTTTATTGTCCTACGTCAACACAGCAGCTGGCCGTTTACACTTTAAACTTTTATGGTGAAAAGACCAATAGAAATGCTCCAAAACCACATGTTCTTGCATGTAAGGTACTTTTAAGGTTGCTTTTTCCTGTTACAGTGTTGAAAATACTTGTTTTTGTCTTGGTCAAAGCAGCAATTGTCATAAAGGCTTCTAATGACTGTATATATGCTGTTCCACATGCATCAGTGAGCCTTGGGTGCCCATGACCATATTGCCGATTCACCAGTTGTCCTTCTTTGAATCACTTTTGGTAGGTACTAACTACTGCACACCTGGAACACTCCACAAGACCTGCCGTTTTGGAAATACTCTGAGAAGAACATCACAATAGGGCCCTTGTCAAAGTGGCTCAGATCCTTACACTCCTGCTTCCAGAACATCAACTAAATCATCAAAGAATTGACTGTTTACTTGCTGCCTAATCTCACCCCTCTGACATGTGCTATTGTAATGAATTAACTAGACAGAATGTTATTCACTTCACCTGTCAGTGGTGTTAATGTTATGGCTGATCGGTGTATACTTGCTTTAGTTTTTCTTGTCTTCTGGTTCAGTGTTGATCATCCCTCACATTGAAGATCTGGACAGGAATGCCACTGCTGCACCAATACAATTGCATGGGCCAACCCTGTTCTACTACCGCTGCCAACCACTGCTGTGGATATTTACTGAAAAGTCATTCTAGGAAAGCTGGCCAGACTGGACCAGCAAGCTTGGCCCCACCCTGAGCCACTGCTCAACAGCCATCATGCTGGACTTTGGGGTCAGATTTTAGCCAGTCATCACACCCAGTTCAAATTGCTCGGGTATTGTGAGTTCAAGCCATTTGTAATGGTGAAAGGTTTGCCCCGCTCACACGTAGAGGTGGCTGAGCCTGCTCACAAAGGTCGAAGAAGGCCACCGGCTCTGCAGTGACTCATCCTTTAATTAATGAACTGATGCGACAGTACAGACAAACACCCCCTGCTTTTACTCAGCTCCTCTGAACAGACCTGTCCAACAGTCACACTTTATTTTGATGGACCTCTGTGGATGCTTGAAAAGAAATACAATTCCACTAAACATCTATGAACTTAAAAAGTAACAGAACCTGTAAAATAAGAAGTTAGACCATGACTTTGCATGTTGTGGTTTAACACTGACTTCACTAGTAAGGGTACGAAATTTAAAGATTGGAGGAGCCTGTTAGCCTGTTAGCTATATTCCAGCTACAGTGAATACAGAGTGTGGACCAGTTATAGCGGGTCTCTTAACAACATCCAGAATCTCTTATGAGAAATCAGTGTTCATACATATGTGTTTATGGGAAATAATTGCATACAAGAACAGGAGGGAGTGTGTTACCAAGACCAACTTTACAGCTGTGAGTTGGTCGCAGTGCAGTAGACCAGCACATTGGACTAATAGATTAGTGAATGGTTTATTGCGATATAAAATGGGGTGGGTGGGTGCGTGGGTGGGGGGAGGTGGTTAAATAATACTGTAATGGAAAATAATGATAAAGGGATTTGCCCAGTATATGTACAGTCAAATGCAAAAGTCAGTCAAATTATGGGCTCAAATTTGCACCAGTGGAAACCGCGACACAAAGTGGTTTTGTTCGTTTAATAACGGTGAATTCCTCTATTTGACACCATGTCATCCTCGGCCAATTCCCATGCTGTTCTTTTCATGTTTTTTTAAGTGCACAAGCTTAAAATTCTTAGCACAATTTCTTAGAGATTAACATACTGGAAAAACATATAAACAGGCTACTTTTTATGTTTAATTTTCCAAAGTCCCAGCAAATTAACAGTAGGTGCATGAGTGCAATCAAAATGAAATTAGATGTGCCAGAGCTTTTGCATATGACTGTGTTCCTCACTGAAAGTACACAGTGCTCTTCAGTGTGTGAGAAATACCACATCTAGAGGTTGTTTGTGGTTTGGGGGATGGGGAGAACAAATATATGGGACGAACGCATAAATGAGACTAAAAATATTTGTCGACGGGGGAGGGGTTGGTGAAGGAAAGTTGCATTGCACTGGAGCCGATGAGCCGAACGTCTCATTTTGACCTCGCCATGTCGCTTGCAGCTTCAAAGAATTCAAGATTTTTTCCAGAGACCCCTCCCCTAAATTGTGTTGAGGCTTTTAAGTGTCATAATTGGGGTTCTTGGACCCCTGGGACCCCCTGTTGTTCATACCCTCATGATCATACAATTAGATGATATGATTTGTCGCTTGTGTATTTACTGTATGTTGTATTGAATTTTTTTAGCATTGTTTTCCTACCTATAGGGAACTTGTAAATGTTCATATATGGCCTTATTTACACCACTGACTGAGGACTCTCTACATAATGTGGGTATTACATTGAGAATGGGAAAGCACTGTGGAGCTCTGAAAAATCCCATTCTCACAAGTTGGGCCTGGGAGTTGACACCTCCCTACTCGCCCCGCCGCCTCACACACAACAGCTGCGAATGAGCATCCTTCATGTCAGGGGTCTGGGGAAATGCGGAGCCAATGCCGCATGTGTCGGAGGAATAAAAGCAGGCATAACTCTTCATTTGGAGCCCAGTGTCTGTCGAATTCCCTCCACACGAACGCAAAGCTTCTTTTCTGCGGCTTTTCCTAATTCACGCCGTCAGGGAAGAATGTGTAATAGCTGACCAGAAAACGGGTTTATTGCGCTATCCTATTAAAGTATACATGAGGACAATTACACCGAGAGTGGCCGTAGAGGAATAACAAGAAGCAGCATTTCACGGTAAACATACAGGATGGGAATTAGGCCATGGAGACTAGTTGGGAAAAACAAATGCCTCTTAGTTTTGCGGGGGAACTAAGCGTCTGGTCCAGCAGTCCTGCTTTAGTGCCTGGTAACAGTCCCATTAGAAGTGAATGAGGCTTTACAGATACTGATACAGATGCCCATGCAAACGCACTCTCTCTTTTTTTATTTTCTACAAATGGAACCCCTGCTGAGACTGAAATAGGTCATAAAAGGATCATGGTCTTTATTTCTTCCCTTTTCGGCTCAGTTTCTAAAATCCATTCTGTATTTTTAACTATAAAATGTAGGCCCACCTTAACCTCACATTGTCTAATGCGTAGTCTGTGACTTAATGAGTGTCACAAAAGATTTCGCACTAAAATCAGCCTGCAGCAAACTGGATCGGTGAGTGGAATCACAGCTTTCTGTGTGCTTCTGTATTTTCAGTCACTATCACCAGTCAACCCCAACATTAATTACATAGATTACCTAGTTATATCATTACAATGGCACATGTCAGGGGGTGGGATATATTAGGCAGCAAGCGAAAAGTTGCTTCTTGAAGTTGATGTGCTGGAAGCAGGAAAAATGGGCAAACATAAGCATCTGGGCCACTTTGACAAGGGTCTTATTGTGGTGGCTCGGAGGATCTCCAGAACGGCAGGTCTTGTGGAGTGTTCCTGGTGTGCAGTAGTTAGTACCTACCAAAAGTGATCCAAGGAAGGACAAGTGGTGAATCTGTGACAGGATCATGGGCACCCAAGGCTCACTGATGCATGTGCTTGAAAGTCCGTCTGGTCGGATACCACAAAAGAGATACTGTGGTGTAAAAAGTGATGCCGACTCTGATAGAAAGGGGTCAGAACACACAGTGCACCACAGTCAGAGCTGTTTCAGTAGCATAAGAGACTTATTCAGCATTAGACAGGTGGTGTTAATGTTATGACTGATTGGTGGATGAAAAAAGCTTCATGCTGCCTTTATTGTTGGATGTGCTGTGACAGTTCCCAGCTCTGAACAGTTATTAAAAAAAAGAAAAGAAGAATGAAATACAACATATAATCATATAGTCCGTTTAGACAGTTTGCATTTGTTGTTTTTGTGATGTCACAAAAGCCAACACATTTACACATATCCAGCTATTCAGCCATTTGTTCTTGTTGATGTTAAATGGATTGTTTCCTCTGGGGCTGATTTTTAGTTACATGAAGTAAAAATGAAAGTGACTATTTGTCATTGTGAACACACTCATGCACCACAACAAAACCTACCTCACACCTGCGACCTTCAGGTCTCAAAGGCAGCTTCCTAACCACTAGGCCACCACTGTCCAATGTTGTGACACAATATAGAGTGGCTAAGTCATTTACATATATCAGTCTTATAGGCACAGTAACAAGAAACATATAGATAAAGAGAGGTTGAAAAATTGTCCTGTAAAATGAATAATGACTGATTTTAGAGCACACAACCACACAAATACCTCAAAAAGTGGACCTCAGGATAAGAAAATGTATTTAAGGACAAAGGAAAATGCAGGATATGGGCCCTGTAAACGGCTAAGATCCACAAGCTGTTCCTATGCCCAATATTTAACAGAGGGTGTAAATATATTTGCTAAATGGGCACGTGGAAACTCCACTCAGCTGTACAAACTATGATTAAACGAACCACACTAAAAATGAGCCTAGGCTCCTGGAATAGAAAGCCCACACAGCCAGAGAAGCGTATCACAGGAAGGGCCTGGAGGCACTTGCGCCATGGCTGTCTTGTAAAAAGAGTAACAACAGGCAAAAATAGACCAATTAAAAGGGAACAAGCATTGCGAGTGCTTTGTCATCATTAAGCATGAACACTTTTACAGCGTTTGCTTGCGCTCTTCGTGTAATTAGCCCCTCAGTCTCCCGCCCACTGGCGATGAAAGGCCAGCTCGTGATGTAAGGTCACTGGGGGTCAAAGAGCATAGCAGGAGCAGTGAGAAAATCTGGAGTGTGAGTGCAGGAGTACACGTCCTTAAGTACACACGTGAGGACCCGGGCAGTCACCTACAAGGCAACTACGTAGAGTACATGACAGACCAGATTAACACTGTAGGCCTCCAGGGTTTTTCAGCCTAACCTCTCTCTGCTGCATCTGAATCGTACGACTGATTAACACAAAAAAATCTTTCGCTGTAGCCCGAATAGCAGCTACGGGCTGGTGCTTGGTTTTAACCTACTTTACACTTTTTTTTTTTTGAAAAACCGCATCCATTGTTACCAATGTTCACCGCTGTTTGACAGTTGAGGCTTCACGCTTCCACTGAAGCTTTGAACGATGCTGATTTATTGCAAAGTAATTAAAAATACTTCATCTACTTTATTAAATTAACTTTTAGTTTGCATTGGGTTAAAACATGGTGTTGCAACATTACACAGTCTAATAAAAAGTTTTAGATCTTTTATTAATTTTATAGGAAATAATGAGATGCAATGCATAGCAGACAATTAGTGTGTGTCAGTTATAGGATATAATCGTAATTAGCACTGTAGCTAATATAGCCATTACATTAGCACTGCAGCTAATACTGCCATTACATTAGCACTGTAACTAATACTTCCATTACACTACCACTGTAGCTAATACTAGCATTACACCAACACTGTAGCTAATACAGCCGGTACACAAGCAATGTAGCTAATACTGCCATTACACTAGCACTGTAGCTAATACAGCCTTTACATTAGCACTGTAGCTAATACAGCCGTAACACCAGCACTGTAGCTAATGTAGCCATTACACTAGCACTGTAGCTAATAAAGCCATTGCACTAGCACTGTAGTTAATACAGCCTTTACATTAGCACTGTAGCTAATACAGCCGTTACACCAGCACTATAGCTAATGTAGCCATTACACTAGCACTGTAGCTAATAAAGCCATTGCACTAGCACTGTAGCTAATACAGCCATTACACTAGCACTGTAGCTAATATAGCCATTACCCTAGCACTGTAGCTAATACAGCCTATACAATAGCACTGTAGCTAATACAGCCGTTACTATAGCACTGTAGCTAATGCAGCCATTACACTAGCACTGTAGCTAATACAGCCATTACACTAGCACTGTAGCCAAAACAGCCATTGCACTAGCACTGTAGCTAATACAGCCATTACACCAGCACTGTAGCTAATATAGCCATTACACTAACACTGTAGCTAATACAGCCATTACACCAGCACTGTAGCTAATATAGCCATTACATTAGCACTGTAGCTAATACAGCCATTACACTCATGTTATAGCGGATTGTGTAATGATGTGTGTGAGTTTCTTAGCATTATGCATAATCCAGTCACGTGTTCAAGTGAGTGTGCCTGAAGAGGGGAACTACCAAACATTGCTACACACCGGACTGGATTCAAGCAACCCTTCTCTATAGATAAGTGTCAATAACCATTGGGTCATCCACCCCTGTTGGCCATTAGACCATTACTTGATACAGGTAGATGGGAAACACGTGAGAGACTGGTTGTTGTAGTAGCTGACTGTATGTGACTTATGCAACAGAATGAGATGAGGCTGAACCTGGAGTTGGACTGGCTTCCTTCGAATTGACTTTGACAAATTTCTCTATTTCAGGAAAGCATGAAATATCCAGACAGAAAGTGCAAGCCCTAGAACAAGGCTGGACATCAGAAAAGTGCAGTGAAAATGAAATGGAGCGCGAGACTGGCTGGTCACAAGCTAATGGCCATCCTCTCTTTTTTGTAAATGCTGGGTCAGGTTGAAGGGTGAACATGGGCCTCAGGCCAGCTGTGTGTGACTGACATTTCGGAGTGGAGCAGCGGAGGGTGCGTCTGGCCCTGTGGCGGTCAGGCCAGTCTGATGTGTGTTGAGCTTCACAAGCTGCAGCAAGACACGACACAATGCTCCCTCTGACACATGCATTATGCTGAGGAACTCGTGCTTACCTCACACACAGCATTACATAAAACAGCTATAAAACCAGTGTTTTATTAGCTACAGTGCTAGTGTAATAGCTGTATTAGCTACAGTGCTAGTGTAATAGCTGTAGTAGCAACAGTGCTAGTGTAATAGCTGTATTAGCTACAGTGCTAGTGTAATAGCTGTATTAGCTACAGTGCTAGTGTAATAGCTGTATCAGCTACAGTGCTAATGTAAGAGCTGTATTAGCAACAGTGCTAGTGTAATAGCTGTATTTACAACAGTGCCAGTGTAATAGCTGTATTAGCAACAGTACCAGTGTAATGGCTATATTAGCTTTAGACCCAGTGCAATGGCTATATTAGCTACAGTGCTAGTGTAATGGCTATATTAGCTACAGTTCGAGTGTAAAGGCTATATTAGCTACAGTGCTAGTGTAATGGCTCTATTAGCTACAATGCCAGTGTTATGACTATATTAGCTACAGTGCTAGTATAGTAGGTATATTAGTTGCTAGTTCACATAGTTTCAAGTTGCATCCCAACCTTTCAAAAACTCATTTCAGAACCCCCCCCCCAATCTCGCTCCTTCCTCTCAACCTCAGTTTTTTGTAATCTTATTTTAATACATTTTCTTTTTAAACTGACTGACAGTTCTCCCAAAAAGTTTAACACAAAGTGGTGAGCCACGACCCATCCATGTTTACTCCTTTTATAGCACTCATGGTCCCCTCAGTGGTTGCCAGTTCACCTCCTTATTGTGGAATGTTTCAAAATAGTGTAAATTGAAAATACTGGCAGGCAACAAATTCTAAATTTGCTTATATTTACAAAATTCAAACCCTATTTCCAGAAAAGTTTGGATATTTTCCAAAAAACTAAAATCTGTGATATGTTAATTCATGTGAACCTTAATATAACTGATGAAAATACAAATAAAAGAATTTCAATACTTTTACTGACTAATTGTAATTAGTAATTGTAGTTTTAGTTTTTTTTAAAATTATATTATTTTAATTGTATTTTGTAACTATACACATATTTAGAATTTGATGCTACAGCACACTCATCAGAAGTTGGGACAGAGGCGTGTTTATCACTGTGTTACATCACCTTTCTGTTTAATTACACTTTTTTGGAACTGAGGAGACTAATTGTAGTAGTTTTTCAACAGGACATTTAGCCAATTACTGCTTGATATAAGACTTCAGCTACTCAACAGTGGTTGCTGTTGTCTGATTCTCCTCTTCAAACAGGGTTTGTACAGTCAAATGAGGTTTGGTCAGCCAAAGCATTTAAAGTCATTTATTTGTACTTTTGTCAGCTAAACAAAAGTACACTTCACTTTACTGTTAACCAGGCTGCCAGTAACTTAACTGTAAATTTTACAGCAAAATCTTTTATAGTCTTGACTTTAACCAAAACAATCTCCAGGAGTCTCAGAAGACCCCTAATTCATGTTTGGAGATAAGAACGGAGGTCCGAGGGCACTACAGTTCAAAAATAGTGCATGCAAGTAAAGCAGCAGTGAAGACTGCTCAATTCCACACCCCTCTCTCTCTCTCTCTCTCTCTCTCTCTCTCTCTGATGTGCTGACGAGGCAGCTGGGAGCAGGCAGAGCAATAAAAGGAAGAGCTAATGAAAGGTCGCGCGGGGTCAACACACTCACATACCTTTGCGAGAGCGGGGAATGAGAGGTCGCCCACCACGGGGGCAAACTGTTTCACTTTTTGACTAAAGGGCATCCAGCGTTCAAGAGGTTGCCCAGGAGGTCAGTAGGTCACGACCCAAGGGTTCAGATTCCGAGCACACCGAGGGCTCTGAGGTCAACTCAGGCATGCCAGCGTCCAGCATAGGGGGAGGATGCAGAGGTGGGTGGTGGAGGTAAGAAAATACCCCCCCAAGTTCCCTCCCTGTTCACTCACGCTTCTGCCTTCTCTTCCCTTTTTTAAGGTTATCAGGCTGCTGGCCTTCAAGATACTCTAAATCTTCTTCCCTAAAAGAAATCGCAGCGCACGCTGATGCCCTTGGGCTATGATGTACGATGTTGTTTCTCAAAGATATTGGTGATGGATTGATGTTTTTTCTTTCTCTCTGGGAGCCTGGTGCACAAACGACAGCTCAAATCATCCGCGGTCATGCATCTTCCTGACACGAGGGCAGATCAAAAATCAGTGCCCATCTCTACTTCGAACCACCCTGAACTTGCTTAGTCATAAAACACACGCGAGCAAACGGTGGCCCTAGCAGGTTGGTGGTGATGTTCCAGAAAGGGGTTTAAATGAAGCTAAAGGCCACAATCTTAAAATGCATGAGTGCGAACACACAGTTAAAGGAACAGTTTAGTAAAAACATAATTTGGTCCCGGTTTATAGTACATATCAGTAATAACTGTGTAATTGCACATTAATAACACATGCAACAACAATGTAATTGCTATTAATGTGGTCAGGATTACAGAAGCTCATGTAATTACACACATTCCAAAATGTAAATTACATGAACTGTTTTAGTGCTAATGTAGCAGCTTTAAGGACAGCTTTAACTCGCCTTTAAGGACAAAATGCAAACTCATCTAAAGCTAAATCAACACTAAAGGCTCATTTATGCTCCCTTTATGTATAGAAAATAGATATGCCTGTTTCAAACAATGCAATCACACTTCCATGCGTTTTTTATGTTGACATGGATATTAGGCAGTACGTCCACTAGGGGGCAGAGTCAAATGTTACTGATGGCACCAAGCTGGTGGAAGAGGTTGTGGTAATGTAGAAGCAGGCAAAAGTGGAGGTCACCTTGTAGATGCGTAGACCTAGGTGTAGTCCATGTGATGTAACATCATGTAGATGTTTTAAACTCCATACTTATGCTCAGCCTCTCCTCAAAAGCCTTTATTTTAATCAGGCTTACATGTGCAAAAGCATGATTAACCAGTACTGGACTCTCTCATGGACTAAACTAGAATTTTAGGGTCTTTAAGTGTCTTTCAGTCATAGACATAAGCCAGGCTTGTTGCAGATGCATGCTGATTAGATCAGAACCAACATCTGAATTCTATCATTTTCATTAATATGTCTGCAATAAACCATCAACAGAATTCATTGATTATTAAAAATCTCAGCTCAGTGAGTCTGGCACTCAAGGCTACAGCCTGATGGCAAACGTGAAGGCCAACAGTGCGGACAATTTACGGACCCCAAACAAGAGCTCGAAAAAATCAATGATACCACAGCCTTCCACATCTCCACATCATCTGTGGATTTGGGCCTTTATGGCTGTGCACATAGATCACAGATCAAGACTTCTTTTCTCCTCTAACTGACCTCTTCAGACACGCTTTCGGCTGCCATTTTTCCCCTCATAGTGCGTGGATAAGAGCTGCTTTAGTAAAAGTATTTGATCCCATATACGTCCTGTGCAAATCTATTCTGATATTCTGAAAGGCATCCAGGAGCTGATTGGGTGGAGGAAAAATACTCAGAGAGAGTGTGTCATAATCAATATTGTCACCATCATCGTTTCACAGCTAATAGACTGAGCTGAGGGTGTTTATGCTTTAAGCACATGGTCCAACCTGGGCAAACAGCAGCAGCGCTATCAAGTGGACAATAGTGCAAAATGCACTTAATATGGCATCAGTCATGCAAACTGATCACAAATTAGTGCAATTCGTTTGCATGTCCGCTGAGAGAGAGAAAAGAACATTTACCTAGTGTGAAAGTGGAAATTTTCTGCATGATTCTGCAGAAATCAGTGGCTGAGAAGTAAACAGATTGGGTTTGATGTGAGACAGTTTGTTGTAGAG
The DNA here is from genome assembly GCA_037974385.1 of Arnoldichthys spilopterus. Classification (NCBI taxonomy): domain Eukaryota; kingdom Metazoa; phylum Chordata; class Actinopteri; order Characiformes; family Lepidarchidae; genus Arnoldichthys; species Arnoldichthys spilopterus. The sequence goes on along the minus strand of JBBPDA010000037.1, from coordinate 16,259,094 downwards.
AAACTTACCAATGGATTTCGTTACAGCAGTGGTGAATGGAACCAGGGAAACACAAATTCAGTGGTGCTTGAAAGTTTGTAAACCCTTTTGAAATTTCTATTCGGGCGTGGCCTAAATTATCGTCACAAGATATAAATAATCCAATGAAACTCATGAGGCAAAAAATATTATACTCACTCACTGATTTATTGAGCAAAATAATCTAACATTACAGATCTGTGGGTAGCAACGGTATGCGAACCTCTAGGATTAGCAGCTTATATGAAGGTATTTAAGGTAATTAATGGGACGACAGAAAGACATGGGAGGGATATATCTAAAAAAAAAACATCTGTCAATGTCTGACCTTCAAAACAAATATTGGTGGATGTGTATCATGGAACAAACAATAGAGATTCATCAGATAAAAAGTTGTTGATGCTCATCAGGTTGGAAAAGGGTACAAAACACCTCTAAAGAGTCTGGACTCCACCAAACCACAGTCAGGAAGATGGAAGTGGTAGTATCATGATTTGGGCATGTTTTGCTGCACTTGGGCCAGTGTCAGGAGGGCAAATGTCAGGTAATCTGCCAGTAAACTGTATCTCAAGAGAAAGTGAGTCATGTAGCAAGACAATGACCATAAGCACACAAGTCATTCTACCAAAGAACAGTTAAAGAAGAATAAAATAAATGCTTTGGAACAGCTGAGTTTAATTAAGTTCTCTGTATTTATGTGTTAAAAAATATGTTGCTTCATATTTATGCAGAAATATAGACATTATAAATGCTTTATAAATTTTTACGCACACCTGCAAGCAGTGAATCTACATGTGTTCTGTGTTTGAATGTCAACAGTGGTAAATAGTGATAAATCTGATAAACAGAGTGACGGTTTCGCCTTATAACATCCTGCATCTCCTGAACTGACCGTAAAAGCACATTTTAAAGACTGTAAAACCATGTCTCATGCGTTAGAAAGCATGTACATATTTATCTCTGCAGAAGGACTTTATTATTAGCTAATGATATAGATCATGACCTGACAGACTGCAGGCCAGGAGGTGCAGCGGAATTGCATGATCAAGAGATGTCTGCATGGACACTGAGAGACCAGCAGGGGTCACTATCACACCAGAGCAGATAGGAAAAACCAGTAACACACCAATGATTTATGCAATGAAACAGAGGAGTAAGAGAGAGAGAGAGAGAGAGAGAGAGAAACAAAGAGAGAGAAACAGCGAGAGAGAAACAGAGAGAGAAAAACAGAGAGAGAGAGATGCAGACTACGTGAGACGGTGCAGTGCTGTGTGCTGGTGTTAAGGGTGTTGAGCCTGCATAATAGTGTGCAGCAAATCTCTCTCCCTCTCTATCTCTCTGCCACCCACAGCTGTGATACAGCATTATCTCCCCTAAATAAGAAAGAATGTGTGTGTGTGAGAGAGAGAAAGCAAGCGAGCGAGAGAGAGTGGGAGGGAATATAAACAAAGAGAGAATGAGGGGACGAAGAAAAAAGAGAGAAAGAAAATTAAAGAGAGGATAAAGCGAGAGAGAGAGAGAGAGAGAGAGAGCGCGAGAGAGAGAAGATAAAGAAAAAGTGAGAGAGAGAGTGAGAGAGATTGGTCAAAGCGAGAGAAGAAGACGTAGAGGTAAAGAGAAACATAGAGACAGAAACAGAAAGAGTGAGAAAAAGAGAGTGAGAGGTTAATACACAAGACGTGTGGGAAATTCTGTGCGGTGCTGTTCACTCTCCCTCAGTCACTTTCACTTTAAATGACTGAACCCGGGCAGAAGGCACACAGCTAACACAACACGGCACTGAATGAAGGCCTGAACCTCTCCAAACTACAGGTCCTCACTCTCATAACTGCATCACTACTGCCTCGCTTCAGGGTAGTTACTTGGTGTGTATAAGTGTGTGTGTGTGTGTGTGTGGGGGGGGGGGTGTTACTTGTCACTGTGAACACACCACAGCACAGCACACAGTGTAGAAGCAGTGGGCAGCTGACGTGGGCAGCAGCCAGAGAACAGTGCTTGGAGATGGTACCCTTCTCACCGGTATCTAAGTGGTACTTGTACCAATCTGGGATTTAAACTGGTCACCTTCAGATCACAGGAGCACTGCCTGCACCACCACTGCTCCAACCTCTGCATCTAACCCATCACACCTGCACATGCTATCAACAGCACCCGGGTGGAACCTCAGTGGAACCCGGGTCGGAACACGAACCTGCAGCCTTCACTTAACAAGAGCATGGTCCTAATCACTAGGCCACCATTGACCCTGAGGAAAGCTGAGCACACGTCAATGGCCATGAAAGGACATAGAATCATTTTTATTGTAAACTTAATCTTTTAAATGGAGACCTGTGCTTAATATGACCAGGTTTTGAAATCAGATTGACCTTAAAACCTTCCACACTCGCTTCTCTGGTGGCCACACTGTAACACAAAGCTGCTCTTTCACTCACTGCATGCACAGTCAGTAGAGACTATTGAAAAATCCCTTTCTAGCCTTTTGTAAGGCTGAGCTTAATTTGGGCGGAGGAAATGGGTCTGCAGATTGCTGCATCTGGAATGAGGGAATTAGGATTTCCTAGAGTGTGATGCACACAATGAATACTAAAGAGAGACGAGTCGCTGAAGAGAAATATACGCTTTGGTAGGTTGTATGTGTTTGAAGCAGACAGTAGATTAATAGACTTAAAGGTTCACTGTAAAAAACTGATCCCATATGAGCAAACAGTTTGGCCATCAAGGCCATTATTGGTCAACCCAGCTTCCATACACAGATCAGCCACAACATTAAAACCACTGACAATTGAGCATTCGTGATACGCTGGAAGCAAGAGCGTAAGGAGCCACTTTGACGAGGGGCTTGTTGTGATGTTCTGGACGACTGAGGCATGCCAGAGAAGGCAGTGCAACGCTCTGGCTAATGTTCTAGCAGGAAACCTTGGGTTTGACACTACAGACCAAATACGTCCTTCATTACCTAATGGCAGCGGCCTCTTTCAGACATTGCAAGCATTGTTCAGGAACAGTTTGAGGAACATGACAAAGAGCTCAAGGTGTTGACTTGGCCTCCAAATGCTCCAGATCTCAATCCGATCGAACGTGGGAGCCAAATACCTTAGCACACCTTCAGAGGCCTTGTGGAGCCCATGCCTTAGCAGGTCAGGGCTGTTTAGTTGGCACAAGGGGAGGCAACCCCTTATTAGGCTGGTGGATTTGATGTTATGGCTGAATCATGTATACTGTATACACATATTATCTATGACATCTATATCTGGCATGTAAAAGTGTGTATAGTGTGTGAAAAAAGGGTTTCTTGTGGAGCGTGGATGACAATATTCCTTAATAAAAATAGTACCGTGGTGCTCATGGCAATGACTTAGGCATGAGAACGAGACATTGTTGTGGCACCAACAATAATATCAAGATAATGAACCCTTTAGTGCTCTGGTCAGTTATTTGGCCGAGCACATTTTAAGCCCCTATATCTGAAACATGCAATGAAGTTAACTCAACCTCATCTCTACCATATGGTTTAGGTCAGTTATGGTCATCACATCCTCTGGATTTCACTGTGTCTGTAATTAGTAGTGGGCAGTGGAGGTCTAGTGGTTAGGACACTGCCTTTGAGACCTGAAGGTCTCAGGTTCGAGTCCCGGCCCGGGAACTACTGAGGTTCCCTTGAGCAAGGTACCGTCCCGCTACACTGCTCCCCGGGCGCTGTTGATAGCTGCCCACTGCTC
>JBBPDA010000037.1:16212519-16227322 GCA_037974385.1 Arnoldichthys spilopterus | reverse complement strand
TGTGTGTTGCCCTGCGATGGGTGGAGCCTCCTGTCCTGGGTGAACCCCACCTTAGGCCCGCAGTCAGCTGGGATTGGATCCAGCTTCCCTGTGACCCGGAAACGGAAAGCGGTTGGAAAATGGATGGATGGATGGATGGATATATATATATGTAAAGTTCATTGCTAATCTTCCCTAATCTAATCTAATAAAGCGCATCTGCACTTATGTAACTAATACTCACAATGAACAGGAAGGCAAACCGCCTGCACAGCCGCCAACAACTGAACCAGGCCGCATTCCTTTCCTCTGTGTGCCGAGGAATGTTGTGTTTTTAACGACCTTTACAAAGCAACCTGGAGCTGAGCACTTGCACGGCCAGCGATCAGACTAGTGGAAACGTCTCGCTCTGCTCAAAACTGTGCGTGCGACTTGACCCAGTTCCACGCGAGATGAGCGAGATCTTGTCTGTTGTGAACAAGGGCCTATTGTTGCTGGCAAAACACATCCGTGCATGCCACCGTCCTCCTCTAAGAAAGCGGGTCTTTGTGGTCGGTTTCTAGGCCAATCGACCACAACGCAGTGGCCCACGACTGTAAAGCCACGAGCTGATAATGAGAATCAGCCACGGAATGTTGGTGCACATTCTATTCCTAAAGGCAGTTTGGGTTTTTGGTCATGTCATGCATGAAAAAGAGCGTGTCGCACCACGTCCACAGATGCTAAAGTGCTGCTTTTCTGGGTTTGTGCTCATGTTGATGCTTGAGTTTAAGTTTAAATGGTACAAACGTATTAAATTTCAATTTCTGTTGTAAAAAAAAAATGTTTTTACGTTTTTTCCGAAATAGTTTAGCCTTTAGCCTTTTAGCATTACTGCTGGTTTTGTTACAGCGTCGCCGCAAAACAAGGAAAAACACATTCGTTCCGTTACTTGAATGTCAATACTTCCGATCCTGATGGAATTTTCTTGGAATGGATCCTCTAAGTTGCAATTATGACTCTTTTCTGCAACTAAAACGAAATAATTTACGCATGTTTATGATCCTAGGGGGTGTGTTCTAAACAAGGGGAACATATTAGTCCACTTGGGGGGGGGGGGAGGGTGAGAGGTGGTTGGGTGTTGGAGAAAAATGAGTGAATTTATTATTTGTTGTTTATATTTTGTGTTTGTGTGTGTGCAGCACATTCCATTTGCATAGTCCTCCAAATAAAGTGGCACCGTCAAAAAGCTTCAAAGCCCCGCAACTCACGAAAGGTGTCTGTCAGAGATGAAATCAGCTGAGGCAGGACGGGTCAGGACAAGGAGTTAAACACGTCCCCCATGGTGGATGCCCTGCATCCCCCACTTGTGTCCCAGCAGCTTCTGAACGGCCCATTACAGACGTGGCAGTGTGGAGGAGGGGGAGGGGGAGGAAAGGGAGGAGAGATTTTAATCCTGCAAACACACACACACACACACACACATTCCTGTGCCTTTCAGGCATGAACTCAGTAGTTCCACTTCATTTACAGACTTACAGTTGGATAATCTTTCCGGAAAGCTCTGATAGGTACTGTATGAAGAAAGGCCCGGGGTCACAGTTTAAGAAAGGCACTAAAACCGTCAATCTGAGCAGCTTTTCTTTGGCCAGACTCTTCAATTACTTACCTGTCATTGTGAACACACTCAATCACACACAAAGTGCACCACAACAAAATGTGACCTCTGCGTTTAACCCATCACACATGGAGCAGTGTAGTGGGACGGTGCTTTGCTCAAGGGTACCTCAGTGGTGCCCGGGCCGGGACTCGAACCTGCAACCTTCAGGTCTCAAAGGCAGCGTCCAAACCACTAGACCACCACTGCTAGCAATAAGGATTATACCCATATACGGATGAAAACCTCTTATTCCATATTGGCCATTTGGGGGCAACAATCCCACCATGTTGCAGGTAAATGAGTAAAGACGTTGATCAAACGCTGTTAAAAAAAACTGCTGCGCTAGTTTAAACATCTCCAGTCTGATCACATGCTTTGCTGATTTCCTACGTGAAATTAGTACAGCCCTCAACATGGCATTTTTCTGCTAACTGTCGTGCACAGTTTCTATGTATGTGAGTTTAACACACTGGAAAAATCGTAAAACATGAAAAATGAAACATGCCATAACTTTTGCACAGGCCACACATTTTCCACATGTGCCATAAACAGTAATTGTGCGGAAGTGTGGAGGGCATGTACTTATTACTTACTTAGAAAACCTACAAAAACATGCTATTAGACCAGGGGTGCCCACAGTTTTGCACACAGTTCTGCAGTACTGCTTTCCAAGTGTGTTCATGATTTAGGCCCAGGTCTCCCAGACCCACATTAGTCTCAATCCTAGACCCCAAAGCCCTCACCACTAAAACTGCAAGACTAGGCTTCATCCATGTGCTCATGATTTACAGTATGAATGTATGTAATGTGGAATGAGGTCATAGGCTCAAAGCCCCAGAGGACTGGATAGTTTCTCATGGCTTTAGGACCTGGAGGAATGGGCCGGTTTCCCACAGCTGCAGCAGAGGCAGCTGTAACTGGAGAACAGGGGGAGGTCTCTGTCTGCTCCGAGAGCGCACTCAGACCTCCTCATTTTAATAGTTCTTTCCTAACTTCCAGAAGGTTCCTTTCAGTGCTGTAAACTCCACTAGACAGATCTGACTCTACAAAGGCCGAAACGTCACAGTGGAAGGCTTGAAGACTTCTACAAGGTAAGCAAGAGCTGGAACTTTTCTTAGAGCAGGCCAACAATGCAATGCTGCCTTTATTTTAAGTCTGCCGCTTGAGTGCTTGTGCATGGGGGGAAGAAACCAGGACAGAATGAAATGGACTCCTTCATTAAAGGGAGACTCTAGCACCACCAAGCTGATGTAGAACCCTGTTGCAGCAGCAAGAGCAGGGGTAAACCACTGACTTACATTCACTTCCATTGGGCTCATAACGGTCCCACCCAAGCAATGGCTTGTGTGCTCATGCATGCTGCCAAATCAGCGGTGCTGAATGAACGTGAGGGGTTGAATTTTATGGGGTTGACTCGTCCAGGCTTGTACACGTCTCGGCACATTTGAGACCATAAGAATTGCTTCTAAACTGCACTTTCCATTCAGTCGAAGAACGAATGGGAGGTTCGGCCTGCCTAGACCCAGAGCCTTGCCAAGATACAGGCTGGATTTCCTGCCACTGTGGCAGTGCTGATTGGAGCTCCGTTATAAACATCATGGAGCATCCAATGAAAAATCTAGATGTGTCATTAGGTGTGGTGGTCTTTTTAGACATCCAGACCAAGACTGTATATAGACATCAGTCCAATCTGCTGGACCCCAGTAGTGTGAGATGCATGACATAAAAAAAGATTAATCTTAGCATGAAACGCATCAGTGTTCCTCGTCATGTCCACAACGGCCATGTTACTGGGTAATGTCACTACATTCAGCCTCAGTGGTGTTTTTTGTCGGGGGAATGATGACCGCTTTAGGCTCGTGGTAGCTTATAGGCACCAACATCTTGTAGAACGTGTACACCCACACATTCGCAGGTTCTATGTGTATTTGAAAAGGAGAATGTGGAACATCTGCCTGGCTTTTATCTGAAGCTATAACCACTGACGTGGCAGTTATATAAGTTGTCTTCACTGATTTCTGCATTGGCCCTCTAGATTAGCTCAGCAAGACTGTAATTACAGGACTGTGGCAAGTGAATGTAACCGGCCCTGGTGGTCAAGAAATGTGAACGCTGCACAGGAATAGCATCCAAACATCAACCCTCAGACAACACGCAGTGGATTTAGCCTCTTAAGGAGGAGTTCAGTTCATTTATTCCAAAATATCTGCATAATTCAGTTTCTGACATGCAAACAAAGGCATTTGGTGTGAAATGATGCCTTATGGAGAGACGTACCAACTTGGATTAGTTTATAATGGTGGTGAAAGAAACTGGGAGTCATAACATCTACAAACCTGTTTCTTTAATTATCCAATCCCACCAGCTGATGAAAATTAGTGGTAAATTCTTGGAAAAATGGTTAATTTGGGATCAATTTGCCTTAAAACATAAATTTAAACAAAAGCCTTCGTAAAAATACCATAAAACAATATCTGAGACATCATAACCATTACCCATTGCATGTAAGATCTTCTGACGTCTGGTTCCATTCACCACTACTGTGGAGAACTCCAACTCTGTAAATTTCTCTAGAATGAGGCTTTAAAGCTCATAAGTCAAATAGAAAATCTTGCTAAAAGAATGAACCTAAACTAATTAGAGTTACACAAATTATACAAAACTAATTGGCTAATTCATTGTCAAGCTTTTCCTTTAAGGCTTTATTGAGTAAATGCTATAAATGACTAAATAATTTAGCAATTTTCATGCAAATTCATGTAAAATTTATATAGTATGTGTGGCCATAAATACAGATCCTGACAGGTTTAAAATGTATTGGGTGTGTTTCTTCCAGGGAAGGATCTTTGAAACCATTTCTTGAACCATGTGGGTCGAAAGCCTGGTGGCCTTGTGTCTACTGGCCAGCGTTACAGCAGACAAAACCCTCAGCAGCCATGCCAGCATCCTGGTGGACAAAAGCACCAACCTGGCCTATGACCTGTACCACAACATGGCCAAAGAGAAAAATGTAGAGAACATCCTGATCTCCCCAGTGGTGGTGGCCTCCTCTCTGGGCTTGGTAGCTCTTGGAGGAAAGTCCAACACTGCCTCTCAGGTGAAAAAAGTGCTCAGCGGCAATAAAGTGAAGGATGAAAACCTCCACTCGAGCCTGGCCGAGCTCCTTACCGAGGTCAGCAACTCCACGGCTCGCAACGTCACCTGGAAGATCAACAACCGCCTGTACGGTCCCAGCTCCGTCAACTTTGCAGACGACTTTGTGAAGAACAGCAAGAAGCACTACAATTACGAGCACTCCAAAATCAACTTCAGGGACAAACGTAGCGCTGTCAATGCCATCAACGAGTGGGCATCCAAGTCCACTGATGGCAAGCTGCCGGAGATCACCAAAGATGTGGAGAAGACTGATGGAGCCATGATCATCAATGCCATGTTCTACAAACGTAAGCTGGGCTTATTTACACTGTATATGCCAGAGACGTGTATGATGCTAACTTATGTAGCTTAGAGCTTTAAGTTTAGATTCAGAAGTCCTGGAAGTCGCTTTGGATAAAAGCGTCAGCCAAATAAATTAATGTAAATTAATGTAAATGTAAGTAAGGGGGAACTGTTTTGTGGGCATATCCCCCTCATCCTCAGCTTCAACAGCTGGCATTGCATATACAGTTCTTCACTCAGTTCAACTTTTGCTAATTTGTTCTGTTTTAGCTCACTGGGACGAACAGTTTCACCATAAAATGGTTGACAACCGTGGCTTCCTTGTGCATCGCTCATACACAGTATCAGTTCCCATGATGCACCGCACAGGTAACAAGGCCCCAGGACATCCATGATATTGCAGAACCTGACACTGTATTTAATGTTTGTGCTTTATGATGAACAATGTATCTCCATCTACCTCCTGAAGGTGTCTATGGTTTTTATGAGGACACTACCAACAAACTCTTCGTGCTGGAGATGCCTCTGGCTCATAAGATGTCATCTGTGGTGTTCATCATGACCTACCATGTTGAACCTTTGGAGAGAGTGGAGAAATTGCTGACTCGCAAGCAGGTGGAAACCTGGCTGAGCAAGCTGGAGCAAAAGGCCATTGCAGTGTCTTTACCAAAGGTCAGCATGGAGGTCAGCCACAACCTGCAGGTAAGAGCACATTCACTCGCCTTTGGAAAAAGCCAAAATTCAGTTGAGCTTATTTGTATGGTCCCATTCTAAAGCTTCTTATTAAGCAACAACATTGGGAAAAATATACAAGGTTGAGTTAGGTTATAAAGACCAGAGGCTAATGTCGTTAACAAACACAAGAAGCCACTCAAATTGTTTCTGTAAAAAAATGCCCAATAATTCACTCAGCTAGCTCAAACCACATCTCGCATTGCTAGCTAACACTAGAAGTCAATAGTCACCCAGATGTGTAAATTTGTGTAAATACATTCCCAAAACTTCTTTGAACCTGCTCAAACCACAAGCAGATCTTCATTAAGGTGGAGCAGACTAGTGGATGTGGTTTAGGACACAGTATGACTTACTGTGAACTATAAAATGAACACAACAGTAAGTCATACTGTGTCCTAAACCACATTCACAAATCTGCTCCATCTTAATAAAGATCTGCGTGAAGTTGGAATGGGTTCAGAGACATTTTTGGAATGTATTTACACAAAGATTTGGGTGACTATTGACTTCTAGTGTTTAACTCTACAAGATGTGTAACTTCAGTACTAAACTAAAGAAACAGAATCTGGACGCCAGACACGTCTTGACTGATCGAAATCTGGTATGAGTGGAAAAGTCTTTTTTTTTTTGCTGTACTATTCCTTTAATGGATATAACTGAGCCAACTAAGGGTACATTTACCCAGAGCAGGGGTGGGCAGCTCAAGTCTAGTGGGCCAGTGTCCAACACAGTATGGTTCCCTGCTCAAACACACCTGGTTCACCTGGTCCATTAACAGTGAGTGTGTTTGAAGAAGTAAACTACCAAACTGTGCTGGACACCAGCCCTCCAGGACTAGAGTTGCCCATCCCTGACCTAGAGGCTAAGAGGCTAATGTCTCTTTTGTAGAAACATCTTGGAGAACTTGGCCTGACCGAGGCTGTGGACAAGGCCAAGGCTGATCTGTCCAACATCTCAGGAAAGAAGGACCTCTACCTGTCCAACGTCTTCCACGCCTCAGCCCTGGAGTGGGACACGGACGGCAACCCTCCGGACAGCAGCATCTTTGGCACCAACAAGCTGAAGAACCCCAAACTCTTCTACGCCGACCATCCGTTCATCTTCTTGGTTAAGGACAAGAAGACGAACTCCATCCTCTTCATAGGCAGGCTGGTCCGGCCGAAGGGCGAAAAGATGAGAGATGAATTATGAGTTAAATGTGTGTTTGAAGTGAATGGCTAGTTTGTTTGCGTCTGGTGTGTATGCCTGAGTGTGTGTGTGGGAGAGGATTTTGTTAACTTTTGACTGAATTAAAGGAGAAGTTTAACCAAAACGTGACTAAATGACAACGTGGCACACAGTGAATGGAAGTGAGGGGCCACCAATAAGCATGAAGTAATTAGCATAATTCTTGCTCGTGGCTATGTGCTTTTCATTCACCGTTGGCAACGTTGTCATTTTTCACCGAACTGCTCCTTTAACAGAGGCGCAAGACAGTTTGCCTGATACCTCAAGAGGACATTTCATGCAATCTGCGGACGGCCATCTAGATGCACTGTCCGGTCTCAGCCGTTTTATTAGAAACCCCTTGTTGCTCCACCTTGCTGGTGTACAGTTACGGACTCTAGCCCATATGTTGATGATGCCCAACGGCTCTAACCCTTCAGTTCCTGACTACATGGATTACTTTTGGTGGACCACTCTGAACTGACCCTGTGTAAAAACCCCAGCAACACTGTGGTGCCTGATACACTTGTACCAGTGCCACACAAACTACCTTGCCACTGTCATGCCACTGCTATGCTGAGAATGGTCTACCCTGAGTTGAAAGTGACCCATACTGGCTGAGGAGCAGCTGGTAAATCTCGCAGCAACAGATGGGCTAGTGGCCAATGAGTGGAAGTACAAGAAGGCGTTTCTAATAAAGTGGCCAGTGAGTGTAATTTGCAGTGGTACACTATTATGTATTAGAAACAATGCGGTGTGTATTCAGCGGATTGCTGTGAAGATCAGTGTCACAGACAGACTGTGAGAAGAATGGCATGCTTATATTAAGTATGATGTCCAAGGTGTTGGCCTTGCACCCATTAACAACATTCCTCTCAGGGTTTTTTGCTTTTTTGTTGTTGTTGTTGTTGAACGGCCTTGTTGAGTCACCAACACTGCATGCCAAAACTACTTGGCATGTGAAGTATGTGTGGGTTTGTGACATTTGAAAGTCTCAAAAGTTAGCAGAAGATATTTTGCAGAGTGTACACACGGAGAACATTCCTCGCTTGTGTCTAGCCCGGTTCCAGTCCTAACTGAAAAAGCCCCCGTGCACCACACAGCCTGTGAGACTGAGGCTCAGCCTCCGGCGCTGTTCCCTGTTCTATCCGCTTGGTCGGTGTTGATGTATGAAACTGTTTCTCTCTCTCTTTTCCAATAAAATCAGCAGCACTGAAAAGTCTGGTTGCATCTCTCATTGACTCTGAGCAGCAAATCTTCATTCTACTCAAATCAAATCATCTACTTCATTGTAGAGAAGCTGTCTTGAGGATGTTGGTGATGGAAACACGTCATGATGTCTGCACTGCAAATGTAGCCATTTACGCCTATCATGAGGGGACTGAACTCAATAACAGGCAGGTGGTCATAATGTTATGGCTGATCAGTGTATATATGGGAGCAATGGTGAAGATGGTAAAGTCATCAGCAGAAGAAGAAGGAGTGAATTTACAAAAGGATGCTGACATAAGTTCCTGTTTTGCTTCCTCACTCAACAATCACAGCCGGCCTGACACAATAGACGTGTTTCTCCAGGGCGAGAGGAAGCGGAACAGAGCAGAATAGAGCTGCACAATATATCATCGGAACATCGTTAGATGTTATTGGCTGCAATATACAAATGAGCCTCTAACGACAGACAGAATTTTTTAAACTTTCCGTATGGAGGGGTAGGGCAAAAAGTGTTGTAGTCTTGGTTTTGTGACACAGTTTAAAAAACTTACAACTTGAAACTACTTACATACTTGAAGCCTTTTCCAAACAGAAAAAATATATATTACAGTATACGTGTATGAATGTTGTTGGAAAAAAACACTTAATATAATCCGTCCCTCTGTCTGTCCGTCCGTCCATCCATCCATCCATCCGTCCATTTTCTAAACCGATTCCTCCATTTCCGGGCCGCGGAAAAGTTGGAGCCAATCCCAGCTGACTGCGGGCCTAAGGCGGGGTTCACTCAGGACAGGAGGCTCAACCCATCACAGGGCAACACACAGACAGACAACCATTCACACACACACTCACACCTACGGGCAATTTAGAGAATCCAGTCAACCTACTGCAGCCTTTGGACTGTGGGAGGAAACACACGCCAACACGGGGAGAGCTCGCAAACTCCACACAGAAAGATCGAACCCAGGACCTTCTCGCTGTGAGGCGACAGCGCTAACCACTGCACCACTGTGCCGGCTCCTAATATAATAAAAAATCTTTTGCAATTCATATTTACAAAAAAATATTTCTAACATATGCACCAAATATATCAATGCAAATATATTGATATGTTCACATATTTTAATATATACTCTGCATATTGTCCCATTCATATACCCAGCTATTGCATTGTCTGTATATTGCCAGATATGTTCAAATCAACTATATTGTTTTTAATTGTTATATATTGTATATATGTTTTTTAACTTTAGAAATATATTTTTACAAATGTATCAAAATTTTACATTTTTTACAATAAAAAAACACTGTCATTTATGAAAATGGCACTTATTTGTGTATTTAGAATATATTCAAAATATATTTGTGTATGGGCAATGTATTTATAACATATTTCATATAAAAAATATATTTTTGTATGGTTTTTAATTCGAAAAGTGATGATACAGACTCTTTGATTTAGTGGACAGGTAACAATCACAATATGCCGCAGTATAATCACAATACCGATCCTTTGTCCATATCGTGCAGGTTTATACGGGAGGATTTTACATGATCTGATATTTATGGAGAATGACACTGTGCCAGAAGAAATTTGATCCAGTTAGAAGTGATTTTAGGCTTTCAGGCAGTTTCATGCACACAGGAGCAGAGGCCCAGACTGGAGAGAACTCTGAGGACATCTAGTGGACACTACCTTACCTTACCTTACTATACCCTGCCTTAGCTCACTGACTGCTCAGGTTCATTCAACTGGCACATGGTCATTCATTACACAGTGGCTTGCCCAGAAAAGTTTTTAATGGGTTTTCCCACTGGTTGCCTGAATCCTGCAACTGGATTGGCTGATTAAATTCTGCACAAATAAGTAACTGGCCAATTTTTTCATATACATATGTATGTATGTATATGAAAAAAAATGGCCAGTTACTCACTTAAACACACAAACACACATATATATTTTAACGATATCACACATTGTGTATTGCATATAACTATTTATATATACAGTATTGTGCAAAAGTCTTGAGAAAATTATTTTAAAGCTCTATCTTGGCAGTGTTCTCTCTTTCCAAACAATAACATTAATATTTAAGTAAATGAAAATAATATTAATACAGTAGGTATGAAAATATATTATATATTACGTTAACAATTTCATATTGTAGTAATATTAGGGACTATTTTCAGTCACGTTTTCACACTTGTGATGTGATTACAACAGTGATTTGATCTGCTCTGATTTCATCTGCTCTGATTTCATCTGCTCTGATTTGAGTTGACGCGCTCCCTGTATGCATGAGAGTGGGCGGGGACATTGCTGTGTGGTGGCCGCTGCGCCAGAGAAGGACTGCGCAGTGATTGGCCCAGCGTGGAGCCTCAAGTTCCAGCCAATGACAGCGAGCTGGAGTTTTTCGGCACGAACGCGTAAAAGATGTCGAGAGCAGTGGGCAGGAATGCGCTCGCGGGGCCTTTCAAACGTCTGCTAACCCTGCAGACGCGGTGAGTTCAGCGTGACGGTCGCGGTGGGGTGTTTTTTTTTTCCCCGCAGAGGAGTCGGAGCCCAGCTGAAGCGGCAGGACAGTGTGAGTGAAGGCTGAAAAAGTGTTTTGGGCGCCGTTAGCGCCAGCGGTAGCCGGGGGTTCGGTATTGGTGCGGGGCTGTGGGGTAAACAGAGCAGGCTCAGTGTGGAGGAACTTCACACTCGCTCCACAGTGGGGTTAGCGAGTTGAAACGGGTATTTCTACACCGCAAATATATATTTATCTATAATTCACACCTTCCAGTGAACCTACACATATCTCTAGAGTGTTTACATGTAGTGCTGATAATGGTAAACTGGTGCTAAATTTGAAAAAAAAAACCAAAACGTTTTTTTCCCCATTGGGGACAGTTTTACTCTACCTTCCCACTAAATAGACGTTAAATATGTGGTATAAACATGTATTTTAAATTTGTAAATGCATCTATACATGTAAAACAGCCTTAAACGCTTCTTTACGTGTAAAACTGTATATATCAGGCAGCATTTAGAGACATTAAACTCTTCAGACGTTTGGTTCCATTCACCACCACTGTAAACAGCCCTAACGCTGGCAGAGCTGAACGATTAATCAGGTTTATGTCGAAATCACAGTTCGCGAAGGCCGCAATTTTGGTTAAATCCTGTATTATCCAACATCATGGACAGGGTTTAACTGGGGGAGATTAATGATGTAGTCGTCCAGAGAAAACCACGTACCTTCATTTTTGGACTTGTGATTAGGTTAGCTGAAATAAAGAGACAAATAAAAAATGAAACCTCTGACTAGGACTGAACAATTACTCATTTTATTAAAATCACAATATGAAAGAGTGCAGTTTTCAGTCAGGGCTCTAATTTTAATTATGTCTTATATAAGCCAGTATTGATGTTTTAATTGGGGGAGTTTAATAATTGCATAGTGTTCTCCAATTTTAGTATGTGTGTGTATATGTATGTGTGTGTGTGTGTGTGTGTATATATATATATATATATATATAGAGAGAGAGAGAGAGAGAGAGAGAGAGAGAGAGAGAGAGAGTTCAACTTCTTATGTCTAAATCCTAAGTAAAAACAGGTCTATTAATTTTTTTATATTTTCTGGACAGTCCCAGAAATTTCTAGAAATTTCTTAAAGATTCCAGAAATTGTAGAAACCTCTGGACAATTCTAGAGACTTCTAGACAGTTCTCGCAGAATATTCTGGAAGTCTGCTTAACATTTAAAGTGAATGAAGAATATTCTTGAAAACAGATTGTCATTGTTCTGAACACAGAAGAAACGTTTTTGTGGAACAATAGTAATTTTCTATATATTTTTAGCATAAGGGATGGGTAAAACAAGTTGTACCCAGGAACAAAAAAAAAGAACTGTTATGCAGTGTAATGGAATATAATAATAATAATAATGCAGTGCTTGTGGATTGGCTGTCTGGCACATTACATGTAGTACTTAAGAATTGAATTTTTGGGCAATAAAATGGTCTGGGTGTGAAAATACTAATTTAAAGAAAATAATTTCATGTTGTGATGAAAATGCTGCAAAAAAATTGGATATTTCCCCCAAATGTTTCAGCCCGACAAGTTGCTCTGGTGGCAACCATGCGCTAATAACCCCAGAATTTTTTACACAGGCTAAAATGAGGCCTTTTCTGAGTAATTAGCAAACGGCACCGAAAGCTGCCTTTGTAGTTGAGTTCACACATTGTTACAGAGCTGTAGGTGTCAAAGTGTTAGAATGAGCAAATGGTCCACACTTTGATTGTCCATTGTGTGCTTGTGTACTTATTTGACTAAAAGCACTCTCTCTTCTTTTAAGAGCGAACAATGGCCAGCCACCTGGGTGAAAAGATTGCTGTGCTGCTGATGCTTCAGATAACTGCGGTGAAGATGTGCCACCCTGGATGCCAGTGTGAGGTCGAGAGTTTTGGGCTGTTCAACAGTTTCAGCCTGACGAAGGTGGACTGCAGTGGCGGGGGCCCGAACACGGTCCCAGTTTCGATTCCTTTAGATACCACATCCCTAGACCTTTCCTCTAACAGCATCAGTTTCATTGAAGACTCCATGCTGTCCGGACCCGGGTACACCACCCTTTCCAGCCTCTGCTTGAGCGACAATTTCATCTCCGTGGTGAACGGCAGCATGTTCTCCAAGCTGCGCTACCTGGAGACGTTGGATTTGAGTCAGAACTCCGTTGAGGTCCTTGTTGAGGGATGTTTCTCAGGTCTGCCCCTTGCTGAGCTCGATCTGAGCTACAACCGGATTCGTGAAGTTAGTCTGAACACGTTCACCGTTCGGGGCAATGGAAGGCCTCTCAGTTTGGATCTGTCCTATAACTTGTTAACTTTGGTTACGAGGAATCCACATTCTCAACTTCCCAGCGTACAGAGTCTTAATTTGGCTGCAAATCACTTGAGTCGTGTGCCGAATCTCCAGGATATCTCGCTCAGGTCTTTGAACCTAGATAAAAACCCCATCTCTGTCCTTGATAAGCAGAGTTTCTCAGGCCTGAAGGATCTAGTCCACCTCTCTTTATCTGAGATGCCTAATTTACACACCATTGAACCTCAGAGTTTGAGGGATCTTCAGAACCTCCAGGTGCTTGACCTGTCCCACAACAGTAAACTGAAATCCCTTGGTGAAGAAGTTTTCCGTGGCCTTAAACTGCTACAGGAGCTCAATTTGTCCAACTCTGGAGTTGTGTCTTTGCCGACAAATATCCTACAGCTCCTCCCGAGCATTAAGAGCATTGTTCTGAGGGATAAAGTGAACTGCTGGAGGGTCCACAAGCAGAAGCTGTTTCACAGGCACGTGAGTCAGAGTAACGCCATGGAAGTGCTCAACTGTGATGTGACTGGTGTTATTTTATGACCTGAAGATGAATTAAAAACATCAACACTCTGGGCTGTGTCCACTGTGGGATGTAACGTGGTGCCTTTTTGGTTGTTGTTAGTCGTTTAGCTCTTGCTCTTCAGTATTCAGGCTCTGTCTCACTACTAGCATTCAGGCTAACGCTCAATAAAACACAGGCCTGCTTATCTAGTGCAGCATGCAGTTCAGTTTTAAGCTTCATAAGCATGCCGTACTTCATATAACTGTTCTTTTAAAATTATTTACCGGTGATATGTGGAGGATCTTACGTCTAGTGGCGTGTGGGGCGGCAGCGATTCACAAAATTTTACTTTAATTCAACATACAGTGGTCTTACATTTACAGCATTTGGCAGACACTCTTACCCAGAGCGAAGTACACGGTGCTTTCTAGTCTACAAAGAAAACCTGTTACACCAGTAAACCTACACTTGGACTCATAGGAGTGTAACAGTACAACATACCGGGTCATTCTGTTCAATACAATGAAAATTCTAAAGCAGGCCCTCGGAAGCTGATTGTGTTGCATGAGCAGGGAGGAAAAGCACCACCAGGGATCATGGAAGGCCCCTCCGTTTTGATTTGTCCCATAACTTAACGGCTGATCCACAACTTCCCAACATATAGTCTTAATTCTGCAGGGAGTCTGCTGCATGTAGTACCAGATCTCCAGGAAATCACGCTCAGGTCTTTGAACTTGGATAAAAACCTCATCTCTGTTCTTGATGTGAGGTGTGAAGGATCTACATTTACATTTACATTTACACTTATTCATTTGGCTGACGCTTCCAGGACAGAGGAAACTATCAAGCATCCGCACTGCATAGGGTAACACTGAAGGTGGGGCTACAAGGAAGACCAACGCATTTCTCGTAACTCTAAATAAATAACAGACCACAACTACTATAACACACATACGCCAAGTTCTTGGGCAGTGGTGGCCTAGTGGTTAGGACACTGCCCTTGTGAACTGAAGGTCGCAGGTTTGAGTCCCGGCCCGGGCACTACTGAGGTACTCTTGAGCAAGATACCGTCCCGCTACACTGCTCCCCGGGCGCTGTTGGTAGCTGCCCGTTGCTCCACGTGTGCAAGTGTGATCAGAATCAGAATCAGAATCGTGTTTTTTAGCCAAGTATGTGAGTGAACACATACAAGGAATTTGATTCCGGCAGGTGGTGTCTCTCAAGTACAGAGTAGTAATGGT
>JBBPDA010000037.1:16200265-16212419 GCA_037974385.1 Arnoldichthys spilopterus | reverse complement strand
TGCCCGCTGCTCCACGTGTGCACGTGTGATGGGTTAAATGCAGAGGTCACATTTCGTTGTGTGTTCACAATGACAAATAGTCACATTCACATTCACATAAGGAAAACTTTTCACAGAACATGTCCTGACTGGTTCAAATCAGTCCCCAACCCTTTCCCTGGAGATCTGCCTGCCTGCCGAGTTCAATTTCAACCTGCCCCTAACATGCTGCCCCTGCCTGTAATGAATCTGATCCAGCCAAAGGACATCTGAAGATATTCATAACAAGAACAACGTTACATTCATATAGGGCCTTTCACAATCCCAAGGTGCCTTACAGGGAGTAAAAAGTAAAAGAAAATACAAAACAAACTTGAAAAATAAGATTAAATGGAAGGAGAGAAATATACATTATAGAGTAAAATTCTAATTTACAAAAGGAGGTGCAATCACAGAAAAAACGTAAACTGCTGGTGGAGGAGCTGAGACACTAGGGTGGAGAGAGTATGGGGAGATCAGAGGGGATTAGGGGAGCGAGACCATGAAGTGCTTTATAGGTGGGAGTAAGATTTGAAACTTTATACAAGATGAAACTGACAGCCAGTGCAATCAAGAGTAACTGGGGGTGATGTGAGCTTATCATTTCATGTGGGTGGGGACCAAAAAAGGCCAATAAGGAGGGAATTACAATAATCTGTGTGAGACAAAATGAATGAATGGACCAGAGTTTGAGCGCTGATGTCAGTGAGGAATGAGTGAAGGTGGAAAAATGCAGTTTTGGTGAGAGATTTGATGTGTAGATCAACATTAAATGATGGATCAAACAGAATAGATTGACTTCTAATAACAGAGGAAGTTTTAATGCAAATATCACTAATGTTAATTGTAAAATCAGATGTCTTGTACAGTTAAGATTTGGGGCCTACCCGTCAGAGTTCAGTTTTGTCACCATTTAATTTGAGGAAATTGTTATGCATCCAACATTTTAAACTGGAAATACAACTTTAAAGTGATTTGTGGGAGGGAATTTTTTAAAGTGAAATGAAAACCTGTCACTTTGAACACATCCTATCAAAGGCACCACACTGCAATATGATGCTGCATTTTTCAACAGCACCATGGGAGCGGTGTAGTGGGATGATACCTTGCTCAAGAGAACCTCAGTAGTACCCTGACCAGGACTTAAATCTGTAGCCTTCTGTTCAAAAGGGCAAGGTCATAACCACTAGGCCACTACTGCCTTCTAGACTAAATACATATGACGGATTATTATTAGGCAGCATGTGAAGAGTCAGTTCTTATAGCAACTCAGCCACTTTGACAAGCTCCTAATGGTGATGGCTAGGTGACTGAGTCAAAGCATCTCCAAAACGGTAGGTCTTGTGGGGTGTTCCAGGTGTGCAGAAGTCAGTAACTACCAAAAATGATCCAACAGACAACTAGTGAGTCGGCAATGGGATCATGGGTACCAAAAGCTCACTGATGCACGTGGAGGGGCAAAGACTAGTCCATCTGTTCCAATCCCACAGAAAAAGTGAAGCAGACTCTGAGAGAAAGGGTTCCGAACACACAGTGCACCACAGTCAGAGTTGTTTTAGCAGCATGAGGGGGACCTACTTATCAGACAGGCAGTGTTAATGTGATGGCTGATCAGTGTATTGTACACCTTGTTCATGTTTCTGAACTTAACCAAATGTTTTTTTTATTATTTAAATTGGTTGGAAGGATAAAAAATTTGCCACTGTTCATTAGTTTTGTACTTAGTAAAGGCAACCAGTAAATAAGGAATTTTACCAGTGATAGCTTGGTTGTATTAGCCTATAGTTCAGTAGCTATATTAGCAGTAAGGTCTGTATGATACAGCAGAGACTCCCTGTGGCTGTCTGTTGTACTGGTCTAATACACATTAGGTTTTGTAGTGAGAAAAAAAAACGATGAACAAAATCATGAATTTTATCAAACCGAGAAGTCTGAGGTATTAGATGCTGCACTACGAAAACTATGTAACATGTAACAAGCTAGACTAGTTTTAGGCAGCAATTCCACTTTAAACACTGCTGCTTGGGGTCAGTTTTTGTTGCTGCCACCATGATGGTTTGGTTTGGTGGTTGCAAAATGCAAAATGTCTTTAAATGGAAAATGTTTAGATCATTACAGCTCAGTATGTGTGTCTGCATGTACAATGAATAAATAAACAAAGCATTTCACTGGCATTATGTTCCCCCTAGTGAAACTAAATGGCCAGCCATGGATGGCTGCATGGACAGACAGACAGACTCAGAGGTTGTCCTTTTGGACCAAAATATTGAAATTAATTTGATAAATTAAATGTTAATGACAAGTTTTGATTGGTTTGAAAAATTCCATCAATCAGGCAAGCAAAAATATGAGTCAAAAAAGTAAAAACAATCATATGGACATAAGTAAATATGGCATTAAATATTAATAGCAATAATATACATTTTACTACTTGTTGATATAAAAAGAGATCATATTTGGTTTACATCATCATATTAATATGATACTAAACACAGCTGATACTGTCTGGTTCTTCCTGCAGGCTGTGTAGGTCATTGTCTTTGCCACAAGATGGCACCACTGTTCAGCATGTAAAGTACAAATCTCCATCATTTTGAGTTACAACACAAACTTGAGTCATGACATGCTATTAAAATTTTTGATTGGTAAAACCTTCAGTGCAAGTGCTCTTTCTGACTAAGGAGATAAAGTTTTTTTTTTTTTATTATTACTACCTTTAGTGTACCTTCCCTATAACAAGCTGAAACAGGTGCTTGGTCCATATGAGATGAGTTTGGACCCAGACAACTCTGCAGCATTCCTGCATAGAACTGGTGTTTCACTTTCTCTTTGGGTAAGGGGGTTACCACAGCAGACTGTGTTAAGTGACGACAGTTTTCTGATGTGGTTAATTTCTCAAATTAGCATAACAGCGCCTTCTGATGGTCACGTATATTTAACTATGGTTTCTGGCCCTGTCGTCACAGACTGAGATTTCTCCAGATTTCCTGAAACTTTTCACAATATTATGTACTGTGGATGATGCAAGACCTAAAGGCTTTGTAGTTTTTCATTGAGAAATGTTCTTTTTAAGGTGGCTGACAATTCTCTAATATGTTTGGCATAAAGCAATGAGACATGACCCATCATTGCCTGCAAAGACTAAGACTTTGGTGGTCAAAACATGTGTATATTTACAAAATGCAATAATGTTTTCAGTCAAACCAATAAAAGTCATTTTTTTTGGGGTTTTCAGTTTTAATAACATTTAGCATTTTGCACTTTTTCAGATAGGGGTTTGTATGTTAGTGTATACCTGGCATTAGAATGCCTCTGTACATGTGTCTTAAGTGAGCACTTATATATGCAAATAAACTAATAAATCATTTTCGTTTGCCAAAGGTGTGGTTTTTAATGGTGGGAGGCAGTTTTCCATGTCTAGATTGCCAAAAACAAAGAAAAACAAACAGAATAAAAAATGTAAACATGATGCTATTGGTACATGAACGAAAATGTAATACCACTTACATAGAGGATGTCAGTTAAAGTAGGTGGTCCTACAGTGTGGCACAGTACACGCGGCTAAAGAATGTGGCTATGTGTAACACAGGCTACCTCCGAAAGTGGTCTGAGCAATGGCATCTGAATGCATTCTCAATGCATCCTGAGTGCATTTAGAACTGTATTTAGCACTGTCCAATTACATCACCCAAGACACAAGTTAATGCCAGGTGTGAACAGGGCTTAAAAGTCAGTAGTCACACTTGCTAAAACCAGTACTGGTGATGATAACATTTTTATTTTATTGTATCTATTACTAGTGAAGTTTTGCAGCTTTAAACCCACTCGCTCCTGCTGAGGAGTCCATATGAACACCCCTTTCTGCCAAAGACCTGATCTAAAGTCCTCATGGCACCTCTACACAAGGAACTGCTGCTATACTAAGAACTATTATTTTTATATATATTTATTTTATTATTTTTTTTTCTTTTCTCTTGCTTGTTTTTGCTATCCGGTGTCAACCAGTGGAGGTTTCTATAAAGCTGCTTTGTGACAACGTCAGTTGTAAAAGGCGCTATACAAATAAACTTGACTTGATTTGACTTGACTTGATAAATCTGAGAGGAATTTTGCATTTGCAATTTGCAGTGTTGCAGCACCCTGCTTGTATCCCTCCACCATTAGGCCAAAACCTTCACAGAACTATGGTCAAAACAATGTCTCAGACAAAAGACATCATCATTTATAAACATTTCATATATTAACCTCCTGTGACGAAGCTTTTAAATATTTAGATGTCTGGTTCCTATCACCACCACTGTAGACAGTTCTGACGCAGTAAGTCTTGGAAAGAGAGTTCACATTAAGGCCTTCAGAATGACTTTGTTTGCATCTTAACCATTTAATTATGCAGGAACTTTGGGAAAAATAGTGGAATTCCTCTAAGTATCTAAAGAGCTGCATTACTATGACAACACTACAGCAAAGTGTGGGTAACTGTATTTTTGATTCATCTTTCACCCTGATCAGGTGTGCTGTTCTGAATCACAGTCTTCAGCAAATGTAAAGTGTTTCTAATACAATTATGTATACATTTGATAGAAAAAAAATCGCAAAATTTCTTAATATGTTATAAAAAGAGGGATTACCCTGTTTGCTCTAAACCACTGGAGACTCTGGGCAGTCTTGCCAATTCCTGATGCCTGAGCAGAATGCTAATAAGCTGTCTCTCTGGGTCCTGGCAGGCCCCTTTTGCATATTGTTAACAGTGCTAACATATTCAAAACTGAACTTTTGAGCTTGTGTAGAGGGCTGGGAGAGAAATGGGGGGACCCCCGGAATGAAAAGGGCCTTCATACTTGGTGGTACGGAGAGAAGGGAGTAATTAAAATGGCATAAGCATCCCAAATTTGGCTCCTTGAGAAAAAGCTGCTTGCATGAAGCCTGCAGCCATGCAGATGATGGACAGAGGCTTTCTACCACTTTATTTGCTGTGTGTTTGTCCATAGCTATGTACAAGGGATAAGGACTAACATGACTGGCTAATTTTTTCTGTCTGTTTGTGCCTGTTAATCTTCCTAGTAGAACCTGTGTGTAAGACCTATGTAAGAGTTAGACCAGTGCTAGCTTGGTTGTATTTTTTAGCCTATAGCTCAGTGGCTAGATGAACTGTCAGTAGTTTTTCCCAATATCTGTCTGATGTATTGGTTTATTGCATGTTGGGTATTGTAGTGAAACACATTGATATCATGATAAAATATAAAATCCTAAATTTTGTTAAACTGAGAAGTCTGAGGGACCGATGCTACAGTACAGAAAACTGCATAACATATAACGGTAGATTCTAATTTTAGGCTGCAATTACCCTTCAATTATAGTAATACAACCAAAAGCTTCTACTGCAGTAGTTCAACTTGTCAGCTTTTTCCTTTTTTTGTCACCATGATGGTATTATTATTGACTGATTGATAATTATATTATTATATAGTATATTTATTTCATATCTTTCAAGTTTCTGTCATTGTGACCTGTGTTTGCAATAAGTAAAAAAGTAAATAAACAAACAAATAATAAACATTAATTGCACTCCCAAGACACATAATTATATAACACAAATCAAAAAAGGTCGGTATGTTGTGTAAAAGGTAAGTAAAAACTCAATGCCATGATTTGCATTTAATTGTGTGAACTCAATGTTTAATTGAAAAAGGAACAAGACAATATATCAAATTTTGAAACTGAAAAATAAATTTTTTTATGGAAAATGTTTTATTTAAGGTTTTCAATCTTATTATAAAGGGTTGTTTTTTCTGCAGGTTCTCATTCCAAACAAGCTCACGTCATTCCACTTGATTAATCAAATTGTTTAAGTCTTTAACAGTTTTTTAGCCAAGTTTCTACTTTGTTGGAATGAAAACCTGCAGATTTTTAGCCCTTTTTCCACATTATATTGTTCATCCCTGCCACATGCCCTCTGTGCACTTAATATTTTAAGATGTAAACAAAGTGATTTGAAATGTGAAATTTTAATTATTAAAACCTATTGATTTTTTAATTGATTTATTTTACAGTGGTGATGATAGGAACCAGGGATCATACTGCCCACAATATTAATGTAGCTGGGGAAGTCAGAAATCACATTTTTATCTATTTAATTTGCACCCAGAACCACCATTAGCATAATAAAAGCTAAGCAACTGAGTAAGTGGGCAGTGGAGGCCTAGTGGTTAGGACACTGCCTTTGGGACCTGAAGGTCGCAGGTTCAAGTCCCAGCCCGGGCACTACTGAGGTACCCTTGAGCAAGGTACCATCCCGCAAATTACACTGCTCCCTGGGCACCATTGGTGGCTGCCCGCTGCTCCATGTGTGCACGTTTGATGGGTTAAATGCAGAGGTCACATTTCGTTGTGGTGCTTAAGTGTGTTCACAATGACAAAGAGTCACTTTCAAAGTATAATATTAAGTTATTCAGTATTTTGTGTTTCCACCATTTACCTATATTATAGCTTTCATTCTTTTCAGGAAACTTGATTTCAGTTTTTTTTTGCAAAAATCTGCAGGAATAGTTTTCTTGCTTCTTGTAAACATCTCCAAAGTTCAGCCTTAGATATCGGCTGCATTTCTGCTTCTCTGAAGATGGAAACTGAAGATGGAAAAACAAAGCTGTAAAAAGCGAATTACTACTTGCAGTAAGTTTAGGCTGAGTACATACTTTTTATTTTTATTTATAGTACAAAGTCAAAAAACCTGTTAATGTTTTGCCTAAATGCACTGGAAGTATATAAAATAAAAAAAACAAAAACAAAGGTGTCTAAAATTTGATTTGTGCTCACTATTATTATGAAATATCCTAATATCTTCACATAGTGATCTATCTTAATATTATATACATAATAAAATCTCTTAAAAAGTAACTTTACATGCTCTTAAATACCAGTGTAAGTTAAATTAAGACTTTATTTTAACATCATTTGGGATTTTTGGGGTATTTTTGCATTTTTATCAATCATATTGTCATGAAATTGATACAGTTATTTAGAACAATAACCAACAATCTTCCTTTTTCTTAGAATTTTTAACATTTCACAACGAGCCAATTAGAGTAGCCAAGTTAGCCCCCAAAAGTCAAATGACGCTGTCACAACCAGCCCAGCTCCGGCAATCATTATGCCTGATTAAGAGGTTCTCTCAAAACGAGGCACAATTGTTCTCTGTGTTTAACCATTTCATGTCCACTCATCCATATGGAAAAGGCAGCCTTTCAGTGAAGGCCGGAAGTGTTTGTTGTTCTTTCTCTCTTTTTAAAGCTCTAATAAATGCCCTTGAAAAACTAGAAAGGACAAAGGACAATGCTGCTACTGATAACAGACTCAATGCTTCTCTGAACCGCATAGAGTTGGAAGGAATGGTAACTGAATACACTGAGATGGGGGAGCTGACATCTCATGGCCAGAGTGAAGTCATTCTGAATCAGAAAGAAAGCAGAGTGGATGCTGTTTAAGGAAAATGACCATTCTGTTCACATCTGGACCTAAAGGGAGCGGAGATGATAACAGGCATAACCAATTCCTTCTGTGAAGCTTCAGTGAGAAGTAGTGGAGCAGAAGTTATAAGAAGAGGAATTGGGTTTGAGCATAAGCATAATGCACAGCAGTCTGAGTTTGCTTTTGTGCAACTTGATGTATACTCCATACTAAAACATCTGCGTAGAAATTGGGACAAAAAGTGCTCTAGAAACCCCTCTTCAAGTAATTATCAACAAGCTTAGACCTGTTAGCATCTCTAAATGATCTGAGGGGATAGGGATTTAAAGTAGGTCATGGAATCTGACTCTGTGTTTTGTAATATGAAATAACATTGTTGTAATTCATCGTTTTTACTGACTCTATGTTAAGAATAATTGTCTTGAAGAACCTGTTAAATTCTAAATGACAATTAACTGTTTAAGACCACATTAGAACATTGAAATTCTGGAATTTTATTCATTTAAGCCTGAAAAAAATTGAAAACACAATGTTTTGAAACATTTACAACAAAGAAAAGTCTTGATCAGTGAAATGATGAAGAAACACTGAAGATTTCTAACTGTTTCTAGCTCATTATGTAAACTGAAAGCAAATTTTTGACAATGACCATGTTAAGGTTTTTGAGCAATAAGGACAGTTAAGTCCAGTTAAGGACAGTTAAGTTTTATGAGTGTCATTTCATTAAGTGTGTATTCAGACTCTCAGGTTGATCTGATCTGCTCATCAGAGGCTTCTGCACAAACGTATTGAGTCTGATGCTTCCTGTCATTAAAGCAAAAGAAGAACACTTAGAAACTCTGAATTTCATGTAAATATTTAAAAGATTCAACTTTCTTGAATCAACTGTTTGATAGTTGTTTGATTAATTGTTTGATTGTCTAATTTGTAATGAAAAACTGAAAAACTAAAAATCTTTTAACTATTTGTCTCAAATCTTTGTCTGCTGGTGCCTATGTAACCTATACATGTGTGTGTGCAGTCACTCTGATGGTAATAATGAACGTGGGGGTTTAGATAATAGCTGTGACTCTACATAACAGGCAATAAAACATCTCCATTCACAGATTTCTCACGCTCTCTATAATTTAATGGACTCATCAGCTGGCCTATTTTTGGGGGCATTCCTAAATATACTCTTTCTCTCTAAGGAAGTTTTTCCCTTTTTGCATGGTCCTTTTTCTCACAAGCTGGGTGAAGTGAAGATATATGGGTCTGAATTCAGCTTTTTAAGGGGTTAGTCACCTTATTGACTATGACAGGCCCACTGAAACAAAGCATGCAGTTAGTATTAAAGACATTTCTACTGATTTAGTACACATTCATGCTTCATCTAACTGGACAGCAAAGGAATTACATTCAAATGGTGGTTTTCTTAAATAATGTGAATATGTCTTATGAAATCTGACCTACATTTTTCTTGTATTTGATTTTCCCCTGAGGTCCATTTATGATACTTTTTTGGGTCTATGTCTCAAACTATCAAAATTCCTTTTAACAGGACAATTTCTAACTGATGTCTATGACAGAATTAAACAGGCTGTTTTTATTCCTGTGTCTTTAAGATTGATTGGTTTACGATTAGGATTAAGATTAAGATTTAAGATTGACCATGCATTGTGTCTCATACAAAACCAACTGAGCTACTTTATATAACATCAACAAGTCCTATGTTTTTGTAGTGTACAGTGGTGCTTGTGTTTGTGAATTCTTTAAGATTTTCTATATTTCTACATAAATATGACCTAAAAGATAATCCAGTTCTTAAAAGTAGATTAGGTTAAAGGTCAGGACTTTGACTAAGTTATTCCAAAATATTAATTTCATTTTTCATAGAGCTACTTGTGTGCTTAGGCTGTTTTTCTAACTGCATGATGCACTTTCTCTTGAGATTTAGTTCATAGACAGATGTCCTGCCATTTTCCTTTAGAATTGGTCCATCAATGATTGCAGTCAGTCATCAAGACACTACCACTATCATATTTCACAGATTGGATAAGGTAGCATGCTGGAAGGCAACTTTTTCCTTTCTCCAACAAAAATTATTTCACTTGCTTTTGGAGTCTTGTATTCTTGAATTTCCTTCTTTTGTACACAAACTGTCTGGCTGTGGATTGATAACAAGCAAACTTTTTAGATATAGGTTAGGTTTTTTTCAAGTAAGATGATTTTGTTTCGTATATGTAACATCTTCATTATGAAACATTTTTAAAGAAACTGTCTGTACTTTTAGATACCAATACATGATATATAATATTCTATATACCAATCAGCCATAACATAAACACCACTCGCCTAATATTGTAAAGGTTTCCCCCTTATGCTGCTGAAACAGCTGTGACTCTGGTCCACTGTGTCTTCTGACCCTTTTCTATCAGTTAGCAGAGTTAGCATTTACTTTTTAAACCACAGTAGCTCTTTTGTGGGATCAGATCACAAAGTGGCTCAGATCCTAACACTCACAAATTGAGAAAGTGACTTGCCATGAGTTGGCCTCCTGTCTTATGTGTACCCTGCTTTGGGCTCGAAGTAAACTGGCTCTAGCTTCCCAATGACCCAAAATGGATAAGCAGTTTTAATAACGAATAAATGAAGGAATGTGTGCAGAGTGGCTAAATTCTGCCTCCTCACCATATGTCTTTGTAACTTTTGGTATGTGGAGAACAGAACTTTCTTAGAGTTAACTTATGTTAAAGTCTTAGAGTGTGAGTGTAGGTGCTTAAAATATCAACATATCAACTTATAAGTAAGTAAAAGGATTTTAAAGCTTATTCAAAATGATATAGGTAGTCAGTGAAATTCACACGAGTGATCTAACATTATCTGATTTCCTGTCTTTAATGAGATTTCTACCTGCTGCATTTTTAATAATCTGTAATCTGTTAATGGAGTTTTTTGACAGGTGAACAAAAATAGAAATGCAATAATCAGAGCAACTAGAATTAAAAGCATTCTTTTACTTTTCAGAATCTCTCAATGATAAAAAAAAAAGGCTTTATAGCTATATTTCTCAAATTAAAATTTTACTTCTAATGACAATCTATGATTATCTTAAGATTTCATGTGATTTTGTTTGAATCATTAAGCTTCCCAGCCTTGATCCTTGATTTTTTTGATGTGAAAGTTCTTGCACATCCACTCATTAATATCTGATAAACACGCGCATAAATTGTTTTTCAAATCAAGAGCATTTGGCTCTAATGGTACATACAACTGTGTTTCATCAGCATCACTATTTTAAAAAATGCTGCCAAGAGGATGCATATAGAAAGAAAAAAAGAAGGGACCAAGAATATTACCTTGTAGAATTATTTGTGCTATGCTGAAATTATTTTGCTAAAAACTGTGGGCGTCATTCACCAATCATTTTTACAAATACATTTCTTCCTAAAATACACTTATGCAGTTTTTATAAGGCTTCTGACACACACCAATATTTTCTTGTTTGAGATTTGTCAAATGGGTCAAATGGGATTTATTAAACAAAATGCAAAACACAAACTAAAGCTAGGAACTGGAAAACAAAGCAGAACTAGAGCAAGGACACGACTAGGAACGTGGTACAAGACAATGGGGTAATACGACTTAATACGACAACAGGTACAGACAATAGGTAGCTAGAGGTACGAACAACAGTCACATACAACAGTGGACCGACCAAGACTCAGGAAAACACACAAGGCTATAAAGGGCACATAATAACACACAGCTGACAGGGGAAGTAAAGACACATAAGACGCAGCTGTGAGGCGGGGCTAGGGCATGATAACAACACAACACGAGCACATGTCAAAACACGCGGACAAGGGGATACGTGACACAAGACATCACACATGTCACACTTATGCACATTTGTGTGACATGATTTTGCAAAATAACTGGTTATGAATCAAACATGGACCTTTTAAATGACCTTTCTTAAAAAATTATTTAGGAAAAAATGCAGAAGAATATTAGTGAATAAGGACCAATATTTATTAAGGTAGGTTTTTTGAGTAGTGTTTTAACAACAGCATTTTAAAAAGAATCTGGAAATATACCTGTGTTTATGAACTGTTTACACCCATTACACAAAAAATGTAACGGATGTAACATTAACAGTAAAGGATGTGGATGGTTTGAAACATAGTTACTGTCTCCAAACAATACATGGCCCTAATCCATTTTCTAAACCGCTTCTTCCGTTTCAGGGCCACGGGGAAGCTGGAGCCAATCCTAGCTGGGTCTTAGGCGGGGTACACTCAGGACAGAAGGCCAACCAATCACAGGGCAACACATAGACAGACAACCACTCATACACACAATCACACCTATGCTGATTTTTTTATAGTATCTCATCAACCTACAGCAGCCTTTGGACAGTGGGAGGAAACCGGAGAACCCGAAAGAAAACCCACGTGAACACGGGGAGAGCTTGCAAACTCCACACAGAAAGCAATTCTACCTCAAACGCTGCATCCGCAAAGCCACCAGCATTGTGGATGATCCCACACACTCCTCACACACTCTTTTCTCCCTCCTCCCATCTGGGAAAAGGTACCGTAGCATACGGGCCACCACCACCAGAACGGGAAACAGTTTCTTCCCTCAGGCCGTCAGACTCCTCAACCAGAGCTGACAGCTCAACATAAAC
>JBBPDA010000037.1:16185440-16200165 GCA_037974385.1 Arnoldichthys spilopterus | reverse complement strand
AAGCACCACAACGAAATGTGACCTCTGCATTTAACCCATCACACGTGCACACGTGGAGCACCAGGCAGCTACCAACACCCCCGGGGAGCAGTGTAGCGGGATGGTACCTTGCTCAAGGGAACCTCAGTAGTGCCCGGGCCGGGACTCGAACCTGCGGCCTTTAGGTCTCAAAGGCAGTATCCTAACTACTAGGCCACCACTGCCCACATTAAAAGAGTCATTGAAAGAAGAGGCATTACACTCAGTGATATGTACATCAAGATATGGCCCTACATATTCCTGATACTGTTTATTTTGTTCTTGAAAAACTTCAACTGCAAATTCCCCATGTTTCTCAACAGGTCCCTTAATTATGGTTGTGCAGGGTGGAATAGGCTTGTAGCAGTTGCGAACAGAACTCTAGAAGTGTCATCTGAAGCTTTATAAACTTTGTTAAATGCATTCATATTTAGTATGGTAAGCATATAAGAACACAAAGTGTTCATGCTTTAAATTTGGCCTATAATATTGTTATTTGGTTTCAGTTGACTACAGTTCATTCTGAATCTTATAAAACCATAAGCTTCACATTTTTGGCAGTTATGTACGCAAAGAGAAACGCAAACCACCAAGACATACTGACACAGATGGATTATTTCTTCTCTTTCTCCCCTCTGTTTTGATAATCTCATGCTTTATTGTGCACAACGCCTTGTTTTGTGGGAGAAAAGGCTCCCTGCTCACAAAGCAGCTTCCCTGCGGACATGCTGAATGGATGGTGAAAGTCCCGAATGGCTGCTAATGGGCTGAATGGTTGCTGGGAGCTAAACTATTGATGCGATCCGGCCCGCAGCATTTACCTCACCGGGTTGCCTCTTTTAGCCCTGGAAGGACTCTCAGAGGCCTCCCCAAACCCCCCTGAATCGTGCAGACCTGACAGGCAGTTCTGCGTTAACGTCAGGCTTGCAGGAAAATGCCGTCTCCCACAATGAAACATTAGCCAGCTTTAATTTGATGAACTCACAAAGGGAGAGGATGTGAGCTGAGCTGGCTTAAGGACTATAAGAATAGGAAACCATAAGGATGTCAGGGACATGACTTTGCATGAGACCTATAGATTCATAAGACGTAAAATTCTCAATTTGCAGATTTTGGAGCTATAAGGGGTACAAAACTTAAGCATTTTAGTACACAATTTCTATTTATTTGGTGAGGTTAATTTTAGAAAAAAAACAGAAGATACAATGAAAAATGTGCCATAAATTTGGCAAAAATTACATTTTCAAAAATCTTCCAAGCTTATTTTGATTAGAGGCCCAAACCTCTGCATACAACATGGTGTAAGCAATGAGTATTTAACTTTATGCTGCTACTTTCTTTCTACTCCCTGTGTCATTGTTTACATCACACTGTTGCACAACCTGCTACTTTTTTTTTTACCTGCTAGAACTCAACTGTGCTCTGGCCTCTGCTGGACAGTCTTAATTTCTTCCACATGTTTGCACACGATGCACTTTATGTTGTCAGTTGTGTAGTTTTTGTGGTCCTGTGTTTCATGTAGCACCATGGTCCTGGAGGAGCATTGTTTTGTTTCCCTGTGTACTGTGTGAATTGTATATTGTTAAAATGACAATATAAGCCGACTTCACTTGACTTGACTTAACTTGACTTGAGTTGGGTGTCATTTCCATTTCCTGACTTTACTGAACACTGGCAATTCAGCCTGAGAACCTGTAATGTTAACATTGCTAGATGTTGCTGAACATCATACACGCCATATATACACCAACATTATATCATAGACAATTGCAATAGTCTGCTGCTGATAAAATGTAAGTTATTCTGTGATAACAAGACAAATAACGTTTAAAGGGGAAAGTTTTAGCTCAGCAAAATTACACTGCTTAGCCACAACATTAAAACCACTATGAAGATGGTAAAGTGAATAACACTGATGATCTTGTTACAGCAGTACAATGAAACACCTCACAGAGGTAGAGGAGTGTATGCCCTCTTCAAGCCATTTCACCACTGAACCCTGTGAGTGTGAATAAAACCAGCTCTCTTAAAAGATGCAGACAAACCTTACACACTCTGAAAGATATCACAGCATCTACACTGTTTTTGTTGGTCAGACTTACACATGCTCACAAATGCATTCTTTTATAGCTATAGAAATAGCTGTTGCAGAGTTGGACAAGCTTTCTCAAAGGAGAAATTGCAACACGTATAGTTTCAGTAAAATCTAAAGATGTTTCTCGTTTGTTTGTCTCTCTAGGTTGCCAGTAAGTATGACTTCACTAATATAGTTTGAGGCAATGTTCAGTTTTTTTGTAATGTTGATTTTTGTAGCAAGTGTAAAATGTTGATGTTAAATTTCTTAGAACAGGGCTGTCAAAATTGGATCCTTCCAGGACACAGCTCTGCAAAGATTAGTGTTTTCCCCCTTCTAACACTCTGAATTCAATACCTAAAGGTATTGCTATCTAGATATCTGAATCAGGTGTTTTTAAGGCAGCAGAACAGTAATATTGACTGTGCTGTGGCTTGCAGGGACTGGAGTCTGACACTGGACCTTATACAGCATTTAAATGGAACAGTCTGATGTTAGATGTTTTCAGTGCATCATTAAAGAACATTTATGCCACACTGAAGTAGTGCCAGTATGTCACAGGGGTCAGCAGAAGAACTCTTGCCAGTGATGGCATAAACTTAATGCAGAACTTTTGTAGAAACATAAACACTGGAGTCCAGATGGTGAACTATGATAGAAACACACCATTAGGTGCATTAAGGAACAATTCTGTTCAAAGCACTAAATTAGCTGTTCCACCATCCCCAAAGGTCCCGAACATAACCAAAATAACATTGTTAGAGAACCTTCCACCATACTACTGTAGTTACTGCAACTGCTAGCACTGGAATTTTGAGGGCTTTCTGCTCTGATTCATCAGAAAATGCAATCACAATGACCATTGCTGTAGTGAAGAATACCTAATGCTTCCTCAGTCTTAGCAAGCTAACGTTCTCCCTCACCTTCTCAGCCTGGTAAAGACGGTTTGTCCACCACAAAAGATCTCCCCTAACAGTAGAGAGGGAGAGAACGTAAAAGCTTGCTTTGTTTCCTAGAGCTCGTCTGTCTGCAGAGCAGAAAAAGCAGGGAGAGCAAGACCTGGACTTGTATGCCCACATTACAGATGCAAGGTGGGCTTTGTTTATGATTGCTGTGAGACAGGAGAGACAAAGCCAGGGACATTCCAGCATTACCATCAATGCAGCAGTTCACTCTTAATAGACTTCCACAGAAAAGGACAATACCAAAGTAAAGTACGTTCTCATGAGCTGTTCTTGAAGCTCTACTTTCTGCAAGTCAGAAAGATGTCATGACACCTGTATATATAACTCACAGCAGCTTATTCTTTTCTCACCACAACCTAGAAAGCAAAGGTGGTGATTCACCTTCAGAAATGGTGGGAAAAAACGTAATGTTTCTATATTTTTTTCTCCTCTCATCCCTACTCTTCTGCTCCCTCTCTCAGGTCTACCAGCAGTGATCTTCTTGCTAATCCTCACACAAGACTTTCCACTATTGGAGGCAGGTCCTCCTGTGCCATAGCCCCCAAACTTGGAATTCTCTTCCTCAGTCTCGCCGTGATTGCTCTTCCTCTTCTACCTTTAAGTCAGAACTAAAAACATATCTTTGCAAAGATTACATTTCCACTTTCCAATGTCCTCAATTTTTTTGTGTCTGTGTACATGTTATCTTTGTATGTTATGCAACCTTGGGATTGTGAAAGGCACTAAATAAATTCAACTTATTATTGTCATTATTTATATGGCCACAACTAGGCCACTTTTATCATTACATATAGGATATGGCATGCTATTATATAATAAAATAATATTGTTTTAGCACTAGGTTAACATAACCATGTAGCCATGTCAGTAAACCATTGCTTGAAGGCCTTACCAATGGGAGAGCTTGCTTAGCTGTATCTACCTAGATACCACAAATAAATAATTTTATTGGAGAATTTGCTCCTGCATTTTAAGAGTTCTACCAATTCTTTTTCTAGTAAAACTTTAAAAAGATAGTAATGCAGAAATGTGTAAATAAGAATAGAATTCTAATGAATAAAAATACACAAAAAAATCTGTATGTATATATATAAATTATTATCTTCTCTTAGCAGTGTTGGATGTAATACAGTACAAAGTACAGTAATGTGATTCCTGTAATAGTTAAAGTGTTGAGGTGTACAGTGCTTTTGTAATATTATTTATTAGACTTAATTAAAATTACATTACTTGCAGTACGTGTGTGTCTGTAGAAGAATACTATTAATCATGTATATCCTTGTGGCTCATTGTATTTAATTTGTGCATGACTGTGCTACCTGCGAAAGCTGACTGCACAGCTTTGACTACTGAATTGGAACATCTGTTGCTAGGCATTATAGAAAAATTCATGCTGTGTCTGGTAATTTATGCTACTTAATCAGCACACATGCAGTGTGTAGCAGGATATTTCGAACACAACTGGAATCAAAAATTACATTTTCTTCTAATCCTAGTGAATGTTATGAAATTGATCAGACAGAGCCAATAAGTTAAAATCGGATGTCAATAAACCTTTAATTTTGTGTTGGTTGCAAATAATGTTAACCTTTTTTTAAATGTGGCCTGTAGTGTAAATTGCAATGGAATAGTTCACTGACTGAAAGAGAGCTTGACATCTAATGAAAATGAAACTTGCATATTAAATAAAGCTAAGCTAAGCTATGCAAAGCTAAGTATAAGTGATAAGATGTGAGGGTTCTTCAAAAGATGGTTCACAATCCGGATAAAGTCCAAACCCACAGGCTCTCTGGGCAACTTGAACAATCCCAATGAA
Organism: Arnoldichthys spilopterus; assembly: GCA_037974385.1. NCBI lineage: Eukaryota > Metazoa > Chordata > Actinopteri > Characiformes > Lepidarchidae > Arnoldichthys > Arnoldichthys spilopterus. The sequence continues at coordinate 16,195,292 of JBBPDA010000037.1, read as the reverse complement.
AGTGCCATTTGTTTGGTGTGTGGGAGAGGTTATTTAGCGGCCCTGCTTTTCTCCCTCTTCTCAAGGCTCCATCAAGAAGCCTTATCTGAAGCACTTCAAGCCGGTTGGCTAAGCCAAGCCCCTGCACAAGGGGAGGGGGGATGATGGTGGCATTCCATGCTTGATAAAATGTTTGTATTTGGTGTTTAACTCTCAGATAATAAGAACAGATATTATTCCAGTTCTCATGTTCTCTATTCATATAATAACCATTTATCCATAGACCAACAGGATAGTATCCATATAGGATAGGACAGTGTCTATGTTTTAGTCCCTCAATCTGGAACAGTTTCCCAGACCCAGATTAAGCCTAAGCCTAGAAGAAAGGGACATTTTAACGATAAACCACCTTGGGCATTGATGTTCACTTGACCAGACTTTACTTCCACATAACTAGCCTTAAGGGGTTTAAAGGGTCTCATTTTTTGTTATACCAAACATTCATACATCCACTCATGAATTGTTCTGCTTTGCTGTTATAATGAATTTTGAGTGCTGGCTTGCAACCAGACCAACATGACAAGCAAGGGGAAGTTCTCCCCCTGCTTCTTCACTGTCCACACCCCTTTGTCCTGGGTTTGGAATCTCCTCCCCTTACTGACTACTGAAGGCAGCATCACTTTCACTGCTCAGCAGACTCCACCAGCAACACAGCCAAGTTGTCCTGCTGCTCCACTGAAGACCATCTCATAGTTCAAGCATCAGCACAAGGGGAGAGAAGATCAAGAGTGTGGAGAAGGGTAAGTGGCAGAGCGGCATTTAGTTTCTTCTAAGAAATTTCTTTTGGACGACTATAAAGTCATTTACTGAGTCCGTGGTGTGTTTTAATCATGCATGCTGCTGCTTGAGAAAGCATGTTGTATTTATAAATGTGTTATTGTAATTTCATGGCTGGATTCCATGATACATGAAATATAAGTTTTTTATATTGATTTTTTGTTCATGAGCACTTTAAAGTTTTACAATAGTGCAGCTAGATTCTGCTGTTAGATAAATAATCACAAAAATATTGCCATGATTGTTTATTTTTGATAGTAATTTTTGCCTGTGGGCTGCAACAACCTATGTGAAATGAATGCAGTTAAGTCTGGAAATCTTACATACCCTTCCACCTTGAAAAAGAGCCAGATACTCGTCAGAGAAGAGTAGAGTGCTTAAGTTCTATAGAGCTAATTCTGTCCTCGTGCATTTGCACTGGACCGAATATCCATAATGGGACCATCTAATTGTTTTTCCACATCGTACACACACCTGTGGGTCAGAAGCTGTTTCTTTCTTGTTGAAATGGCTATCAGGCTGAACAAGCCCTAATGAGCTCTATTCTCTTTGTGTGACTGCCTTCATTAAAAGAAGGGCCTTTATGTTCTTTTCACTGATGTGCAAGTGGTGTGTTTGAACTGCTTTGAATTCATACGTTAATGGCCAAAATATGGAAACTTACGGTGTAGGCCAAAAGTATGGCTGCATGCGATAATTCTTTTAATAGTTACAATATTATTTCAAATCATTTCAGTCTGCCAACAGCAAACACAATTATCTATTGACATCTGGTTTATGTCCAGAACAAATCCATTGGCTTGCAGTGATTCTAGCATTCTAAATTTAGCACATACAATGAGAAAAGCATGTATATTTATTGTTTATTTTTAACTTTTCAACTATTGACAAGCACCTAGTGGAACATACTTGACTGAGAGGATAAAGCCTTCAGGAGCTGTAATAAAATTCTGGAAGTCAAACAGCAGCTATAGTCTTCACCCATTACATAAAGTTATTTAGGCAATATTGCTGCATATACAATATTTATATATAATCAAACCTTTCGTTCTCTATGTAATATACATATAAGAGATAATAAATATTATCTTTACATTTTATCTCGCTGAACAATACATTGTTTATTACTATTATTATTGTTTTTCACATCATTAAAAAACACTAGCTGACATTTTCCCTGTGTCAAAAGTATGCAATGGAGCAGCCAATACAAGTCTTAGTACAGTAACTTACTGTTGGTTCCTTCTCTTGGAAAGTTACTTAATGTTACTTCTTTGGAGATACAAAGTTTTGCTTTGCCGCAATTTATAAACTTAATGCTTCCAAACTATTGGTCTATATTATGCAGGTCCTATCATCTTTTACACAGAGTAGGACGTTTTTGGGGTCACCTTGCCTTGGAGGACTCCACTAATTCATAGAGAGGAGGCGAGAGGTAGCTCTGGTATCCCCAAGACAGCAGCCATGACCAAAAGCAACGGGGAGAACCCACGCTCACGCAGCCAGGTGCAGCGGATTCGCGAGGGGATCCAACTGCGCTCTCTGAAGGCCAAGAAGAAAGTGGAAGACATCACCAAGGACGACGTGAAGACTTTTCTGAGGAAGAATGCATTTGTGCTGTTCACCATTGGAGCAGTTGTTATTGGCAAGTGCATTCTGCATCATTTTGCTTGTTATAGATATTAATCTTCAATGGCTGATCATCTTGGAACTACTATGAATAATTCAAATATTAATTACATTAAAACTAAGTTTGTTGTTATGTGAGCAATCAGAGGTCTTTCGAGTAAAACAAGATGGTTGTAGTTCATGCAGCATAAGATATTTAATTAATTCTTTAAACTGTATATGTATACACAAACTTTAATTACAATTATACTTAATTATGAACTTATATAGTTGAGTTTCATAGTAGTCATTAAATCTAGCAATAAGCCAGAAGTAAACCACAGCCTCAAGTGGTTTGCTGCTTTTATAAAATGGCAATAATTTAAATGATAAAATACAAAAAGGTGTAATAAATAATAAAATTTAATTTAATCTAATCCTGGTCCTGGGTTCAATCTCTGGTTCGGCCATGCGTTTGCAAGCTCTGCCCGTGCTCACGTGGGTTTCCTCTGAGTGTTCCGGTTTTCCTCCCACTGTCCAAAGGCTTGCAATAGGTTGATTGGATGCTCTAAATTGCCCATAGGTGTGAGTGTGTGTGTCAGTGTTTGTCTGTCTATGTGTTGCCCTGCTATGGGTTGGCCTCCTGTCCTGGGTGTATCCCGTAGTCAGCTGGGATTGGCTCTAGCTTTCCTGTGACCGAAATGAAAGAAGCGATTTGGAAAATGAATAATAATAATATTAATAATCACAATATCAAATAATCAAATATCAATTCATTTACCAAGTTAGTTCATTCAGAGAATGCTGTTGTGGATTGCTGGAGAAGGGCAAGAGCTTTCAGTTGTCCCTCATTTCAGTGATTTTGTTAACTTTTAATGTCATATAATAATGCAAAATCCACAATATAGCAGCATGTGGTGCACTGTGTGCTGTGCTGTGATGTGTCAATTTACCCAGTGGTCCATGTGAGCACCAGCCCCGTCCATTCCCAGTGGATTTTAGTGACATAAAATAAAATAATTTAGTTGTTGCGAGGTGGTCAAAGGTGTTCATATATCATTTGCATATTTCAAATTGACTTTGAATGCAGCTCATCTAATCAGATTTTACCACTGACAATATATGTTTTGTAATCAGTGTACAATATTGGGGGCGGCAGCCCATTGGGCAACAGGGGATGACCAAATGGTCACTGATAATTCTCTTACTAAGAAGAGGAATGGCATCACCCTCTCATCCCCATACAAATTGCCTACTGTTTATAATAATTTCTTGTCGTCAGTTTAAGGAGACAAAATCGATAATTCAGTATAACATGGCATATAGCTTTAATATATTCAGCTGAGGCCCCTCTGAGTGAGATAAAAGGGGTTGAACTTTGGCTTTAATGATCTATAAGGACTGACTGAGCGCCCACTAGAGGCAAACAAGTGCTATCACATGAGGCCTCTGATCTGAAGCTGCGCACCCAACAAAGGATGCAAATAAACAAATGTCATCAGCCAATGTATAATTAATATGCAGAAAAGTAATTTGATAAACAAATCAATGAAGACAGTCAACATATGTGAGCTGTGCGGTTCTAAAAAGTTTCTCTTTGACAGGCATCATGCTGGGATTCGCGCTGCGGCCGTACCGAATGTCTTACAGAGAGGTGAAATACTTTTCCTTCCCTGGAGAACTGCTGATGCGCATGCTGCAGATGCTGGTCCTGCCTTTGCTGGTGTCCAGTCTGATCACAGGTGGGTATGAGGGAGCAATAATATCTTAATATAACAGTCTTTCGTCAGCAGGTTAAATGCAGAGGTCACACTTTGTTGTGAACTTTGTGTAACTGAATGTGTTCACAATCAGAAATAAGGCAATTCATTTACCACCTATTCAGCCGACAACAGGTTAGCCACGCCCATTCGCATGTACATTGCTTTGGGCAGTGGTGGCATAGTGGTTAGAACCTTGTCCTTGTGCACTGAAGGTCGTAGGACCAAGTCCCGGCCTGGGCACCACTGCGATACCCTTGATCCCGCTACACTGCTCCCCGGGTGCTGTTCATAGCTGCCTGCTGCTTCACATGTGCACGTGTGATGGGTTAAATGCAGAGGACACATTTCGTTGTGGTGCTTGAGTGTGTTTAAAATGACAAATGGTCGCTTTTACTACATAATGGAAGTTATTCTAATTATAGTATTTTCAAAAAACATTAACACACCACGCAGCTCATAGGTAAAATTTAGGCCTAGTTACAGAGCCTAAGCGTTCCCTCATTAGATAATCAAAGCTAAGCAGAGGGCACAGGTAGCACACATTCCACCCGTGTGAAATTAACTTTTCCCAGTGTCTTTTTGGGTCTCCGCTCCTCTGGCACAGGGACAGTGACTTCATTGTGCTGCCACTATTAGAAGTGGCAGAGAATAATGAAGCAGAGGTTGTGGAGAGAAGCCACCCGCTGTCATGTCAAGCCTGGGCCTGGGGCTCACAGCTAATCAGTGGCATGTAGTTTCTGGTTGGTCCCCCTCCCTTCTTCTTCTTCATCCTGCTTCGTTTCACACGTATAAAGGACAGAAAGTGCCCTCCATCTCTCCTTTCAAGGCCATATTGTTATGTGGCAAACCATAGCCATATGCATCTCGTTGCCTGAGGGCTTCAGCAGGAGCATAAGGGCTAAGGAAAAGACCTGCTAGCTGTTTGTACTGATGTTATGGTGGTCACATGGTTGTTGAACTGATGGTAGACTTCTATACATGCTACATTGTTCATGCTGTGATAAATGATAGTTGGAAGCTCACACTTAGGCCAAACTAAACCATATACTGATATACTCTACTACCTTACTCAAAAGCAGTGGGAAGTATATTAAAGGTTTACCACAACAAAATGTGACCTCTACATTTAACCCATCCGAACTGGAGCAGCGGGCAGCTATCAACAGCACCAAGGGAGGAGTGTAGTGGGACAGTACCTTGCTCAAGGGTACCTCAGTTGTACTTGGACTGGAATTTGAACCTGCAACCCTCTGATCAAATGTACAAATCCCTAACTACTAGGACACCACTGCCAGTACCACCGTTGCTTCTATTTAGTATAGAAGCATATAGTCAACTGATGTTCTTAAGACCTGTCACCCAAGTTGTCCCCCTAAAACATAGGATTTTCAGCTCCCTCTTGAAATACAGACACTTTCTTCTTTTCACCATATCCTATCAGAAAAACTCAAGGCCCGTGTCCCTTCCAAATGCCATCATACCAGATAGTTGTCAGGTTACAGTGCCCCGTCCTTCAGTTCAGTTATGTAGTCGTCACTATAACACAGAAGCTTCCAGAGACTTCTTCAACTTTAAGATCACAAATTGCATGACATAGTGTCACTAACTGGTCATAACTGGTAAATTAAGCCCTGATTTTATTACAAGACAGTGCAGAGCATTACAGGCACTTGTGGCTGGTCTCTGTGCTCACTCTGTTTTCTGCAAAGCCTCCCTTCTTGGGGAACTCTCTCTTTCCTCTTTGATTGACCACTTGTTCCTCTTTGACATTTTGCCTGCATTTTTGTGTAACTATGCTCTCTCGAATAAAATGATCTTTTTCAAGAACTAAAGGTGAGCTGACCGTTCTTGAACCCTGCCAGCATGAGACATCACATAACATCATTGTGCAGAGTCAACCGGCCTTTACATTTTGACTCTTTCATTAAACTATATTAGAAGTGATGAACAATTTTGCTTTCTCCTGTGAAGTTTTGGAGATACTTGTTTTTTTCAGCGACGAAAAAGCATTACCTCATTTTTACTGGCCCATCACCAAATACCTTCATTATGCTGAGGCCTGAAGAGGGCCTAGAGGGTGGTATGTAAGAGGAGCGCGTTTTGTCTCATCCGGTCTTTGTAGTTCCTCACTCTCAAATCGAGGGGCTAAGTTTGTGTTTGGTGTTGCTGTGGAGATGCATAGAGAGCTGCATGGCCTCAGGGTTTCGGGCAGGTGGAGGAGTTTCCCAGCCCAGTCACAGAGAAAGAGAGAGAGAGAAAGAGAGAGAGAGAGAGAGAGAGGGAATCAGAAAGAGAGAAGGTTAACAAGGATGAGAGGAGGCCTGTGGAAGAGCTGTGAGAGAGAGGGGTGTGGCAGTGCGGGAATGTTGGATTGAGAGAAAGCGGAGTTATTTGAAAGAGAAGGTTCTCTAATGGGGCTGCCCCAGCAGGATTAAAGGGACACATACATCTCTCTTGCACAATGGCTGCTTTCTCTTTTGCGCCTGTGAATGTGGATAACGCAGTATAGCAGGAGCCTTTAGGCCTGAAAATGGTGCGCTAACTGTGTCCTGGGGTATTGTCAGGCCATGTCCTTTTGTACAATGGCTTTTCTTCTTTGCTCCCCCAACCCTGCAGAACCCCTTGAACCCCATTTTCAGTTCTGAGTCTCGTTTGACACCCATGTTAGAGCAGCTATTGCATAGTAGCAATTTTTTTGCAGTGTTGTCTTGCTTGGTGGATGTCTCAATGATGCGTAGTTTGGAATTAGGTTAGCTTCCATTTGTCACAAAGCTGGGTTCTTGTGGAACACTTATCCACCCAGGGACTGTACCCACACAGGGGCAGCCAGCATGGTACTGCATAGAGCTTGTTCAATGTTTTTGTGTTCTAAGTCCTATGCATTAAATATTACACCCCCTTCCACATTCACTCAGACAGATCATGGCACTACGAACTAAAATTAGATTCCGCAATTGGTTCCATCTTTTGTTTCTTAAAGAACCTTGTCTTATAAAAGGTTCTTTATCACTTTAAAATACCTTTTCCATCATGTGGAGGTTTGGGGAACTAAACATGAACCAAATAAAAAGCAGGAACATTTCTTTAAAGAATCATTTGTGCGTAAGGAATGTGTGAATGAAGAGTCTGAAGAACCTCCACATAATATTTAGGTTCTTGCAAGAGTCCTTAAATTGATGTATAACATGAACATTTTGTAACACATCTCAGATCTCTTTTTAAAAGAGTTCTGTCACTCAGAGAACCCTTGGTGACACCCTTTTCAAAGGAGTTTAGGTTTGAATCAGTGGAATCTGTCAAAAGGTTCCACCACCCTGCTATCAAACAGTTGGTGAACAGTCATTTTTTCCCCCTAGGCATGGCAGCTCTTGACAGTCGTGCATCAGGGAAGATGGGCATGCGAGCTGTAATTTACTACATGACCACGACATTCATCGCTGTGTTTATCGGCATCATTATGGTCCTCATCATCCACCCAGGCAAAGGCTCCAAGGACGAGTTCACCCAGCAGCAGAAGATTGAGCAAGTCAGTCCAGCTGACGCATTCCTCGACCTGATCAGGTACTGCATGAAGAATCCTTACTGGACCCTGGTGGAGCTAAAGTTTTTGATGATGATCTATGGCTGATAACCGTATCTGTGGTCTTTTATTTAGAAACATGTTTCCTCCCAACCTGGTTCAAGCTTGCACACAGCAGGTATGTATACTGGGTAGGAGTTTTCACTGTAATTCATGTCCTGGGATAATAAACGTTTTCTCAAGAGCACTTTGTAGTGCTGTGCTGGCTTCTTGGACTTTGATCCATAAATAAACATTATAATGCTTCTTTATTCAGCATCACTATGGTTTGGTCAGGGAACAGTGTTTGGGGAAAGTCACTCTGTATTATTCCCCAAGAACAGTTTTTCTTTGTACTTTGGTTCCCTGTTGTGCAGGAAACCAGTTTCTCATCAGATTTAATGAGGGAATGCTTTCTGGCCTTTCAGAGGCCACACAAAGAGCTTGCCAGAGAATACATTATCACCCTTGGATACGCACTGCTTGTGAGGAAGCCTTGGCTTTTTAAGCATACAGTCATCTATGAACACCAATGGCAAAATATCATCATTTTTCATACCACCCCCAAATGGTTAAGTTCAAATGTCGAGTGGGGAGGTATCAGAACCATTTAGCAATATGATGGTTTGGGTTGTAAGTTTATGAGGACACAGTTAAGCTTTGGCAGGGCAGTGGCGCCGCCGCCATGGTTGGATGTTATGGGGGGGTGGGTACGGAAACCAAGAAAGGGGGACTGCTGGGGCCACACAATGCCATGGAAGACACTGACAGTGGGGACAGACGCTGTGGTCCGGACATTCTCCCCAGGGAAATATCGGAGCCAGCTGGATCTGAGAGAATGCACTTTACAAATGTTAATAGAGAATATTGTCTTATTCTTAGTTATGGAGATTTACCCAAAATGGATATAGGTCTCAGTTTGGTTGAAGGGCTAAAATAATTCATATTTACCCATAGTAACAGATGGTTATGGTTTCCAAGATGAAGGTTCTGTGATTGTTTTTGTATCAGCAGACACAAAGTGCAAATTAAACCCTTATATTCTCTTATGGAAACCATTACTGGCAGGGTCTCAGAAAACCCTTCAGTTCCTACATAGAAGTAACTGATAAGATGTCTTAGCCTGTGTATTTTTTCCACTTTCCTAATTCTGCCCTTCTCTTCTCCATTCTTACAGTTTAAGACACAATATGGCAAAAGGATCATTAACGTGAAGATCATAGTAAACGAAAGCATTTTTAACTTGACTAACGCCACTCAAGAGATTGCCCGCGAAGAGATCATTCCCATCTCCGGGACCACCAGTGGTGTGAATGCCCTGGGGCTGGTGGTGTTCTCCATGTGCTTCGGCCTAATCATTGGAAATATGAAAGAGGAGGGCCAAGCCCTCAGAGAATTCTTCAACTCCCTCAATGAGGCCATCATGCGCTTGGTCGCAATCATCATGTGGTGAGTGTTATGTCTTAATGTGTAAGACAGTGGGAGTGGGCAGGTTTATCATAGACTATAATTTACATTAAAAAGGGCCTGCATTTACTGACACTGTCCTAAAAGGTCAGGAAGAAATAGTGAGCATGGTCACTACCTTGACTTTCCTGAGAGTGATAAATGAGCTTGTGAGCTGAGATGCAACACCAACTGAATTAATGCTGCCCAACTGTACATTTTGTGCCATTTCTTTGATCCTTGGGAAGTCTTGTCCATTCAGACTGATTCTGGGGGTCTCAGTACCAGGATCCATGCTCTTTATATGTAAATATTTGCCCTCTCAGGTCTGAAGCAGCCTATGAGGAGTCTGTTAATAATAAGTTAATGAGTTGAATCAGATGTACTAGGTTGGACAAACCATAACAATTGTATAGCATTGGGTTGCCAGGACTGGGCCAGAACCCCCCCTTTTTTTTGTCCCAATTTTTTCAAAATTTTCACCCCTAATTTTCAATCCCTACCTGCATATCATGTATACTCACCAGTGTTATGACACCTCCAGCACTGGTAAGGTGAGGGCGAGCATGTGCTTCCTTCGAGTCATTTACATTTACATTTTACATTTAATCATTTGGCTGACGCTTTTATCCAAAGCGACTTCCAGGACAGAGGAAACAA
>JBBPDA010000037.1:16164770-16178988 GCA_037974385.1 Arnoldichthys spilopterus | reverse complement strand
TATATAACATATATTTATTTATTAATTTTTTTTCACACACAAACACACACACCTGCTCATGCTTAAGTTTGAACTGTAGTCCATCAGAATGGATATTATTTATACCTACACCAATCAGCCAATACAATAACACCACCTGCCTAATATTGAGTAGGCCCCTCATGCTACTGAAACAGCTCTGACTGTGGTGCACTGTGTGTTCTGACCCCTTTCTATCAGAGTCAGCCTTCACCTTGTAAACCACAGTAGCTCTTCTGTGGGACCAGACCAGACAGGTTAGCCTTCATGTCCCACATGTATCAGTGATCCTTGGGTGCCCATGACCCTGTTGCCAATTCCCCAGTTGTCGTTCCTTGGATCACTTTTGGTAGGAACTAACTACTGCACACCTGGATCACTCCACAAGACCTGTCGTTATCTAGCCATCACAATAAGGCCCTTGTCAACATGGCTCAGATCCTTATGCTCGCCCATTTTTTCTGCTTCCAACACATCAACTTCTAGAACAGACTGTTACTGGGCCTGGGTACCATTGCGGTACCCTTGAGCAAGGTAACATCCCACTACACTGCTCCCTGGGCTCTGCTGATAGCTGCCCACTGCTCCATATGCAGAGGTCACAATTCGTTGTGGTGCACTGGTTGAGTGTGTTCACAATGACAAATATTCACTTTCACACTCTCACACGTGCCAGTGAAATGGGACACAACTATTACAATATCTACTTTTAAAAAGCAAAGAAAACAAATAAATAAGAACAAATGAAAATTACGGTTCATGAGTCTTTTAATCATATTGGGACTTTGGCACCTGCAAACGTGAAACACGGCAGTTCCTTCAGAACACGAAGGTGATTGTTGTATCTGCTGTAGTGTTTGTTCTCTAATACTTGTTGTGGTTTTTCATTTTTAAAAGACTTAAAATGACTTAAAACAAGAACTGCTAATACATTTGTAAATCATTTTGAATCATTTTATTGCTATTTTTTATCACACTCTACACTTTAGGTGCTTTTAACATTTGTCAGTTTGCCCTTTTTAATGGCCTGTCCCTCAGATTTGCAGTTCATTTGGTTTGCAGTTCAAGTGGCCTGCACCTTCGCTGCCGGGCCAAATGAGGGCGCCGTTGAGCTGTTTATGGAACTCTGACTCTAACCGTAAAGAACATCGGCATGGGGCAATTATGGGGTCCGAACAATAATTAAGTTGTCCTGAAATATTCAAAAATAAACAAGACAGCACAAATAATACTAGATCTACCCATAAAGGCAAAAATGTTGAGGGCATATATGTGACGTCATTTTTCAGGGCAACCAATTTGATTATCCTTTCCTGGTCATTTAAAATCTTGATTATTACATTACTAAATTACTCATTATTACATGAAATATATTATTACAACAACTAGCGATCTGTCCAGGGTGTTTCTCCACATTTCACCCTATGAACACTGGGACCAGCTCCAGCACTCCCTGAGACCATGGTTAGGATAAGCATCATGAATGAATGAATGAATGAATGTTTTACATGAATGGGAAAGAGGAATGTTTACACATTTGAGGTAACTTGGTTTTAAGGAATAATTACAGAGTATGTCTGGTCAATGTTACTGGGTTTTCCATCAGAAATGTTTATTAAATAATGTTTAGGCCATTTCCAAATTTCCCCCAAACTACATAACGTTCATTTTTATTATTAGTTTTTATTATTAACTATAACTCCATAAAAAACGTTCTAAATAAAAAGCTCATAAAATACCCTCCTTTTATTAAGAAACCTTTTACAGAAGAAGACAAACACATTTTCATTACAAGTCTTCTTACATTGTTTTTACTTTAACTTAATATAATTTTAGACTTTTTTCCAGATAACTTTGGATAATTTCTATGGGTCCATTCATCATGAAATATTCACACATTGTAAAAGATATTAGTAATTTTTAATTGTAAACAATGTAAATGATAAAAAATATCTTTAAAAGAAAACAGAAATACAAGGTTTTGTTTAGACACTGACTGTATGGTGCATGAATCCAAAGCTAAAAAAAATCTATTTTTAAACAGCTGTGGCTGACGGTAAGCTATAAGGAAGGATCGACAGCTAAGATAATCGTCATCTTTGGGTTGACTGTGAAAGACAACATGATGGTCAGCTCAGACTGAGAAGGTCAAGCTGATGCAGGTGCTGAAGTCACGCATGGCACAGTATGAATGTTCAAAAGACATCTGTGTTATAAAAGTAGGTCAGCGTGCGCCAAATTTGCCCCAAAGTTTCTGATGCCCGTCCACATTTTAAGACCATACATTTTATTTTATGATTAATTTGACGGAATAGCTATTGGACAGATTATCACATTCATAAAACCTGTCCAGAGGCTGTCTGAAGCATTTCTAGTTTCTAGCATTAATGCTCAGTTTAATTAGCCATTAATTGGGATATGGTCAGATGATGCGCTTTTGCTTTTCTTCATCCTACATTTTAGGAACCTGCTTCTGAGACTTTTATGTGTGTTTGATTTTTTCCACTAAAATTGCCACCCAAAACGTGCAGAAGTGATAGGCCTGAGACACAAACACATTGTTCATTTTTCAAATGGTCGAGATCCCAGTAGATGCTGGTCTGTCTGATCTTAATAGCCCTATTATATATATTTTAAAGCTTTTCAAATAAAATGGAAACATTCATTCTTTAGATTGTGATACATGTTCATAAGTGAATGACCAAACCATACCTGTATGTTGCTTAGTGATAGTGACTTAGGTTATTCCACCACCCCTACTGTAATCCACCAGTTTTTCCTTTCACCAGAGTACCATCATTAGCTAGAAAAGATGTAAACCTCAAGTGAACTATAAGATTAGAGTGAGGAAATACCAGCACAGATTATTTCAAGCTCAAGATACGGAACAATATGACTCAACTGCAGATAAGGCATAAACTATACAGCCCAGGTGAGACTGGAAATGATTTGGAACTGGAAATCATTGAGTAAAACAATTCACATTATATATTTCATGAAGGCAATATAAACAAACCCCACTTGCTATATTAAATAAAGATATAACCTTTTAAAAATGCCACCAATTGACTTAACCAAGACCAGTGGGAGGATAGAGGTGGAGAGAGGACAGAATGAACAGTGGTACAGGAGAATATAGAGAGACCACCCTTCATAGAAGCCAGAGCTGTTTGTGTTTCAGTCAGATAGATTTGTCTTTTACTTTACTGGCTGTTGGCCTCCCCTTGGGCCTGTAGTAAGCTGGTTTGTCAGTGACCCAAAAGGAAAGAAGCGGTTTGGGAAAAGGATGGATGTACTGAAGGTAGGTTATCACAAATAAGTAATTTCCATTAAGCTCAAACCACTATAGCTTTTAGATTGGACCCCTGGTGCATTAACCAAAAATGTCCCACTTCTGTGGAGTTTGGTCAGACAAGTGGCCACACTGCTCAGGGAATTGTAAGAGCAGCAATGGGTCAAAGCAGGGGATGAGAACAGATAGATGAAAAAACAAATCCCATAATTATTCATAAGAGAGGGGATGGCTGAATGCTGAATATAACTACTATTAACACTGATCACCCATGTCCCATCAAATGTAATGTACTGTAGGTGATCAATGGTAATAGTAAGTAGCTGTATTCAGCATTGAGCCACCCCCTCTATTATGAATAACTGTAAGGAAAGATGAGGAAGACCCAAGGCCTTGAAGTTGGGAAACACACTGTACAGTGCAGACCAAAGTTGTATGTGTGTGCTCCCCTTTTCTATTTCACATCATTAGCTTGGACTTGGTTGTTAGGATAAGAGTAAGACTCTAGCGCAGAAGCATGAAACTGCAGATCAGAGAGGGGTGAACACTAAAAGCAGCTGTACAAAAAGAGGGTCTTCAGTGTGGACAGAGGGGTGCAGATGAGGACCTCAGGTCTCGGAGTTGGAAAACAGGGCAGAGAGGGTCCTGTGTGGGACGCTCTAATCCTTATTTCGCGCTTTTCCCAGTTTAAGAAGGACTTTGCCGTGAGCTAATGATAAGTCGAGTGCGAGGGACAGTTCAAGTGGCCTCCAGGACGTGTAGTTTGTGAGGCAATGCACTAGCATTAGCAGCCTGGCGCTGTGGCCTCGGAAGTCAGCGGGTCGCTGCTGGTTGGTTTGGCGCCGGTGGAGGGAGTCATTCCTGCAGCAGCGCTTCCGGTCGGCATTTTGTTCTGCCAGAGAAGGGGGGAGAGTGTCGGAGTGGATCCTTTTATCACCGCGTCAATAGTCTTTCAGGGTTTTCTCGTTTTCTTCCCCCCCTCCGCCGCCGCACTAAATATCCCCCTGAAATCGGCTTTTCACACGCAACCACCTACAGTCCCCGCCGGCTGGAGCAGGACCGGCGAAAAGCAGCAGCGATCGCGGGGAATGTTTACCTCCCTCCAGCCTTCATGTTTGCAGTGAGAAGGAAGAAGAGCGAACCCTCCCGACCCGGATTATTGTTGTTATATTACTCGGAGGAGCTGTGAACGGAGAGGGGAGCTAGAGACACTCAATCGCGAAATTGCTACCATTTCTTTCTTTTTTTCCTTTTTCTTTTTTTTTCTTCCCCCAAAAAACAACAATCAAGTCCTGAGGTAAATAACCACACCCGTCCGCTTCGTTAGACTCCGCTGCGTGCAGAATAGCGTCCGTAACGCCGCACGGCGCAGCCGAGCATCGGCCAAACTTGCGTGTTATTCATCGCTGTTAGCTGGCTAGCTCGTTAGCCGTTAGCTCTGCCTTTTCTCCGGCGCTCCGCTTGGCTTGCGCACCGATACGCGGCGACGGGCCGCGGGTGAGTGACCTCAGGCGAGGCCGCGGCTTCGGTTCGCATAGCCTAGCTTAGCTGCTTGCAAGGCCAAACCGGTCATTGATACGGAATCGGTCAGTGGATCCAGCCTCTCGGTTCACTCGCCTCCTGTGCTCTAGAGCCAGCGAAGTTTAGCTGCATATCCCGCTTTCGGTACTACAACCAGAAAGGGCCTATATTAGCCAACTGGCTGACTGACTGACGAACTAACTAACTAGCCAACTTAACTAACTAACTAGAACTGAAATGCAAATATGTCACCCAAAAGCTGCATGTAAACAGTGTTTGTCAGACATCACCATCTGGCTACATAAATAATTAGCGAGGGCAATATCAGCGCTAAATGGTCTTGTTTATTAGTTATTTTCAGTTTCGTTGGCTCGCTGACGATAAATAAAATAATAACCGGTCAACGGCTGTTATATTTGACTTTATCACTCAGCCCCGTCAGCTTGATCGGGAAAAAGTGTCTAAACCTTTTTCAGAGTGAGAGGCATTTCTTGTGCGCCGGCCAGCCACAACACTAGGCATTTGGTTCACTGGCGCAGGAGATTGCTTATTATTAGCACAGGCTGTATGCAAGGTCGAATAAAAACGAAACAATAAATAGTTAAGTCGTTGTTAATGAATGCGTCGAAATTTAGCTAAAAAAGGCCAAAAACTTGCACAACTCCAAACCACACAGGCTCCATTGGGCTTCTAGGTGAGCAGCACACAGATTTGTCAATCTCGTATTGTTGTGGTTTGAATGGTGAGGAGGTACGGGGGGGACGTTTCAGTTAGCACGGTACCACAGACACTTCCACAACATGGGTTAACTTTTCCTTCTCATTGGAGTTTGGCGTTACGAAAAAAAAACTGAACTTCGTCTCAAGAATGCTTAGTGATTTTTTTAAGGGGGCGGGCATCGTTACCAGTTTAGTAAATACGGAATTTGAAGCAGTTTCAGTTAAGCTAGCATTAGCCTTAGCATACATTCAGATGCAAATAACATGTTGACTGTACACTAATTCTCACTGGACGGTTTAACATTTCGTTTATTTTGTATGCTTCAATTTGTTGACTTCATATGCATTTTATACCCAAATTTGAGAGAATTCCCGTCGTTCGCATCAGCTAGCTAACGTTACCCGGCTAAACGAAGCTCGGCCGTTTTATTAACATTTACTCTCCTGCTCGCTAGACCAGCTGCCGACTGTAATGTCTGTTTATGTACAATCAGCCTTTACTAAATCCTGCTAACAGACTAACGTAATTTTTCACAATTGCATTACATATTTCTTGCATAACTAAGCTAGCTAGAGGTCCGACATCAACGCTGATGTTAAGAGTTCACAGCTGGTCATATTAATGCATGTGAGTACTTTCCTGGAGTGATATTCTGCTTAATTGCATCTCCGTTGTGATCATGCCACAGCTTTAAGCCGAGGTCTTTTTAACGTGGGGTAGTTTAGCTAAGCGTGTTGCTACTTCTGAAGCTAGGGCTCCTGTTCTCGCTAACATTTACAGAAATGGTCAGCGTGGTACCAGAAACCTTTAGCGGGCGACACAGGTGCAGTTCGTAAACAAAAGAGGATTTATCTTCGTGCTGTTTTCAAGTTAAAGGAATCGTGGTCCGCTAGCCGAGCGGTTAGCAGCAGCTCCATGTTTTCATATAGCAGCAGGCTATTGTGCTCAACGATGGAGCACTTTGTATTTGCGTTGCTAGCTTGATGTGCCCCGTCCGTCGCTGATGTAACCGCATTTTTATCACATGAACGTGCTGGATTTTCCTTTTTAAAAATAGTCGGGGAGAGACATTTATGCTGATGATGCTCTATGTCCTCTCTAAGCACCGCTGGTTAGGAATGAATGGCAAAGCTACTCGTGACTAGTAACAGTGTGATTTACTTACTGCTGCCCCAAGGAAAACTTTTGGCCATTGCTTGGTGTAATGTGTTCACTTTGTCTGAGATAATGTAACAAAATTTATGTCCGTTTAAGACGACAGGATCTCTTTTTCATTGAAATCCAGATGTTCCACTTACTGATGCTAATCTTACCAGGCTAACTAGCATGAAAACCGAACAAGCTTAGCTTCTGTGTGTGTTCCCCCCCCATGACGTGTGGTTTTCCACTTTTTTTTAGCTTGAATCTGCAGCTCGTTCGATGCTTTTGCATGCTTCATCGGTTAGCACCGATTGATGCACGTTGTAAACCGCATCCTCGATCCTTAGTTGCCCAACTGATGTGGAAGAGCTCGAGTGCAAACGTGTGTAATATGGGAAGAAAAAGACTCCCACTGATGCCAGGACGTGTATGCTCCGTCCTGCTGCCCGGGGACTGGTCTCCCTCCCTCCCTCTCTTCCCACCATCTGATAATCCTTTGTGCGGCTCGCCCGCCCCTCTCTGACCAGCCCAGATACAGCAGGATGGGCAACGCTGCTGGTGCTGCTGTTGCTGCTGCGGAGGTTGGGGATGGGGGCGGCAGCTGTAATTTGAGATCTTCTGTTTATTTATTTGATCCCCACCCCTTAAAGCACTAGATTCATGATTGAGTGAGGCTTCACAGTTGTTTTTTTGGAGGGGTTTAGCAACCCAGCAGGGAGTCACCTGTGCTCTGGCGATCTGGAATTGTAACCTTTTTTATAAGAATTGCTGCTGATCAGGTACTAACCCTAATAAATTAATGCAAACTGGGCATTTCATAGGTAACATGCAGGCAAAGATTACATTACGTGATGGATACACGCAGCTAGAACTGAAGAGAATGTTTCCAGTGGGTGCTTGTTTTTCTATAAATGCCACTGTTGCGTTCAGATGCAAAATGCATATTATGCATTGTAAGGCAACACTTTGTGCCAGTGGTCTCAAGCCATAGACTCAGCGTTTGAAGGGTTTTTAAAGTTATGTATTAGGCCCTGGTTGAATATTTGCCATATGCTGATTTTTCTTTCCGCTTTACAATAAATTGATTGCAGCTTGACACTGAAATACCATAGACCATGTTGTATGCAGATGTTCATTGCTGTTTGATTGTTTTAATGTGTTGTACCTATGTTTTGAGTCCATGCAAATTATGCAGGGAAGTATTTGTATGCTTATTTAGGTTACAAATCTCATAAATTTGTTAATGTACCGTGTCAGCTGCCCCAGAACATGTTCTAGTAGTTTTTGACCAATATTCCAACGTCTCGTTTTTTTGTGATAATGTGTTCGTAGGAGCAATTAAGATTTAGCAGGAATACAGCAGCTACCTACTCCTGCCCTGGGAAAACAGTTCCCTGAAACAGTCCGATATTAGATGCAAGTTCTACTTGATAAAGTGCTTTTAGCACACTTTGGATTTGTCTTGTAAATGCATGCCTAATGTTGGGAATCCTGGATTGTTTTTCAACTTTTCTAGAATTCTGCTCTTAAAGACATAGCTGTCTAGTTGGTGGGTTAATATTGTTAAGACCTTTGAATTATGGTATTCTGCTTATTCGTTAAGCCAAAGTGGTGGAAGGGCATTAATTTGGAATGCATACGTGCCATAGCTCCGGATGTAATCTTATTCTTTTATTTGTACCTAAAGTACTTTTCACTTATTTATTCTTTTGCTAAGTATGAGTGCGTTCTTGTAACCGAAAAGTTGTAATGGGCTTTTAGTCCTCATCACACTGTTACAATGTTATATCATCCTTAGATTTACAGCAGTGTAATTTATTGGCATAACATGTTCTCCATCAACCTCCATCCACCAGTTAGTTATTTGTATTTAAGGGTAAAAGTAGGATCTTGTGTTTTTGATAGGGAACAGTTTGATGGTGTCGATACAAAAATATAAATAAGCAGCAGTGTGTTGATCCACATCGTCCTAAAGTGCTGCTAAACTGCCTGCATCATGCTTCCAACTAGCCATAGTTGATACTGAACATTCACCAATGTTACTACCTTTTGTTATTCAGTAATTTATGAAGCCCCGATGTATTAATGTTTGTGTGACTTTGTTTCAAATGGCAATAACTATCTGTTTCGGAGTCGTTGGACTAGGTAGCAATCTTACTCTTGGGATAGTAACATGACCCCATTAATAATAAGTGAAATCAGCTCATTGTAATACAACACAATTCCATGTCCTTTTCTAGGTGGGACAATCCTAAAAAGATGATGTTTGACTTTTTTTGTTGTTGCTCGTGATGTTAATCAAGTGTGTGTGTGTGTTCTTTTTATCCACTCTTGCAGCAGAAGGGAGATGTGAAGGCTGGTTGGAGAACAGAGACATTGAGCATCCTGTGCATCGACACGACCCCCCCACCCCCATCTTCAGCATGAATGGGGATATGCCTCATGTTCCCATTACCACTCTTGCTGGGATTGCTAGCCTCACAGACCGTAAGTAAAGCCTACACACAAAGTGTTTCTTACGCATGAAGTTTAGCTCTTATCCAGACCAGATGATCGTTTAGGTTAAGGTGTTTTGATGGTTTACCAGCTGCTGAGCAGACCGATTGGCTGGTCTGATATTTTGTCTGTTAAAGGGAGAAGCCTCTCAGTAGTATTTCGCAGCCATGCTTTGCGATAAACTTTTTCTATAGAGCTGTTTTGTGGAATTTGTTTTATGGGATCCCAAGTGTAAACTGGTAAAATACACTCTGCGTGTAATGTGAAGGTGTGTCCTACCACTGCGCGTGCCAAGAGAATCCAGAGGGAATGTGATTGGCTGTGGCGTTGCCGTGACAGTGCTGGCTCCCTGGCAGGATGGAACAGTATGGTTCACACTCTGTTTTTGCAGTGTGACATACTGAGCAGTCGGGTGTTCACGAAGTTGTGTAACAAGTGGGATTGATCGTGATGATCTTCAGGAGTGCTGAGATGCTCAGCAATGTTGCTGGGAATGGCTTGATAAAGATGCTTCAGCAGAACTTGTACCTTGTGGTGGTGATCTGGAAATACATACAAAAATACTTACTGATAGGATCAGAGCTCCGAAATTTTGGCCTTAAGCAGAATATGATTATGAGCATTTGTGAAAGAGACGAAGTACTACCTGGTCTTTTCAGATCTTTTCTTTTAGAAACACTTTTCCTTTCCTCATCAGGTTCATCAGCGATTTCTCTCATTTGTCTACACTCTGAAAGTGCAAATAATGTTCCTGCTTTGAATTCATGCTTTTGGCCCCAGAAAGGGTTTCCCCCTCCATCTCAATTTGTTGTTTATCTCAAGCCTACAGTCCCTTCTGGCATCTAAATTGTTTGTGTTAACATCTTTTTCGTTTATGATCGATATCATTTCACCTACACCTTTAGTCCCATTCACACTTCTTGCTGAAAGTCAACAGTAATTAAGTTGCTGAGCGAGATGGGTGAGAATACAAACCAGAGTCAAAATCCCATCATTTTCCTGCACGGGTCCTAGTACAGTACTCGAGGCTACTCTGAAAGGCTCATGTGTGAACGGAAACCGACACATTACCCAGAAATATAAAGGCATCCAAGTTACAGCCAGTAAAGCTGAATGGTTTTTGTGCTGCTTTTTTAAGTTTAGCTTTGTGAAAAAATAATACAGTAATGTATTTTGGACGTGATTCTAGAGAGAAGTAACACAAATCTATGCTGCGCTGCATGACGCTTGTGTGTGAAGCAGAACGTTTGAGTTTTTAATTTTTTAAGAGGGAAAAATGTCACAGGAGTGTGTGTTTTTGTACATGATTCAGAAAAAAAGGAT
Source organism: Arnoldichthys spilopterus (assembly GCA_037974385.1). NCBI lineage: Eukaryota > Metazoa > Chordata > Actinopteri > Characiformes > Lepidarchidae > Arnoldichthys > Arnoldichthys spilopterus. Next base: position 16,168,478 of record JBBPDA010000037.1, on the reverse strand, counting down.
CTTGCCTATTCATGCTGAAAATATCACCTCCTGTTTACTGGAATTTTCATGAGATTTATGAAGGCATGCGTCCTGGTAAAACAGAGTTAAAGGGGCTTGAGTGTGAGTATGAAGTCACAGGTTTTGGGTGCGATAAAGGCTTTAGATCTAGTAAAGAGTATCTTGTTGTGTGCCATGGGAACTTAAAACATCCCCTCTGCGTTTAAACGCTGATGATTGTAGGCAGACTTTATGCAGCGTTATGTAATAAAGCAAAATGATGAAGCGTCATTACACTCATAAATAGTACAGGGGGGCTGGGATGTGGGTTAGGGTGTTTTTGTTAAAATTGAATCAAATTGAGTTTGACATGCTCAAAATTCTTAATCATCATCATTTCTGCACTGGTAAATTTCAGTCTCTGTGTAGGCGCTTTCAGTTTTGGCTTATTTGAGTGAAATTGAGTCAAAGTGACTATTTGTCGTTGTGAACACACTCGAGCGCCACAAAGAAATGTGACCTCTGCATTTAACCCAGCACACGTGGAGCAGTGGGCTGCTATCGACAGCAGCCGTGGAGCAGTGTAATAGGACGGTACCTCCCACAAGGGAACCACAGTAGTGCCCGGCTCGGGACTTGAACCTATGACCTTCAGTTCACAAAGGCAGTGTCCTAACCACTAGGCCGTTTGTATGGAACTTGTGCAGGTGCTTAATTTTGTTAGCGTTTGAAGAACCAAAACCCTCCGAAATAACTGATTGTGTTGATGTGACCATACTTGGTGCTTGACATTTCGCATGTGGATCTTACCCAGACTTTTCCTTTGGCTTATCTCGTTTACCTTCCTCGAACCAAGTCCAATAACAAAGTAAACTTATTTTGCGTCTTTCTTTTTAGTGTTAAACCAGCTGCCCTTGCCTTCCCCTCTTCCTGCCACCACCACTAAGAGCCTGCTGTACAATGGGAGGATCGCCGAGGAGGTCAACTGTCTCTTGGCCCGCATGGATGACAACCTTGTCTCCCAGCTGGCCCACAGCCTCAACCAGGTCTCCACCGAGCACATGTGCGTATTTGACCTCTTTACTGGCCAACCCCTGCTGCATCTTTATTTCATCTATTGTTTTATTGGCATACACTTTTACATTTTTTTGGGGGGAATTTCTTATTTTTGTTAAGCTTAAAGCAGTGGTTTGCTATCCTAGTTCTGGAATACCACTGCCCTGCACATTCATCCTGCTCTTGATGCTCCTAATGGACTAACAAGACAGACCGTTCCTGTTTTGAGCTGGCTGTTTAAAAGCAGGTGGAACACACGGACAGTGGTACGCTAGGACCTGGGTTGTGAACCATGGGCCTAAACCGAAAGGGGAGCACATTCTTCTTGTTTTTACGTAATTGAACACACAAAAACGCACATGAAAGGATCCTTTTTTAAACTCTGTCACAATGTGTTTTAGAAGAACCACAAGAATATTTTATTCTTTAAGGGATTTTTGTAAATTATATATGCGGTTGTGAAGAACATTTTCAACTTTAAATTTCTCTGTATTATTTTTAGGTTCTATGTTTTTTCCCCCTAAAACTACTAAACCAGTAATGAATTTAGTAGTCTGTATTTTTACGATTGCATCAAGGAGTTATGTTGCAGTGCAGCAGATTTTCTTAAAAATTCATATGATGTTTCCTTTCATCAGAGAGCTGAAGGACAACCTGGGCAGCGATGACCCGGAGGGAGACATGCCGGTGCTGCTGCAGACGGTGCTGTCCAGGAACCCCAACATCTTCAGGGAGAAAAGTATGTCCACCCGATACGGGGTTCAGGGCGGTAAGGAGAAGACATGGAGACATTGCCCTTGACTCAGAAACCAGTGGAGCACAGCGCAAGGCCTAGTAGGCCACGGCAGGCTTGGTCAGCAGAGCCGTTTTATAACTCTCCCTCTGATGCGTTTCTTGGATCAGAAGTCTTCCGTGTGGGCTTTTATTGGTTCACAATTGGTTTTCAATGGAGCAAAGGGATTGTTTTTCACAGCTGTGTGGTTCAGAGTGCTAATTTGGATACGTTTCTATCTCTTTTTACCAGTTATTTAGTAGATTTGCGTTTCTGCTTCCTCACTAAAATGAACAGTATACACATTGGTCGCAGTTCTTTCTAATTTTACTGAATCAATTCTACAGCGTTCGAGATGAGCTTATTTTATTTTTTGATTAGGTTATTTCAGACCATTATTTTCAGTTAACTTAATTTTTTACTCTGAATGTCCAGTCAATCAGCGGTGAGTGTTAGAGTATCAGATAGTTATTCTAAGTAATGAACAGTTCGTTTTAACTACATTAGGGCAAAGACCGGAGATGTAGTTCTGATCCAGAGAGATGCCTATAGGTGCCAACCACTGTGCTCTTTGTGTTTCTATGTTGTTTTCAACAATGAATCAATAAGCAATGTGCGAACTGTACTCTGTACATTCTAACATATTTCATGTTCTTGTCCTTAAACCCCCTAAACTTCACTGTATACTTTTAGTCATTATTGTTAATCAATAGCATTTTACTGCATAATCGGCTAATTGAAAACAATGGCCTTTAACTACATCTTACAGTAAAATTCACGATTACACAATTTTCCTCTTACCTGAAGTTTAGTTGGTTAGCCAGTACATGTTTGGTGGAGTTTGCTTCTTTAGTTTTGCACTGGAGCTACGGGGCTAATGTAGCTAATTGAGGCTAATAGATGCCAGGTAAATACCTGCAAACCACATGCCTCAATCATCACAAGCATGGTTGAAGCCACATCATTAATGTCATGAAGACTAACTCGTGGATCCTGATTTTGTAATGTTCTCTATTAAAAAAAACTGATGGTTTGATGAAATTGTGAGATTTACACATGCAGTTTCCATAATAACCAGTGTCTATAGACTTATTACCAGTCCAACCTAAAGATGAAACTTCACACCAATCATGTTGGTGCTGATTGATTACTTTTGGGATAAGAAGGAAAATTGTGTACAATTAGATTTTATCTGAATTTTTGCTTTAAAATAAGAAACCTGACCTAATGCGACTCAGCCCGCATATACTACAGAAGTCAACTTTCCTAATATTTATGATAATGTTCTTGTGAGATCTTTGTGTTATATTACTGATTAATCCTCCTCCTTTTTGTGATTAAAGGTATAATGCAACAGCCAATGATGCCACCGTATAAGATGTCTCACAATTCCATGCATGGAAGCCCGGCATCTACAAACTACCAGCAAACCACTGTTACTCCCAGCCCTCCTAGGTATTCTGCTGGATCTTTCCCATAGCCGTTTAGATTATGTAAGCTGCTTTTTTGTGGGTGAGCGCAAATGTCTGAGCAGTCTTAATGGTGACGAGTTGTTTTCCCTACCAACAGCCGCTTCGTTCAGCCTCAGACAGGCTCTGGGGCCCGGTTCATGCCCCAGCAGAACAGCCCCGTGCCCAGCCCTTACGCACCACAGAGCCCTGCTGGGTACATGCAGTACCCTCACCCTCCCAGCTACTCTCAGCACCAACAGATCCAACAAGGTGGGTGTCCAAACCGGAGTTCACACTTACAGTAGCTGAAGGAATTGATGAGATCTGTTCGCCAATATATATTTTCCATTGTAAATGTAATTTTGGTTTTAGCTCTGATGTGTGTGTGTGTGTGTGTGTGTGTGTGTGTGTGTGTGTGTGTGTGTGTGTGTGTGTGTGTGTGTGTGTGTG